>QTSX02005747.1:0-358949 GCA_014839935.2 Entomophthora muscae | reverse complement strand
CACTCACTGTCAGATGTTTCCATCTTGTGCCCATGCTTGTCAATAAAGCTAGGCAGAGGCAGTGCCAGGGACAATCCTTGGCGGGCAGGGGCAGTTTCCTGGGGCATTAGTAGAGGCTCAATTTTGAGTGAGCACCAATGTGGAGCAACTTGTGATATTGCTGGTATGTTCAAAGCTACAGATAGATGTTAGCCTTGCCAATGTACTCTACCTAATCCTATGCAAGAGCACTACAGACTACAATAGAATAGAACTTTGAATATAATTATGTTTATTGATACTGGAGTACAATCTAGCCAGCAGCTGCAATCTATCCAGGTGTAACTATGAACTTGTTCTCATCCTTTCAGGTGTCTATATCAATATATACTGCAACAACCCTTGTTCTTGTCCTTTCAGACAGTTCTCTGTGGCTACCTTTGCAATAGGTCTATCTTTGCTAGCTACTGTCCTGATTGACAGTAATTGGCATGTGATATACCTGCTTCAACAGCGTCACTTGGCGCTTCATCCAGCCTATGCTCTTCTTGAGGTGCTTTTTATCGTTTATTGATTGGCGAAAGCTGTATCTTACCAGCCTATTATTGCGCTGGGAAACTACGCCGTATTTGGTTGGTGAAAAGCAATTGTTCCTGTTTCGGCCACTCCTACGTTGAAAATTAAATTCTGGTAGTCCATTTGGGAGTAATCGACGGTCCTTTTCTGGTTGGCAAACCTTCTGCTTTGTCATCACAACAAGTCAAATTAAGGATTGTATATCTCAACCAAAATGTGAACAAGTCCATTAGTGACTCAAAGGACTATCTTCCGTGTAAATACCAGCCCAAACCAATAAAGAAAAAAATTAATTACACTGTGTAATACTGATTCAAACTTAGTATTTCTTAGTAATTTATATATACTTGGCGCGATATGAACATATACGTCCATCAGGCTGTGTTGAGCTGAGCTGATACAATGTCAAAAACGATGAAATGGTGGCTTATACAATTGATGATTTAGTGATTACGCCGTATAATCGATGATGTCCCTATGTTGGCTAACGTTTATACGTGTAATGGTTACATCAATTATAATAAAACAAGCAATATAAACATAATCACATCACGTGAAGTAATCAGTGATAATGAGTGTATAATGATTGTTTCATCTATCATAATAAACTAACAATTACAAAGCATATAGTGACTACACTTGATTGGTAGAAAAGTAACTTAAAATGATAATACGGTGTATAATTGTTAATCTATTGTAATAAACTAGCAATTACACGGCGTATAACGCCATATCTATTAATATAATGATGATCAGTGATAATACGGCGTGTAACTGATTAAGATCTGTGATAATGGTCCAGCACGATCATTTGTGGTCCAATCAGCCTAATCTCACACACATATGGATCATTCACTGGATGTCCAAAAACATGGTTGGCCCAGTTGGTATTGAACTTGGGTGAGCTTGATGTCAATGTAGTTTGCAGCAGTAACAGTATGATAAGATCTTACACTCTTCACACTGGGATACCTTTTGTTGGTAAGTCTTTCATTTGATGATATTCTTGTCTGTGTATATGTGGAACTCTCTTGTGAAATCCCTGGCTTTTTGACTTGGCATTCCAGCTATCAACCTTAATTCAAAGACAGCAAATCATTATACCTAGAACACTATGATGTCTGGTTTGATTAATCTATAATTATTCCCACATAAACCTTGTCCAGATATCAGTAGGCCAAAAATGATCCCAGTGATATTCAGTGGCATAAGGCCAAACTGCTCCCTCAATTGAAATATTTCTTTTTGACCCAAAATCCTGAGGCTGTATTGCTCTTGGCTCAATTCGCGTTGAGCACTTCAACCTCAAAAATCCCAAGTGCTCCATAGGAGCTGAAAACTTTAACTGTGTTGCACTTTTAAGTGCTGATTCTGAAAAACCGTATTTATAATAATGGTTAACACTTGGTTTGACCCAGTTCTTCCTAAATTGGCTGAGGTTAAACTGTGATATTCTACTCTCATATACTTTTATCCTTTACAATAGGAGTTGTTTCCCACCCATAAAACATGGGATGGATAGACTCAATATCAAGCTACCATAATATTAGCCCTGGGATGAGGCTGTATTACGCTCACCTTAGGATAAGGTTGGGAGCAGGAATAATGCATTTACTGATTACTCCATGGTGGAACATTGGACAAGACTTCTGTAGGGAATTATCCAACAACATGGAAACCAGTCCAGCTTCAAAGTTGACTTGGATCAAAACCTCAAGCTGCCCAAAACAACCCCTTTCATTTAGTTCAGCAGGTCAATTCACTTCATGCAATAAGAATCTATAAAAGTTTATTTTCTATCTGAATAAGAAAAAGATCTTACTCTTGTTCTCTTCAAACATACCCTATCTTAAGGTTTATCTGTATTTAGATAGCAAAGACTGTGTTCTGGTCTGCCTAGTATAAGCTTAAGATATATTGAAGTTAACATTGTGTATTAATATCCTTAGTCTTCATACAAGGAATTGATAATTATTTTGAATTTCAACATATGAAATTCATCACAATTCAACCTCTTTGTGAAACCACAGCCTAATGTGACTGTAGTACAGTCACAGGACTATATCTACCCAGATTTCTAGAGTACTTTATATTACTCTGACAGGTATATTAGACTCAATTATGTCCTTCTCTGGACCCTGGTCTATTCTTGGATGCTCACTCTCTTAAATCATTAAGTTGGCACCAATATTATGATGATCCCTGCCCTCTGGACTGGAAGCTCAGATCAATACCTGTTATCCTGAAAATTATTGTAAAATATACTATCAGCAAGATGTCAGTCTATGTGACCTGGTGTATATGGAGCACTGTGATACCACCTCTACAATAATGTCATTTGAAATTTAGTTCTATTTCATTTGATGAATCAGATAGACTGTGTATCTTGCCCCTGTTGACTTTCACATCTCCTGAATGACCTCAATGGCAGATATTATACATAGCCACTAATATAATTGGCCAAAGTTTAATAGAACAGAGTCCCTCTCAGAGAAGCTTCAAAAATTCCTCAAAATCAGCTGGTGGTTTTTTATCATTTGGGTCATTGTGGCTTTTTGGGGCCATAATACTGGCAAGTTAAAACCAGTTTATAATAATATATAAACATTATTCTTTTAATCATTTATATGAGTAGTCATCCAGATAATACTATCAATTCTGGATTGTATAGTGTATCTGCAGACTCCAATCAATTGTCCCCATAATTATTGGAGCATAGTTGTACTGATATGAAAACAACATTCATTCATACCTGTATTATATGCTTGAATACCCAAATCATGTGTGGCCCAGTTGTCATCTGCCCTTAGTGAGTGTGATAGAAGAGCCTTTTTTCAGAAAAAACAGCAAAAATAACATAATAGAATAAGCCTCATTACACTGTGATACTTTTTTAAAAAATACATACTTTACTTTGATACTGTTTCCCCACTTATGTACCCTATTAAACTCTCTTATGATGATTTCCTGAGAGAACCCAAAGTGTTCAGCAATTGTCCAAAAGTCCAGCCCCCTTTTTTCATGTCCATAATCACTTGAAAAATCATATTGGCTACAATTTTTGGCCTTTTTTATGTACTTGAGCTTTCTTCTTGAGAAAGAGAAGATGCTGATTGGCTGGCTTCATTTGGTATAACATAGGTCTTACTGGATGAGGATGGATTGATACCAATATCTTCTTGTATAAGGACTTAGTGATTGCTCTGATCAGTGGTGCTCTCCAAGTGGTATAAAAATAAAAATTTTCTAGTTTCAATGACATCAACATATATCTCTTCATCCTCATAAGTGTATATGCCTGGGTTATTAGCCCCTTGTCCATAGTTTTCACCTGCCATGATCTCTTGATAATGAGTGCCAACAATAGAAAGATCACTTTCACTTTCAAAAGCCATTTTAAAAATTAATTAATTCTTAATAAAAACAAGATAAAAATATTTTAAATAAGGGTTTACTATGAGTTTAGTATTTTATAAAATTACTAGCCAACATTTGAAGGATCTGATTGGGAAACTGTGTTTTAAATTTGATACCCCATTCCTTAAATAGAATTCATCAGGTTAGCTGTGGGGATATCTCTTTCTATTTTGGGGCTTTTTAACCAAAATAAAGTGAAAATACAATTTTGTTTGACTGGGTTAGTTTTCTGTGTGCACAGCTTCTATGTGCTCTATATTAGATGATTCTGAGTTCTAAGTATATATTATCTGTAAAAATAATATAGATCTGGGTGTTTTTTGGAATCTGGAATATCCATACATAAGTTTGGTTTGTTGTGTTATTCATTTGTGTGGTATTATCTTTGAGGTTGGCTATGTTTTTTATCAGTGTTTAGTGTGTTTGATGTGTCACATTAAAATACTAAAAGTTTTTTGTCTGCTGCTGTCACCAAAGAAGGCTTGCACCATCTGCATCTTGGGCTATGTGTGACTTCAGTCTGCTATAATCTGACTTTTATTTTTCCATATCAACAGCTTTGAAATTACCTTAAAAATTTTGCCTTTTTTAAATATATTGTATTAATAAGTGTTTAAATTTACACCAATCATATAAATTTCAAAATTAACTAGTATCATATAATTAGTCAAGATAGCAAATAATTTACATTCATCAGACCTTATTTATAGAATAAAATTAACTATATCAGTTGAAAAATTCTTTGAAGAAACTACTCCTACTTAGATTTAAGGATACATTGGAAAATTATTGAACAAGTATAGCTGTTTTAAAAGTTTCACAATTGATAAATTAAAATATAATTAAAAGCAACAGCTTTTTATCACATTTAAACTTTGGTTAGAGACAATAATAACTTAAAAATCATAAATTAAGGGAATTTTAACTTTCATTTGTATCAATATAATTATAAAACCTATGAGAAATTGGGTGCTCTTTTTCAATTTAATTATGTTATTTCAAACAGTAAATGTAATGCCACTTTTTGGATTTATACAGTAGTTTTAAACCTGTTGAGATAAACATATATTAGTCAGTTTATAACACATGAAGTCAGTCTAAAAATAAAATCAAAAATCAAGGAATTTATATTAAATTTCTAAAGATTTGGATCCAATTTGATTTTTTTAGACTGAGTTCATGTGTTCTAAACTGACTAATATACTTTCATCTCAACAGGTTTTAAAACTAATGTACTTATAAGTAAGAATCAACCATACTTTAGCCTTATTGTGTTAATAAACAATTTTATCATAATTCAATTATATTAGCTTCTTAATAACAAAGCAATCAGAGTCCAGAGCTTAGATTTTATTGTAAATGTGCTGTTTTAGAAGAGTTACAAGGGGAAAATATTTGGAAACTAGATAATTATATTTATTTGGAGATCATGATTATATAGTTATGCTAAATCATCTTAAGAGGAACATAATTATGTAGATCATTTGATTGGATGGTGAAGGGGGGCGGCTTGTTCCTTGTAAAGGGTCAGGTGCCAAATTGAGTCATCCTATGAACAAGACCATTGTTTGTTCATGTTGTTAGATTTGGCAATTTGAGTTGACTTCCTAGTCTGGCTTCAAGTGGCCGGGTAATCAGATTGTGGCTCACAAACACGCTTACTCAGAACCTTGCTGGTGGGTCCAGCCTGCTGTTTTGACCCCCCTGGCTGAAGGTTGGCCTCATCTGGAGGGAGGTCATCAGGGAGGTTTTCAGGAGCCTGGGCGCCATACTGGACTAGTTGCTGCTCAGTTGCAGGTAGTGCAGCTTCATATTGCTTCTGTTGGGCCTTACAGGTCTGTAGCCAATTGTGGTGTAGGACCTTGTCTTGTTTGTGCTTCCCAAGTCCTTGCACAAGGTAAGTGTTATTGTTGTTTACCTTCAATATGATAATGGGGCCTACTTTCTCTGGCTGTAGCTTTCTTTTGTCTGTATTCATTACCCAAACCTTTTTCCTGACTTTGTGTCTAGCATGAATAGGAACAAATGTGTCTCAAATATTTCTTTATTTTATCTCTAGCTGGTCACTATTGGCTTGTAATACCTGGGGTGCTGAACAAGGGGGAACTTTCTTGGGTATTTCCAACTTTGGCCCTGTAAGGGCTTGGCTAATTTTTGGTTGTGTGCCATATACAAGCTCAAAGGGGCTTTCCCCAGTGGATCTGTTCATTCAGGTGCAGCATACAAGGAGTGCAGTTGGTAGTTGCTTGGCCCAGACCTCTGTTCTCCTGGCCATGAGCTTGGCAAGGACCTGTACTAAGCTGCTGTTTAGCTGCTCAACTTGGCCATTGACTTTAGGATGGTAAGCTGTGGTTGCTGTATGTTTGACCCTATTCTTTGTGAGATAAACATTGGTGCTTTCTTAGGTCAATTCTTTGCCTCCATCTTTGATCAACAGTTCTAGTTTGCTGAACTTGCTAATAATCTTCTTCCCAATGAAACGTTGGTCGTTGTTGCCAGTATGTGTTTTCACCACTTGTGCTACTGGCCAGCAAGTGACAAAGTCAATGGAAGTGATTATATAATTTTTGCTGTTATGTTTCCCTGGTATTGGCTCAACAATGTCAAGGGCCTGCACCTTGAAGGGTAGTTGAGAACAAATTGGCAACACATATTTTGGGGGTATTGCTCTTTGAAAACTTTTAGCATACTTCACATTGCTCAAGGACCTCCTGCACATATTGGTACAGGGTTGGCCAACATGCCTTGTGCTTTAGAAATTCATAGAGATTGCGGCTCTTTTTATGACCCAGGACTCAATGGTAACATAAGATGGTATTGACTCTTTGATGTGTGGAATGTAAAGGATGGTGCTTCTGTTGGTCATTTTTTGGTGCAGTGTACCGTATACATTGGTAAAGGGGTGCTCATTTTTTATGAAAGTCTATTTTGTGATATTGGTGGTACCTGGATGAAAACCCTCATCCTTGGTGTGGAGTACCAGGAAAGGCCATTCAGGGTCCAGCCCATTTTTTCTTTTTGTGGCTCAGATATACAGGCAAGAAAGGGCGTCAGTCATGACCAACTTGGGCCCTGGATTATATTAAATGTTCATGTTGAATCTTTGCAGGAACTCCATTTAGCCTTCTTGGCGCCTGGATAAGTTGGCCTGGGTTTTGAAGTAAATGAAGGATTTATGGTCTGTTAGAGCTGTGAATTCTTCTTGGCGCTCCAGGTAGCAGCGCCAATTTACAAGGCAATGGACAATGACCAGCAGCTTCTTATCATAAATTTGGTAGTGCCACTCACCATCAGTTAGCTTGTGCAACTTGTAGGCCACAGGTAGGAAATCCCTTTTATCTTTTTTGATTCTAAGTACCCCTCTAATGGAGGCATCTGAGGTGTTGGTTTCCATCTGATAATCTCCATCTTGTTTGGGGTATTGAAGGATGGGGGAAGATGTCAGCTTTTCCTTGAGGCAATGGAAACAGATCTCACACTGAGGAGTTCATACAAACTTGTTTATGATGCCTTTTATTGTGGATAAGAGGGCTTTCAGGACGCTGCAGTTGGGTATGAACCTTCAGACGTAGGCAATCATATCTAGGAAGGTACAAAGCTCTGCCTTGCCCTTTGGTGGAGGCATCTTGCAGATAGCTTGAATCTTCTGGTTGTCAGGTTTGATGCTGTCTTTTAACACCATGTGCCCAAGGAATGGCAGCTTTTTGAAGAAAAACTGACATTTAGATGGCTTGGTCAACAGTTTTTGCTATACCAAAGTCTTGAAGACTTCCTCTAAGTCTCTGCAATGCTGCTCTACAGAGGGACTATGCACAATTATGTTATCTAGGTATACTAGTCCATGCTTGCTGATGTGGGATGAAAAGACCTCATTCATGAAGGTAACAAAGGTTGATGATGCATTTGAGTGACAGATCCAGGCCTAACCAGTCCATCCTGCCATTATCCTGCCCTTGACTCTTATTGCTGTTACCTTCCTGGGACAAAGCTTTGAGGAGCTTTGCCTCCAGGGAGGCAATTTTCTTGGATAACACTTTATTGTCATCCCGCCAACAAGCCATGATTTCAACGCTTTTTTCCTCTCATGCTCTCAATGCCTCAATTTCACAATTTGCCATCTCTTTTACTTGTTGCAAGATTTCATCCCATCCTACCAACAAGTTCCAAGCATCCCAAGCATGGATTCTGTTTCCTTGGGCGGGAGTCCCCTCCTTTGCAAAATAATCAGAATAAAGCTCTTCAAACGCAGCCTTTACTTCCACCAAAGACTCTGCAGGAACTGTCTTGGTGACTTCCAATCTTGCCCAAGCTTCCTCCAATGAGCTTGTAGGAATCTCCTTCTTGCAGCGGTGGTCTCCACACAAAGTACTCCAAATTTGGCGCTTTCAAATTTTAACAAAGAAGACATAATAATTGAAAAATAGGTGAGGGGAAAGCGTCAAAACCGACAATGAATATATTATATTAATGTTTAACTGTTTTTGCTTATATAACATTTGGGGCATACACAGCTGAAAACCCCTCCAGTTCCTGAAACATCCAATGATTTGCATCAAGTTGTCTATGACATTCAAGGAATCCAACATAGATCTTTACCTGAAAGATCACCAACAATTCTCAACCTATGAGAATTGACCTAAAATGGGCAGAAGTCACCTGACTCTATTCAACCCAGTGTACCAATTTAGCATGGAGCTTCCCCAGCTCCCAGCGCCAAAACCCAGTGGATTGCACATCCTAAACTCAGCTATCAGTGTTCCAACTGGGAACCAGCTGATCAAACCTGAATTCCTAGGCATCCTTGCCTTTATTTTCACATTTAATGGTTTTTTGCCTTTAAAACCCATTAAACTGCTTTGAAACTCAAACCAGGCGCCACTGCGGCGCCCAGCAATTGTCCCAGGAAGCGCCTGAGAAAATTTGATAGCAGCGCCTTGGCGCATCTCAAATTCATTAGGCGGCGCCGCGGCGCCTCTAACTCAATAAATTTGCCGACGCAGCGCTTTTAACCCACATTCTGGGGGTTTTCCCATGGTTAACCTTAACCAAACTTCTTGACAAAGTCAAGGCCATTTTAATATAATTAAATACTCATTAATTATATCCTATATTTATTAGTTAATCTTCCTGATTAACTGACCCATTTTGAGACGCCTAGTCTCCAAGATTGATCCAGCCAATCTTGCCCCAATTCTTTTAGTTAGCTAACCTAACTAAACATCCATATTCTGTTCTTTTATTAAACATAGATATCCAGTTTCTAGGAAACTTTCCCTCAAGAATTCCAAACAAACCTATCTATATGTAATAAACAGCAAAAACAGAACATCTTTATAATTTGGAGCATTTATTTGGCTAAACACTCAGCAGTGACTAGAGTACAGTCACAAGGCCCCTTCCTTCCCTTTGGGGGAATCAGCTTCATCTTCTCGGATCTTTACAAGCTCCAATTTCCCATGGAATAGCTTAAGGAATTAAGGATGAACACAGGACCATTTTTCTCCCAAGGCAGCACCAACCCCCTGAATTAGGTAGTTTGGCCCTGGACTAACCAAAATAATCTTCATAGGCCCTACCCATTGCTGAAGACCTCTTCTTGGGTACTTTTCTCGGCGCCTTTGATCAAACCACACCAGATCTCCCACCTGGAAATGATCACAAGGAAATACTCCAGGCTTTGAGTTCCACTTGGCGGCACACTTTTCTCACACCCGCTCTCCTTTACTCCTTGCCTTAGCAAATAACTTCTGCATCTTGGCTGCATGTTCCTCTACAGCGGCTTCATAAGAATTCTTTTCCACAAACTCCCATTGGCCCACTTCAGTGCTGTTTGTAGTTTCCCGGCCATACAACATCCAAAATGATGAAAACCCAGTAGAATCATGGGGCATTATCTGGTATGCCATGACACTCATTTCTAGGTTATCCTTCCAACAGGTTGTAGCTCCACCAGCTAATTTTTCCATAATGTGTTTTAAAGTTCCAATGGTTCTTTTGGCTTACCCATTGGTCTCGTGATGGTAGGGAGCTGCAATTAACTTAGAAACACCCCATTTTAAGAATTCCTTAGTCAAGGCTGGTCCTACGTAGGGTGGTACATTGTCAGTGAGAACCTTCTCAGGACAACCATGTTGTGCTATGATTTCTTCTCAGAGAAACTTAGCAAGTGCAATGCTTGTTTCTTTAGCCATTGCTCAAACCTCTACCCCTTTTGTGAAAGAATCAACGGCAACCACAAAGTATTCTTTCTGACCACTTGGTAATGTGATACAACCTGTATCCATTGAGACTAACTCAAAAGGATAATGTGACATCACTGACTTGAGCTGTACCTTAGATTTTGCCGCTGAGAACTTAGAGCACACTTCACATTCTCATAAAATCTGGAGGACAGTAGCTCTCATCTCTGACCACCATTACCGGGCTTTTACTGCTTACCAGAGCTTCTCGTATCTGAGATGACCCCCCCATTGAACATGAAGATCTCTCACCACTTGAAGACGTTTAGATTTTTCTACGTAAATCCTATTCCTTAATAAAGCTTCCCGGGCTTCCTGCGTCTCAACTTCACAGGCCAACAGCGCTCAGGATAATAAGTTGGGAATCTGATTTTCCAAACCAGGTCTGTAAATAATATCATAGTCATATCCAGAGAGTTTTTCAGCATACAACTGCATATGGCCTTGTAAGGCTTCCTTAGTCCAAAGCGCTCTCAATGCTGCGTGATCAGTGACTATAATGAATGGTATTCCTAGGATATACATCCTAAAATGCTCCATCGCCCATACTATTGCCAATCCCTCATGTTCAGTAGCAGAGTATTTCCTTTGAGTGGTCCCCAATGTTTTGGAACCATACGCCACCGGATGCCAGGACAACTTTGACTCTCCTTCCTGAGTAAGAACAACACCCAGACCAGTTGAACTTGCATCTGTTTCAATGTAGAATAACTTTGACCAATCAGGGAATCTTAGAGCGTAAAAAGAGACTCTCCAAGGCCCCCATCCTAAGAAACTTGACTCTTGTTCCTGTCCTCAAACAAACCTGGCATTCTTCCTTGTTAAAGCAAACAACAGCTCTCCAAGCGCAGAACAATTAGGAATGAATCTCTAATAGAAATTCACTGATCCCATAAATCCCCGCACCTCTCAGACCAACTGTAGTGATCTAATGCTCAACAACAGAGTAACTCTCTCAGGACTTGGCTTAATCCCCTGAGAATTCACAATATGTCCTAACACCTTGACCTCTTGACAGGCAAGCTTAGTTTTAGATACACTAATCTTTAACTTTGCTCTCTCAATTTGGCAGAATACTTCATCAAGATCCTTCAGGTGTTGTTCCCAGGAGGGACTATACACAGTAATGTCATCTATATACACCAAGACACACCTAGTCTGCAATCCTGTCATAATTTGGTCCATAACTTGCTGAAACACAGCACTGGCTGTCTTCATTCCCAATGACAAGACTTTCCATTGATAAAGACCATCAGGTGTAGAGAATGCTGTAACCTCCTTAGACTTCTTGTTGATCAAAATTTGGTGATATCCCTTAGTCAGATCCAAAGTGGTGAACCAAGAAGATCCAGCCATGGCATCCAGCTGATCCTCAATTTGGTGCATTGGGTAGGCATCATTTACAATATCCTTGTTTAACATTTGGAAATCAATACAAACACAAATATTCCCATCTGGCTTTGGAACACAAACCATTGGAGCAGAATAAGGACTGATTCTCTCCTCAATCAGGTTGGCTCTTTGCATCTTCTCCACCTCTTCTCTGATTGCAGCAACTGCAGCAGGACTACAACGGGGTACATACCCTTTATATGGCTTCCCAGTAAGCGTTTTTATGATATAAGGTGGACCGGTTCTCCCTACATCATATTTGTCCAACAAGAAACAACTACTCCATTTCCACACCAGATTATACAACGGGTACCTGGTGCTTCACTTGGACATAGTATACAGGTTAAATTGTTGAAGGGCACACAAATATAAGAGACAGTAGGTTTATTTGTTGTGACTTCTCCAACTATGGGCATCCAAACTCCAATACGCTGGCCTTGCTGAATGTCTACAGGAACCGCGCAAGTGTTAAATAACTTCCAGGACTTGAGGGATTCATCATTTGAACCATCCTCAAATATTTCCACATTTGAAGATATATGACGGGACAATTCTGGGATAACCTGTCCTCCTTGCATTCCGCAATTAAAAGCTACTGGTTTTAACCAAGCAGTTCCCTTTGGTGGAATTAAGCAATATTCCTTGGCGTAGATGACAACTGACTGGTCTTCTTCTGGTGCTGGCGGAATTGTTAATTGTTGATAAGCATATTCAACTCTTTCATGAACCAAGAAATTCTTGACGGTGTCCAGGTTCACCTTGGCCTCAAAAATCCAAGTCATACCAAGCAGAACATCAAATCCTGCCCCAGGTAAAACTACGGCAGAAGTCTTGACCTTGGTATTTTTCCATTTTATTACCACCTCATCAAACATGTCTTGTTTGATGGTGGTAACCCCATCTGCGGAAGATAAGGTCAAAGTGATCAATCTTGATGGGTCCATGCCATGTCTACAAACAAAGTTCTTTGATACTGCCACTCCAGCGCACCCTGGATTGTAGACTGCCTTTGCAGAGATACCATCAAGCAAAATATCCAAAAGGATAACCCCTTGTAATGCCCACATAAAAGGTTTTGCAATCAAAAGTGCAGGCATACTCTGGGCCACTTTTTTACGCCATTCAACTTCCTTGAGCCAATCCACGCTCAACTGAACTCGCACAGGCTGCCATGTAATCTCCCCGTCTTCCTTCATCCCTAAGCGCACATCCAATATCCACTCATCTGGAGAGGCGTCTGGACTTCCCTCAGGCAGAGTTGGACAAGAGACATCAATTTCCTGTATGGGTGGTTCTACTGGTTGACTGGTGCTTTTCCCGTATTCCTTCAAAGCCTTCCCAGATTGAAGTCTCATTCTCCCATTATTCTCCAAATTACCAGACTCAGGTTGAGAGACACCTAAGCCCGTCTTTCTTTTCCTGAATCCTTAAACATAAGGTCAGGGTGCTCCTTGTCAAATTCCGCATTGTTGGGACACTTTCCAGCAAAATGGCTATCTTTCCCACAGATCCAGCATCCCTTGGCCATGGGGAACTTACATGCCCGCTTAAATCTAGACATGTGGTCCTTATCAGAGGGACTTCTTGGACGTCTGGTTCTCTCAGAAGATTCTTCCCCTGCCGCAACATGAGCTCCTGCTCTGGAACAAGGAGCACTGTGTGGAGGGCCTCCAAGATCCCATTCCATCTGGATGACCTTCTGAACGAGTTTTGACCATGACAACTTCTCACGGCGTAACATAGAGGCCTGGGTTTGCAACCCAGGCCACATTCCAGTGAAGAAAGCATCCTCTACTAGATCCTGATTACGTTCTATGTCAACAAAGGCTAAGAACTCCTCCATTCTGGAAAGGTAAATTGACACCGTCTCATGGCCAGCTTGCGTAACATCCCAAGCTTTTTGAAGAGCATCACCAGGTCTAAGGGTTACAGTGTAACTGACTCAAAATTCCTCTAACAAGGTGGTTCAATTGTCGCCTTTACGTCTTTCAAACCACTTGAAACAGGCAGGTCCTGTGAGAACTTCCAACCAATGATGTTTCTCATTATCCCCTAGACCAGAGGCTTGTATAAGGAAACCCTCCAGGAAAGAGTTTCCTTCCTTGGGATTTCCAGAGAACGGTGACATCTTGGCAAGCATAGACTGGACTCCTTTCACCATGGGTTTTTTCTGCCCCCGTGTTGGGCTCTGTGACGGATCCAGGCCTAACCAGTCCATCCTGCCATTATCCTGCCCTTGACTCTTATTGCTGTTACCTTCCTGGGACAAAGCTTTGAGGAGCTTTGCCTCCAGGGAGAGAATTTTCTTGGATAACACTTTATTGTCATCCCGCCAACGAGCCATTATTTCAACACTTTTTTCCTCTCATGCTCTCAACGCCTCAATTTCACAATTTGCCATCTCTTTTACTTGTTGCAAGATTTCATCCCATCCTACCAACAAGTTCCAAGCATACCAAGCATAAATTTGATTCCCTTGGACGGGAGTCCTTTCCTTTGCAAATTAATTGTAATACAGCTCTTTGAATGCAGCCTTTACTTCTACTAAAGATTCAGCAGGAACAGTCTTAGTGACCTCCAGGCTGGTCCAAGCTTCTTCCAATGTACTTGTAGGAACCTCCTTTCTTGATGCAGCAGTTTCCACACAAAGGACACCAAACTTGGCTCTCTCAAATTTTAACAAAGAAGGCATGACAATTGAAAAATAGTTAAGGGAAAAGTGTCAAAATCAACAATGAATATGAATATATTTTATTAATGTTTAACTGTTTTTGCTTATATACCATTTGGGCATACACGGCTGAAAACCCCTCTGGTTCCTGAATCAATCAATGATTTGTGTCACGTGGCCTATGAAATTCAAGTCATCCAACAAAGATCTTTACCTGAAAGATCACCAACAATTCTCAACCTATGAGAATTGACCTACAATGGGCAGAAGTCACCTGACTCCATTCAACCCAATGTACCAATTTGGCATGGAGCTTTCCCAGCTCCCAGCGCCAAAACCCAGTGGATTGCACATCCTAAACTCAGCTATCAGTGTTCCAACTGGGAACCAGCTGATCAAACCTGAATTCCTAGGCATCATTGCCTTTATTTTTGCATTTAATGGTTTTTTGCCTATAAAACCCATTAAACTGCTTTGAAACTCAAACCAGGCGCCACTGCGGCGCCCAGCAATTTTCCCAGGTGGCGCCTCTAACCCAATCAATTTGCTGACGCGGCGCTTTTAACCCAAATTACGGGGGTTTTCCCATGGTTAACCTTAACAAAACTTCTTGACAAAATTAAGGCCATTTTAATATAATTAAATCCTCATTAATTATATCCTATATTTATTAGTTAATCTTCCTGATTAACTGACCCATTTTGAGACGCCTAGTCTCCAAGATTGATCCAGCCAATCTTGCCTCAATTCTTTTAGTTAGCTAACCTAACTAAACATCAATATTCTGTTCTTTTATTAAACATAGATATCCAGTTTCTAGGAACCTTTCCCTCAAGAATTCCAAACAAACCTATCTATATGTAATAAACAGAAAAAACAGAACATCTTTATATTTTGGAGCATTTATTTGGCTAAATGCTAGCAGTGACTGTAGTACGGTCACAATTTGTCATCCCAAAGGTGAGTATAACACACTTTTAGGAACCATACTTGGTACAGAAGGCTGTTTTAGGTATGTCTTCTTCTTTGATGTGAATTTGGTTGTAGCCTGCTGTCATGTCAATCTTGGAGAAGACAGTTGCCCTGTCTAAGGTGTCAAAGAGATTGAAGAATGAGTGAGACTAGGTAACAATACTTGATAGTCCCTCATTCAGTACTCAGTAGTCAGTAACAAGTCTAAGGGGTCTGTCTTTCTTTGCCACAAAGAACACAGCAGCACCAAAAGGAGATTGTGAGGGGCAGAGAAGTCCTTTTTCCAAGGCTTCCTTGAGGTATGCACTCAGTGTGTTGTCTTCATTTGGGGTGAGGTAATATATGGGTTGCGCCTTAGGTACTGCTCTCTTGAGCTGGATGGCAAGCTGTATGTGCTTTTCTATGGATAACCCTGATAACGCTTCCTTGAAGATTTCAGGATGACAGTCCACAATTTCCTGGTCTTGGGGAGTGGTTGTGTCCTTGAGGTCCTTTAAGTATATGGCCTTGTATTGGCAGGAGTCCCAATCAATTGTTTTGAGGTTGTCCTGCTCTTCACAAGTCTCTGTGATGTGTACAAAAACATGATCTTGTAGGAGTTGGTCCACAGAGTCAGGGTAGATTTGGTGAATACCCCTTCACACTTGATTATTAGTATAGAGGTAACCCAATCCATGTGAGGATTATTTTTTGTAGCCATTCTAGGTCAAGTACAACTTCAAATCTGGGGAAGTCAATTATGGGTCCTTGAATGGTGGAGTGTAGATCTCCCAGTGCAATGGAGAAGGGGGCTGTGATGGTCCACATGGAAGCAGTTTGGCAGGCAAGGGTTGATTTGGCTTCAAATAAAGACAATATGCTGAAGAGTGACAATGTGTGGTTAGCTGTTGATGCTTTAAACTAGTAGGTAACATAGGGCTTCTAGGGGTAAGTGAGGTAAGCCTATTAGGTAACATGGTCTACTAGGGTAGGAGAAGTGAGATAACCCTAGTAGGTAACATGGTCTACTAGGGTAAGTAAGGGGAGCCTAGTAGGTAACATGGTCTACTAGGGTAAGTAAGGCCTGGCTGGTAGTTAACATAGGACTACCAGAGGCAGATGTTGCCTCCACCCAGAAGAAGGAATTGTCTGCTTTGGGCTATAGTGCTTCACCTCGCAGGGAACTGTGGCTGCAGAAGGGGGAAGAATAAAATAGCAAGCAGGGAACTTTGTCTTTCTGGGGGGAGTAGGTTTGGGACCCTTAGCAGGTAACGTGGGCTGCCAGGGAGGGGAAGAGCTCTGAGGGCTCAATGTACCCTGATACGCTTATGGGAGGTCTGTGAGCAAACACCCTACCTAATGGACTGGTAGGGTGTTCTTGTTTATGCCCCTATGGGAGCTTTAGGGGGAACCCAAAGTGAGCATTGGAGGGCATAGATTTGCCCAGAGGTGTCTTCAAGGCGGTTGCTTGTGGAAGAAGCTGCAGAACTTGGTGTGATCAGGCCTCTGAAAAGTAAAGCTGATTACTTTGCAACTGAAAGCCAAGACTTAATCACCTGGGTGAGTAAAGACAACAACATAGACTTTGATGATCTATGGTTGAATGATCTAAGTGGATTGCCACTTGTGAGGGCCCATTCAAACACCAGTTCAATATATACTCATGTCTGGGTCTACAGTTTCTGGTAACAGGGACTGAGATAAAGAACCAAGGTGGTTCACAGAATCAGCATATAAGACTAGTAAGAAGGACTTTATGATCACAGTGAAGACTAGTTGAGGGATTGTTGGTTCATGTTGAAGCTTGGAAACAATGTCATAATGCAGGAGTAGCTGATCATAATGCAGGAAAGATAAAGTACTAGAAGATCATGATGCAGGAGTAGCTGAAGGACTGATGATTGGAATGAGTTGTTTGGAGACTGGAATAGGCTGTTTGTTGACTGAGATGAATTGATTGCTGGCTGAGCTGAAGAGCTGGAAGATTTAGCAGAAGGACCAGAAGATGATGGTGCAGGACTAGCTTTGAAGCTTAAAGATGAATTAGAAGGACTAGCCAGTCTGGATATAGAGGCTAAAATGCTGGTTTTGGTTTCTTAAAAGAGGATATAATAATAAAAGAAGCAGTTAAATAATGATTTTATGCTGCCAAAGATATGATAAAAAGATTGTATTAATTATCATATGATTAAAAAAAAGAGAATAATAAATTATTTACAGTGATTAAACTTTATATTTATTAAGAGTTGATTCAGTAAAAGAAGCTGAGAAGAGGCCAGAAACAGAACAGAGAAACTGTGAGGGTGAATAAGCAAATTTTGCCAAGGACAACTAGGAGAGATGAAAGGCATGCAACAGGCAAGTTTGAAGTTGCAAAGCATTAAAGAAAATGCAGAGAAAATTGGAGAAACGTTGTAAAATTGATGGTTTGAAATTCCTCTATGTAAAACATAGGCAAAAGCGCTCAAGATTTGCCGGAGAAATGTGATGGGAATCATGGCAAAACTGTTTGAAATGTGGAGCAGTTGTTTATCCAGAGCAAGACAGCTTCAAGTTTGAACTATAGTCAAGAGCAGGTCATTTGAGTAAACTTTTTAGCAAAACAGTTGAATCAAGGCGTTTGATTGGCTGAAAGACAGAGTTTATTTAATCAGTGCTTTGAGGGCTTTAACTTAAGAGTTAAAGCTTAAAAATGAGGAGCAGAAGCAGAAAATTCAGGGCTTTCATTGGCTGAATTAAATTATTAAGTTTAATATAGTTTAGAGAGAGGGAAACTGGATAGTTTAAGCTCTGGAAAACAAGAGCTCTGAGAGAGATTTTGGACTGAAACAAGGAGCTATAAAGGGGGGAGCTATCTGAGACTCTTCAGGGACTGGATCAAGTGGATTACAAAGACCACAAGGACTACAGAAGGAGCTAAAGACCAAGATAAAAGTGCAGAGGCCCAAGTTAAGTAAGCCAGAGCTAAGGACAAGGAGCCAGAGCTGGAACAAAATGCAGGAGCCCAAGACCAAGTACAAGGAGTCCAAGAGATTATTGAAGGACTCCAAGTATTGGTAAGCCCATATTGTTTCCCATACCCAGGAAATATATCAGAAAGTTTATAAGGGGATCTTCCTTCTGACTGTGAATAAAGGCCTATTACAACCCCTGCCCAAATTTTCCAGTGATCAGAATACAAGCCCTGTGAGTGAGCTACCCAAAATCTTTTACCCTAGTCAAGGGGAATACGATACCTATTGTATAAATTGTAGAAGATTTGCCACTAGTAATTCTTCCCAGGAGGAGTGGGAAAGATTAACTAGGCATCTTGAGATGACATATAGGGGAAATGAGTTTATAGGAAATGAGTTTACTAGGTTGTTACAGGACTTTTACAGGCTCACAGAGGGGTTAGCGCCCGGTGAAGTACAGGTGCATGGTGGGGATGCCCACTTAGTAATAAGAAAAGTGCTGGAAAAGTTTGCAGTTATGCAGGCTAAGTACAAGCTTCTATCAAATCACTCACTACTGCTGGGGAATGATGACTCCTCCAAGCCGGTCCCTGGCTATGACCCAGGACACACTTTGGGGACTGGTGACCAGGAACCCCACAGGGGCAGTCTCACATGTCACAATAATGTGATGTTCATCAGCTAAAACTATGTTTTTAATCTGCAAAGGATTAGTGGCTATCTTGAACTTGTCCAAAAAGCTGCTGTTGACTAGGGTTCAATCTGCGCCCAAGTCCAGGAGCGCTAAACCAGTGTAACTTTGAAAGCAGAAATGATAGGACATCAGTTTATTGGGATGTGTCATAAATCACGCTATTAATGTTATTTTAATTTGGCCTTTGAATATTGATAGTTGCAAAGATTTGACTGGTTTTGCCTTCAAGTCTGGAAATTCCTTGCCTTCTGCAAATGGGTCTGGTTCAATATCCACCCATTCCAGATTATTGTACCTGTCTGTGGTTGATTCTGGTATGATCTCATCCCAGCGTGACCCCCTCAGCCACTCTGTCTTCCTATTGAGTGATCACTGCCTCTTGTCTACTATTTAAAGTAGAATCATTACTCCTAATAAAGACAAGTTTATCCACATTTGTGTTGGCTTTTATAATCTTCAAGATTTTCCTGTCCTTTCTGCCAAAAGGACTTTTACATCTCATTTTCCAGGAAATTAAGGTATGTGCCCTTAATTTTGCCCTGAAGGCTAACCCAAGGCTAGCTTTGAACCTCAAATCTTTTGTAATAAAGATTTCCTGCTGTGTCCTCCAGGATGTTGTCCCCTAGAGCCAAACACAACAAAATGATGCTCACTACAGGGGCTGCAAGCCCCTTGGTTACCCTGTTCCCATGTGCATTCTCTGGTCCTTCTCCCTTTGTTTCCAAAGATCCAGATCAACCTAAAGTTTCTAGTTCCCCTCTAGAAGAAGACATCACCAATGCTCCTGCAAATCTTATGGTATTAGTTCTGTCTCCCGGGTCCTTGTGGGCCCCCTTCCTGCTTTCTCTCTCAACTATGAGCAAACCCGTGCTGCCACCCGCTCCCTTCTTCACTCTAGCACAGTAGCCATGCACTCTATCCCTGGCCTCCGTCCCGGGTACGCCTCTGAAGACCTGTCCTACTTCCTTTTGGGCTTTGGTCTCCCCTCCCGCATTGATGGAATCCATGGATATAATTGGCGTGTTGGTCAACCATTTCATCCAACCTGCCCTAGTCCACCATCAACTTGCTTTGGGATCCCAAAATCAACTGTTAGATGCTGTAGCCTCCGCCATCTCAAATAACTACACTCAAAATATGGCCTACCAAGAATGGTCACAAAGTCTCTTTGCTTGTATTTCTGACAACCAGCGCGACTTGGTGGCTTCACAGAAGTATTTAACCACCTCCCTAATTCCCTTTGTTCCTTGCTCCCTGGATACATAAAGGATTAACTATACAAATTGGATGAGCACCAGGAAGCCTGGTGTGAGCAAATTGAGGCTTTTCTGCTTAATCATTGGCAGGATTTTGAGACTCTGGTTAGTGAACTCAATCAATTCAGAGAGCATGTCAACTCGCAACTCAACTTGATAGGAGCTCATGTCAATACTTGGGGCTGCCATCTTCAGCATCAGTACGGTCTAGATAAGGCTGCACTAGGTGACACTCTATACTAGGTGCAAAATTATGTAGATGACCGGGTGGCCTCTATTGAGGTGACTCCTCCTGCTCCTCCTGTTGGGACCCCATCTGATTTTGAAACCAAAGTATGAGAGGCCATTGCCAAGCTCAAGGCTACCACTTGACACCAAGCTTCTGTGCAGCACCCCCCTCCAGTTGAACCTATGCCTGACCCTTGTATTGCCTCCCTCACTGATCAGGTGGCTACCTTACAAGGTGAAATTGAGTACTTAAGACAGCGCCTCTCTAATTCTGAAGATTTGTCATCTGAATCTGAAGATGAAGAGGAAGTTGAAGTTGTTAATACTCCTGCTCATGACAATCATGGTTGTTGCCCTGGTCTAGAAGGTCAACCCCAGGTCCACTGTGTGTGTGCTCTAGATCAACTTGCCAAAGTGACAAATGATGTAGCTGATAGGCAAGACACATTGGAAAGAGAGGTCCAAAACCTCTCCCACTTTACAGAGAATCTAAATGGACAAGTAGCCCCTTTGGTTGCTCAGACCACCTCCCTGGCTACCCGTGTCAATGGGATTGCTGGCACCTTGGCAGTACAACAAAGCAATATTGATGAATTTGGGACTGCTGCTGCCACTGCCTGAGACATTAGTGGGCAAAACAGCTCTACCTTGGACACTTTAGAGCAAAGCCTTTGACTCCTCTGGGCTAGACAACCTGCTGCTGACTCTGAGTTTGAGGGAAACCCTCATATTATTGTCCTTAATCCTGGTGAAACAGCTAGTCCTTGTCCTTGTCCATCAACCCAAATTATAAGCCAACTTTCAAACAGATATAATCCTAAAACCTCTACCATTGCTGCTTTTCTGATCATTTACAAAACTGCAATGTGTAAGTCTACTGACAAGCTCAAGAAGGAACACATCTTTACCTGTCTCTATCTCACTTGCCAGGAAGTTGTGGTCCCTGAGCTCCCTTCTATTGTCACCTGGGAGGATATGAAGCGCCTCCTTATCAAAGAGTTTGGAGGAGACCTCATCTTGGAAGTCAAGAAAAATGCATTTATGCATATTGCTTTCAAACCCAAGGAAACCCTGGCTGAGTTTGCAGATTGTTTCTACATTGAAGGCTAGCAGTTAATTAATAGTTGACAGTTAACTCCCTGGGAAGCCTATACAGCTTGTTCAAACGCTTTGAAGGTGAACCAGCTTCTATGTCTACACTTTAAGGCACACAAGGTTTCAATCACTTCCATTAAGAGTATTAAGACGCTCTTACAAGACATACATTTGACACATGGAGGTACGGTGGTGCGTGAGAATAAAGCCAATAATGCTGGGACTACCTCTCATACGCCACGCATTATGACTCTGGGTACTAGTGGGCAGGCTAAGAGACAAGGCTGCCATAACTGTGGCCAGGTTGGACACCACTTGTGCATTTGCACTAATCCCCAAGTGGAAGGTTGTGATCCCAAGGAACAGGCGGGAAAAGAGAGGTCAGCTTAGAAACAGAGACGCTCTCTGCTGACCAATCTCCCCCGTCTCCTCCTGATCCTCCTTCTGATGAGGAAGCTCACTCCTCCTCTGGCCCAACTATCCTTCATCTGTTCCACAATCTCTCCAGTGATTCAGAGCCTTAAGATTCTGATAGTGAAGTCTCTGATAGTTATGGCTATTCTGTCCTGGCTGTCCCAGAAACCATCCCTGTACCATACAAGCTTTGCTCTGGGAAGACTACCACCACTTCCCGAGTACCTACAAGTGAAGCTAAATCCATGGTGGCTTGCCCCTACCTAGCCCAAGCCCACTGACCTCCCGTCTTGGTTGACTCTTATGAGGAAGCAGCCAAGTTAGCCAAAGCTCTATTCCACAACGTAACCGTATCTCTTCCACTAAAGACTGTGTATAAGGAAATTCCTGCACTATGATGTATGCTGGCCAAATGGGAAAAGGAGCTAGAGGCTGCGCAAGATGTGTTAGTAGTCTTACCCCTCTTTGAGAAAGATACAACCTGCATGGAAGTATCAATCCAAAAGGTTAAGATAAAGGTCATCTTAGACACAGGTTCCCCTGTTAACGTGGTTTTGTCCAAGCTAATGAAGAAACTTAAGTTGGCCCCTGACCTCAACTACACGCAGTTGTATGGCACAGCTGGTATGGCCCAAACTCAAGCCATTGGTGCCTACACTGCTCTACCCATGAGGTTTGGGAAACTCCTTATTGCCTCTCCTGCTGTGGTCCTAGAGAACAAAAGCTATGAACTCTTGGTTGGTACTCAATTCCTCCAAGAATATAAAGGGATTGTAAACTTACAAGATGGATATTTTTCACTCTTGGGATATGAGGTTCCTTTTATTTTTGAGGGACCTCCACGCCTTCCAGGACAACATCTAAAAACTTGCGTGCTTGAGTACCCTACAGGTATCTTCTTACTCAAGTATAGGACTCACTCCTCCAACATGTGTACCCCTCCTCCTTCCTGCCCTTCAGAAGAAGGGGTACCCCTGCTAGCGTTTAGTTGCTATCACCATCCCCCTGGGCTTTCAAGTGGTGATTGACTCCCAGATTTCCTATGAGCTACCTGAAAAGTCCTTCTTGGAGCTTTACTCACCTGAATCCTTAAGTTGTAACAAGCCTTGCCTGTGTCCTGGGATTTTAGACCAAACCCACAAAGAGCCCGTACAATTACTGCTTGCTAACCTGACGGCCCTGCCCATGCAAGTAACCAGAGGCCAGGTTGTAGGTCATGGTTGTGTACTTGGAGCAGAACAAGTATCCTCCCTCTACCCCTTTGGAACTTTCAGTGATTTCAACCTACCAGAAGATGATCCTCAAGTTCTCTCCTTGTTCACCACCGCTGATTTCCCCCAACTGTCCCCTGTTCAAGAAAAAGACGTGTTGGACCTGCTTAATCAGTTCAGTGACATCTTTGCCTCTGGACCTACAGACTATGGCATAGCCAAAGGAGTCATCCACCAGATTGATACTGGGGATGTGCCCCCTTTTGCGCAAAACCATATTGCCGTAATAGAGTGGAAGATGCTCAAGTGTCAAAAGAACTCAAGCAACTTCTAGACGCTGGGTTACTGGCTCCTTCCCAAAGTCTTTGGGCCTCCCTGTTACTGATTCTCAAGAAGAAAGATGGGGGACACTGTATTGTAATGGACTATTGCCGCCTAAACTCTCTCACTGAGAAAGATTTGTACCCCTTGCCCAGAATTGACAATGCTCTCAGACGGCTGGGTGGTTCCAAGTTTTTCTTTGCCATGGATCTAGCTTCAGGGTGCTGGCAGGTTGACTTATATCCTGAAGATTGAGAAAAAGCTGTGCTTATTACTTTGGAAGGCCTATTTGAACCCACTTGTATGTCCCAGGGACTATGCAATGCCCCTGCCACATTTCAACAGGCTATGGACTCCATCTTACTAGACCTAAAACTCTCTTGTGTCCTTGTGTACCTTGATGATATCACTGTATTCAGCGCTATCTTTACTGACCACTTAGAGCATCTCAAGGCTGTCTTCATAAAGATTTGTGAGGCTGGCTTGAAATTCAAAACCTCCAAGTGCTCCTTCTTCAAGGAATGTCTTGAGTTCCTAGGACATGAAGTCATTCAGACTGGAATCCGCCTCATGAATAAAAGGTGGAAGCCATTGACAAGATGCTACCTCCCACAAATCTTTAAGAGGTTCAATTATTCCTTGGTATGATTGGCTACTACTGATAATTCATCCCTGACTTTGCTGAACTGAGCAAACCCCTCGTCCAATTGCTTTGCAACGTCCCCTTTGAATGGACTGACAGCCAACAACAAGCATTCAAAGCACTGAAGACCAAGCTCAAGGAGGCTCCTATCTTAGTCTATCCTTATTATGATAAAGAGTTTATCTTGTATACCGGCGCTAGTGGAGTAGCTGTGGGCGCTATCCTTGCCCAACTCAACAATGAAGGTGTAGATTGACCTGTAGCCTACTCATCAAGGGTCTTCAATAAGCACAAAAAGAACTATAATGTTGTTGCAACTGAGGTTCAAACCTTGCCTGCTAATGTATCTTACAATACACAGGGGGCACTTGATGAGTTGCCCCTTGACGTATCTAACGTTATGAATGGGTCTGATGACAATGTCAAATGGCGGGCACTTTATCCTAATTAGGAGTGTTGCCAATTTGACCTGCTGATCCCCGCACAAGTTATTCCTTGGCTCCAAACCCTACATGGAACTTCCCACTATGCCACCCCCTTGTGGCCTTATGGCTTTCCCCATATAGTATATTAATCACAATATTCTACAATAAAAAACACCTTATTCTTATTATTCTGTCCTTTCCTGCTGGGCTGTTGTCTTCCCCAATTCCAAGTACTGAACTCTCATTAGTTCAGTTGCAACAGTGGTAGCAGAAGTAGGTTTACGACCTATTTCAAAAACAAAATTCCCCCAAGAAAGGATGGAGTACGGGCTGTATGGCTACTCCACAACAAGAGATGTTCCTTCCAATCCCCAAGGGAGACATTCCCAAAAGATATGTCATCTATCAAGATCAGTTAGTTCTTACCAGTGTACAATTGGCTCTGCCTTGGGCAGCGTGACGCTAGTGTCACCCTGCCACAGTTGGACCTGTCGCAACGTATGCTCAACCTCCAACTAGAGTCCTTCACTGGCGGTGTCAAAGGAGCTGACATTGTCAGTTGGCTCCAGTCCACTGAAACGCGCCTCCGTATCTGTCAGGTCCTGGAGTCCATGTGGGTTGCCACGGCATCTGGCCGCCTTACAGGGCCTGCCGCTGTGTGGTTCATCAACTGTGCCAGCCAGGAGTTTGACGTCACCTGGGCAACATTCCAAGACGCCGCCAAGTCCTGATATAGCAAAACCTTCTCCCCCATTATCTTGGGGACTCCCCTCCTAGCCATCAAGCAGATGGGTTCCGTCCCTGAGTATCTTGCTGCCGCCCCCAAAGCAGTGACCAATGGGAACGCCATGTTGCTCACTCTCATTGTCAATGAGTTAAAACCCCATATTTGTAAGTGGGTTCCTGTTGGCTGCTGCACCTCTATTGACAACTATTATAAAGCCATTGTGGAGGCCAGTAACCAGGCTTCAATGGGCTTCTGCCGCACCAACAATACTCCACCCCAACCATGTCCTGCACCTAACAATGGCCAAGGTCAAGTGGGCCATTGCCAACCTTGACAGCAAGAAAGTGCAGCTAAACACCCCCTGCAAGGGGGAGCTCCAGCTAGCGCTAATTGAGGACCAGGGAAAAGCCTGGGGGTTGTAACAATGAGAGGCCTTACAACCCTGACTGACCTTCCCTCTCATCCCTTGCTTGCAAAGAACTCCCATGACTACAATCTTCACAAGGTCAAAACCCTAGACGTCTTTCAGGTCCACAGCAACGGCCCTGTGTTGCAAGCCGCTCATTCCATAAATAAAGTAACACACTTGTCCTATCCCTTCTATTTCTGTGGGAACACACACAAGAAACTGGTAGACACCGGGGCTGACCACACCATGATAGATCAAGCGTTTGCTGACTCCCAGCAATTAGACCAAGTACCCAGAAGATTCAAAGCAGTACGCGTAGCTGATTCCTGCAGAGTTGCCATCACCCACAAGATGGTACCCTTCTCCGTAAGAATGGGGAACGTCCAGGTTAAGCTCTCTGAACCAATCATGGCAGACCTCAGCCACAATGTAATTGCTGGCCTCAACTGGCTCCGGCATAATTGTCCCTACATCAACTGGGATACCTCTGCCATCCCCCTCAATAGGAATGGGGTGGGGTTCCAGATCTATCCTGTGGAAATGAACAAGCTACTACATGACACTGTATTCATCAGGATAACAGAGACAGGCTCATACAACTTCAAGGGGGGAACTAGAATTTAACCAATGTTCAGTCAAAGTTATTTGTGCAGAACCATCTGCAGCCCCTCCCTTGTCAACATCAACACCACCAGCGCTAGCTGCACTTCTTGGGGAGTACAAGGACGTATTTAGTGAAACACTTGAACAACTACCTCCACCCTGGGAGATCTAGCACACTGTACAACTTCAAGGATTGTTACCTAAAGCACAATCATTATACCATCTCACACCAAAGGAAGATGAAACCCTCCGCCAGCACCTTGTGGACGCGCTTGATAAGGGATTCATTTGCCCCTTGCTCTCTCCATACGGGGCAGTGGTCTTCTTTGTAGCTAAGAAGGATGGGTCTCTTTGCCTGGTCACAGACTACCATGCCCTAAATGAGGTGATAGTTAAAAATAAATACCCCCTACTTCTGATTGACAACCTGTTTGATACACTTGCAGGCGTGAAGGTCTTTAGCAAGATTGATCTCACTGCAGGGTACAACCAGGTCTGCATTGCACTTGAGTATGAGGCAAAAACTGCCTTCCACACACGCTACGGGTTGTTTGAGTGTTGTGTCATGAACTTCAGAATGACCAAAGCTCCCTCTACCTTTGCCATGTTGATGAACAAAGCCTTCAAGGAACTGATTGGGAAGTGTGTGGTTGTGTACCTTGACAACATTATTGTCTTCAGTCAAGATCAAACCACACACCTCCAACACCTCTGTGCTGTCCTCAACACCCTTTGGGAAAACCAGCTAAAAGCTAAACCCTCCAAATGTGAGTTTCTCAAGTTGGAGTTGTTATTCCTTGGGCACACCATCTCTTCCCAAGGGATACGGCCTGACCCTGCCAAAATCAAGGCAATCACTAGCATGCTGCCCCCCACTGATGTGTGCCAAGTGCAAACCTTCTTGGGCATGGTTGCCTATGTATGCAAGTTCATCCCCAATTGTGGATAACTAATTGCACCTCTCACTGAGCTCCTCAATATCAAAAAGTGCTTCCATTGGACCCCTTCCAGAGATCAAGCCTTTGAGGCGTTGAAGCAAAGGCTCACAACAGCACCAGTACTGTAGTTCCCCAACCAAAAACAACAGTAAAAACTCGAGACTGATGCCTCTGACAGGGCCATAGGGGGCGTGCTAAGGGTAGAAACTGACAATGGTGTCTTCCTCCCCGTAGCATATGAATCCAGGAAGCTCACTGACTTGGAACAATGTTATCCCATCCATGATAAAGAGCTGGCAGCCATTGTACACTGTGTTGAGAAGTGGCGCTGTTACTTGGAAGGTGCAACCTTCCCACCCTGCATTCTGACGGACCATAAGTCACTCCAGTATTTCAACACGCAGTCCCATCTGACACGTTGCCAAGCAGGATGGGTTGAACATCTGTCTCCCTATCAATTACGCATCAAACATAAGCCTGGAAAAGAACTTGTTACAGCCAATGCTCTTTCACAACTCTATGTAGCGTCCATCACTGGGGACAACAGTCTGGACCCAGACTGGCCCATGCTCTACCTGGGCCCTGAGGCAACCTCTACAAGGGCTTTAACTTGGTCACCATCTCCAAGCTGAAGGATAACAAAATTCAGTTCACCATCAATGCTGGAAACGTCTGCTGCCAAGCAGAGACAGGTGAGAAGACACCGTATATTCCCACCACACAACAAGGAGACACCATCTTGCACTACCACCAAACCTTGGGTCACATCAGAGGGCGTAACCTCTTTGAAATCATGAAACATAAGGTTTGGTGGCCGCGCATGCGCCAAGACATCTTGGACCTCCTTGAGACATGTGTATTGTGTGAAAAGAATACGTCCAAACCTGCACCTCCCAAGTCTGTCCTACCCATCAAGGCTATGGAACCCTTTGAACAGTGGGCCCTCAACATTGTGGGACCGCTTCCCAAAGACAGACTGGGTAAGAAGTATATTATCACCGCTATTGACTATTTCACACGTTGGCCAGTGGCCTGGGTCACAACCAACCACACTGCCACCACTGTTACCCGCTTTATTGGCAAGGAAATTGCGGCTTGCTTTGGGCAACCCAAGCGTCTCATCACAGATGGCAGGCCTGAACTTGTTGGACACATTGTGAAGGCATACTGTGTCAAGAACGCGCTCCAGCATATAGTCACAACCCCCTATCATCCTCAAGCCAACAGGCGCGCGGAACAGTTAAATGGTTCCCTGGTTCAATTGATTGCCAAGCTCTCACAAGAGCACCCTAATACTGTGTGGACTGAACATCTTCCCACCGCCCTACTGATCCTGCGAGCAAGAATCAACAGGGGCACTGGGTTCAGTCCTAACACCCTGGCCTTTGGGACACCTGACGGTCTGGCAGGGGTTGAACAGGGGAAACTACAGCCCAAGGTTTCCGACAAACCTCCCTTAGTGCCAACTCCCTCCCTAGACCAATGGCGCGCCAAAGCCCAGGAGATCAAACACAAGCAGATTGCAGGGGGGGGACAAAACACCTCAAAGCTAGGTACGCCATAGGTGACCCCATCTACACCCTCAATCCCAATTCTGCCAAATTGGAACCCAACCACCTAGGGCCCTTCAAGGTAGCTGCTGTCTACAACAACCACATCTACCAACTTGAGGATGCCCAGGGAAACACCAAGAAACTTCACCACAATTGCTTGCACCCCTGCTGTGCCATCCCCACACAAAGGTTGTTTGTGCAGACCTTCCCAGACCTTCCGCAGACTCCAGTCCTGGCGTCTGACAACAAGCAGGGGGCAAGGGGGGTGTTGCAACTGAGGTTCAAACCTCGCCTGCTAACGTATCTTACAATACACAGGGGGCGCTCAATGAGTTGTCCCTTGACGTGTCTAACGTTATGAATGGGTCTGATGGCAATGTCAAATGGCGGGCTCTTCATCCTAATTAGGAGCGTTGTCAATTTGACCCGCTGATCCCCGCACAAGTTATTCCTTGGCTCCAAACCCTACATGGAACTTCCCACTATGCCACCCGCTTGTGGCCTTGTGGCTTCCCCATTTAGTATATTAACCACAATATCTTACAATAAACAATACCTTATTCTTATTACTATGTCCTTTCCTATTGGACTGTTGTCTTCCCCAATTCCAAGTACTGAACTCTCATTGGTTCAGTTGCAACAGTGTCACCAAGAAGGAATGTCTGGCAGTGCTACATGCGTTAAAGAAGTTTCAGCATTACATCTATGGAACCCACTTCACGGTAGTCACCAATCACTCCTCCCTCAAATGGTTACAACAGCTAAAGGAACCTGAAGGTCAGCTAGCGTGTTGGGCTCTACGCCTACAAGGGTATGATTTAACTGTGGTACACTGTCCTGGGGCCCAACATCAGAATGCTGATGGCCTATCAAGGATGCCAATCCCGGCTATCCATCCCACTGATGCTGATTGACTATACAAGTTAATAGGATATCCTGACTCTTGGACCACTGAGCCCAAAGACATCCACTTGGCCCTACAACCCTATCCAAGGACACTATAATTTGTGATAGACAACTCTTCAAAAAGGTTAACAATGCCTACCTACCCTATGTTTGCCCTAGCATGAGGATAGCCATCATCCTCCAAGCTCACTTTGACACTGGCCATGGAGGCATAGCCAAGACTCATGACTGGTTGTGCAAAAACTTCTACAGGGAAAACATGCGCCTCTTGATCCCTGATGCCCTTGCCTCCTGCCATTCCTTTCAACTCCAACGTCCCCGTCCCTCCCAACACCAGTTCCAACTCATCCCTCCAAAGCATGCCTTCCATACAGTGAGTATTGATGCTGTTGGGCCCTTCCCCTGGTCTAGGTTGGGATGTTGGTTTATTTTGGTTGCTATAGACCACTTTAGCAAATGGGTTGAAGCCAGAGCAACAAAAGATACAACGGCTAGGACCACAGCAACTTTCTTGCTGCAAGACATTTTCTATTGACATGGCTGCCCTCAAGTCCTGATCTTAGACAATGGCACCAACTTTAATGCTCGCCTCATCACCTCTATTATTGAAGCTATGGGGACTCACCAGTTATTCTCTGCGCCATATAATTCATCCACCAATGGAACTGTCAAACGAGCAAACTCCACCCTGGTATCCATCATGAGAAAACTCACACTCTCTGACGCTGCCAATTGGGACATGTTCCTCCCTGCTTCCCTCTTTGCCTACCACCTTAATAGACACCAGGTGACTGGTCAATCCCCTTTTGCCATGCTTTATGGACAAGAGGCCACTACCCCCCTCAATCTTGGGACCTCCTTTGACCAAGTTTGATACGTCTGCAAATTCTGAGATCCATGTGAAAGACCTAATCAACTGTATCATTGACATCCAGGCAACTGCCTACTCCACTGCTTATAAGGTTAAGGCTTTGGAGCTCTCTCCATCCAATGCTGCTAGAGCCCCCCACCAAATACCAAGTAGGCAATCTAGTTCTCTACCAGCAGAATTGTACAGGTGGTAGAGCTCACAAGCTGGACTCCCTATGGGTTGAGCCCTGTGAGGTCACCTTCAAGAAGGGTGTCAAGTACACTGTGAAGCTACTATCTTCTGGCCGTCCCTTTGCCTGCGTCCACTCTAAATTTCTTTACAAGTATCAACTCCCTGCGTCCAATCTTGAGGGGGGAGATGTCGTAAATTGCGCTATTAATGCTATTTTGATTTGGCCTTCAAATATTGATAGTTGTAAAGATTTGACTGGTTTTTCCTTCAAGTTTGGAAATTCCTTGCCTTCCGCAAATGGGTCTGGTTCAATATCCACTCATTCTGGATTATTGTACCTGTCTGTGGTTGATCCTGGTATGACCTCATCCCAGTGTGACCCCCTCAGCCACTCTGTCTTCATATTGAGTGATCACTGCCTCTTGTCAACTATTTAAAGTAGAATCATTACTCCTAATAAAGACAAGTTTATCCACATTTGTGTTGGCTTTTATAATCTTCAAGCTTTTCCTGTCCTTTCTGTCAAAAGGACTGTTACATCTTGTTTTCCAGGAAATTAAGGTATGTGCCCTTAATTTTGCCCTGAAGGCTAACCCAAGGCTAGCTTCAAACCTCAAATCTTTCATAATAAAGACTTCCCGTTGTGTCCTCTAGGATGTTGTCCCCTGGAGCCAAACACAACAGGATGTCTGAAAATGGTGTAGAGTACTGGGTCTCCTGAGGGAGCCTGGATCATTGGGCACTGGTCCACGTCTTTGGGGTGGTACTCATTGTTGGGCAAGGAAGGAGTTTGGCGGGGAGAGCTTGGCTTGATTAATGCTCTCCCCAAGATTTTCCCTTGTCCTGGTTGTCCTGAGTAATAGTGAATCTGAAGTGGGTGCAGTTTGACTTTCCCTTGTTCCTGTTACTTTGGCCATTCAAAGATGAGGGCTTGTGGCCTGAATCATTGTTGCTGCCAGGTGGGGGCAATTAGTGCGTCCTGGTGGGTGGGAGTCCTTACAATTTATCTTTCTTTCCAGTCTGGGCCTTGTGGAGGGCATTTGACGTTTGTTCTTCTTTCTTTTCTTCTCAATAGAGGCTCTGCAGATTGGTTACTTGGTCCAGGTTGATGTGCCTCATTATGTGTGGCTTTAGTGTGTTGTAGTACATGAAGTGTGTGGCTGGGTTGTCAAATGCCATGTCAGAAGGTGCCTGTAGGCAGAGCTCTTCATACATGTGGGTGAATTTTTTCACTGTGCCAGTCTGGGTCAATTTATTTACTTATTGTATGATCATGAGGGTGGTGTCCTTCATTACAAACCTTTCCAAGAAGTCCCACTTAAAGGTGTCACAGTCTTTATTGGTGTGATCTTTGTGCCATTTGTTGCACCATGTGCCTGCATTGTGTGTAAGGCAGATGGATATCTCTGCAATCCAGAATCTTTGCAGGCATTCCATTTGTGCCAATTTGTTCTGTGCCAATTGTATTCATGCTGTGCATTGTTGCCATTGGCTCCAGAAAATGACTTCAAGGCAGTACTGTGCAGGTGTTGGGCTACATGGGCGGGCATGATACTTTTTTCTGTCACACAAGGGGTGGTGGTAGGTGCTTGGAAGAACCCTTGCACTGATAGGGAGTTAAAGGCAGGGACCAACACTACCATGTTTTGGTATAGTACAAACCCTTCTGGTATTTTGGTACCCAGTGTGTAGGGTGTCCAGTTTACAGGGAGGCCAGACATAATCCTTTTGTAAATTTTTTGACCGCAGCAAGTATGGCCAACAGGTGGAATTTTGAAGGAGAAGTAGGATGGAGAATGTCAGGACCCAGAGTGCCCTGGACAGTCAGCTGGCCTCTCTAGAGGTGACTAAACATGCAGCATGAAAACCCCTACAAAGCACTTCCCAGGGCAAAATACCCCCCCCTTTCCACTAACAAATGGCCTGGGATTTGAGAGGCACACAATCCTTGAATCCCTGGCATTGAGCCTGTTAACAAATCTGGGCCATCTACCTATCAGGAAATGGCACATCAGGAATGCAACCATTTGATTGCGCAATCAGGCAATTGATCCATTGCAGGAGCTAAAAATAACTGTAGCAACTCGCCATGCTGCAAAATTCAAAAGGTTCATGTTATAACAGCCAATGAGAGCTCACCCTCTTGGCCAAGCGCGCAAATTCCAGGTAAAATTGCAAATCTACCTCCAAATGATGCCATCAGTCCTCTGGTGGCACAAAAGGCCATAGAATCAACAGTAAGTATAAGTAGTGAGGGGGAGAAGCCCTCCTCACTGTTGACATCTTAATAAAGTGAGTTTATGCCTAGAAATTATTGTCTTATTGCAGGAATTGTTTATTTTTGCTCAAATTTAATTATTTTCTTTGCATCTATTTGTGAATCCACCACAATATACAAACTAGCCTATCCACATCCACCTGGTTATACTCCTGCTGCACTTGCTGAACCACCCTGCGCCCTTGATCTGGAGTATTTCCATTCACACCATTTGGATCTGCCGCCAACCATGAAGAAGATTCCAACTGCACCTCCTCTCCCAAATGCGCTGCCCACTCAGGATTTCAGAAAGCTAGGTTTCGTCTACATCACTGTATTGGGGCTGGCCGACCAAGTTGTGCCCCATACTGGTAGTTGGCGCCCCCTGGCCACTGCCTTCAACTACCTGGTACAGATTGCGCCTATTGTGTACATGGCCTTTCAGGCCCGGCCTGCCTCCCCTGTGGGAACCCAACTGAACTCTGATATGGGCCGTGACAGAGAACTTACTTCTGCTACCAATGTTGTAACTGTGCTGTTTTAGCAGAGTTACAAGGGGAAAATATTTAAAAACTAGATAATTATCTTTATTTGAGTATAGTGATTATATAGTTGCTGTTGGAAATTTTGACCAAGCAATGATGCTAATTATGATGGAGCTTGCGGATATGAATTGCAGCTGCCAAATTACATAAATTGGTGGTATAAATTATATACATATTGGATTAGCAGTAGTCTGCTGATCTGCGCCTTAAACTAGCCAATGTTAAGCGCCGCCTAGTAATTGAATTAGGCGCCAAAGCGCCAAACTATTTTTACATTGAGTGCTGAGGCGCTGGGTTTGATTCCCCATAATCTTGGATTTCCTAAATTAACTGTATTTCTAAGCAGTCAATGTAGGGGCACAAATTAAGCAGGATGAATGGCCCCAAAATATACCAAACCCCCACGCCAGCAAGGATCACCTGTGCTGGGTGAAGCAATTAAATCTCATTGGTTGGCGTGTTTGAAATGACCAAACCTAGATCACTAATTAACCAAAATAAGAGTGTGTTGGAATGTCCTAGAAGATATTGCCAACAGCTCAGGAAGACGCCCCCCAAGAGGGTATAAATACTTTTCCACTAATAATAATAAGATACTTTTCAACTTATTAGAAGTGCTTCTGTGTGATCAGAAGCTAAGCCTCCAAAGTAATTATTGATTCCTCTTCCTATATGTTCTTCTGCCACAATACTAATCATATCCTCACATATGACAGTATTCAAGCCAAGTACTCCGCGCCCTATTACAGAAATGAGTTGCCCCATACTCCCAGCGCAACAGTTGTGCTTAGTCATATTAAGAGGAACATGATTATGTAGATCATTTGGTTGAATGGTGAAGGGGGCAGCTTGTTCCTTGTAAAGGATCAGGCACCAAATTGAGTCATCCACTGTATAGGATAATTATTTGTTCATGTTGTTGATTTTGGGAATCCAAGTCAACTTCCTTGTTTGGCCACAGGTCACCAGAAAGTCAGATTGCAGGTCTCAGCCCCGCTTAGTTGGAACCTTGTTGGCAGGTTGACCCTGCTGTTTTGAAAATTTCAACTATTTCATACTTTTAAGCAGTTTCCTGAAGATAATTTAATCTTTCACATATAAAAATTGTATAAAAATAAATCAAAGGTGCCAGGATTTTGGGATATTGACTAATGAACAGATTCAACCAATAATTGCAGGCGCACAGATATGCAGCCTAAGAATGTTTTTAACAAAAATACAGGCAACTAGACTACAAGATCAATGAATCAATGGCCAAATCATATCCTGGCATTAAAAAAGCCCCTGCTCCTAATTGATGAATGAAAAATGCAGATATATTTCAATTAAGTAGTTCACCCAACACGCATCTGAATATGCATCTCATAATAATTACTATTCTAAACTTTAATTATATCCTAGAACAGGAGGGCCAAATATGTGCCGTTGCCTGGATTACATCTAGAAGAGTCCACCATGGACTGGGCTTCTAGGCCAAACACTCCAAGTTAAAAGGCCCACAAGCCTATTGTATTAGATTAGCTCTGATTAATTATAATAATCACCTCCACCAACTAGTAGCTATCTGCTGGCTAGCTAGCCCAGGTAGTGGTCCAGTTAGACAACTGACTCAATTTGATTAAAGGACTAAGTTGTACAGTGTGTCAAGAAGAACACCAATGCTGTGAAACTTGTCAAGCAAGCTTCCTTCCAAAATCCATCCCTCAGGGTTAGGCCCCCTGTTTTGTTATCCTAATGCTACTTCAGCCTCTATCTTAGCGCTTTAAGCTAACCTTGGAAATAACACAGGCAACTGAGCCAGCCTCAATCCCAGTCTATATGAATAAAGACTTATGTTTCTTATCTTTTTCCTTTTAGACTTTACAATGAAGCATAGTCTAATCCTCCAAATTTATTCCTCCAATTCAAACTATATTAGTTAGATCAAAAGAAGATAATATTGTCATACAGTATTATTTCCCTATAGTATAATATAGACACAAAAATGGACCTCTATCCAGAAGTGAGAAGAATGTACCACGCCTCCAGGCTGTGGGCCCAGTCAGACTTCTTGCTTCTGATGGACAAAAATACTTTCTTATGGGCTACAGTATACACTAAAGTCCTAGGCTTTCTTGTACTTTCCTAATGTTATAGTACTTAGGACATCATCTTGGTAGATGATAAATACCTTGGTCTGCAGTTTTCTGACAAAAGGTACAAGCCAAATTTTATACCAAAAATTAGGATTATATTTAAGCACATTTACTTTTTGCAACTGTCTCAAAGTGCTTTCACAGCTAGATCAAGTTAAGCATTTAAAATCTTAAGGTGTATAGTGCTGTAATTATAGTTTAATAGGTCTATGAAATTAAATGGTTATAGCAATTACTATTTATGGCTTGTCTATCATGAAATCATCAGCTATAAAGTATTATCACATAGTATAGAAACAAACTGATGCACTTGAAGTAAAAAAGGCCTATACTTATGATTTATATTTATTAAGTCCTTAAAACCTGACAGCAATGTGACCTACAGAGGGGGAAAGAAAATATGAGAGATATTTTTGAATAATATATTTGACTTTTAAGCTAAAATCATTGTGGCTTGATTCTAGTAATGTTCAAGGATCAAGTATTAGTGGGAATGATAGTGTGGTTGATTGACATGTGACTGAACTATCATTATGGCAAAGGGGAGGATGAGGAACATCAAAATGGAATGTGGGAGGGTTTGGATCTGCTCACTTGGCAAAAGAAGCTGATTGGGGGTGATGCTTAGTGGCAACACTAGTATTTATCACATTTAAATAATGACCTATATTATGAATTACAAAAAATATCCACTATAAAAAATAAGCACATCTCAGAAATTGTGATATCAATTCAAAATTTTGAAATGATGCTATAACTTTATTTACCACTTTACAAAGTATGGACTCAAAGTCCTTTCCTTTTAAAAGATTTAGACAAGTTTTCTATTGACAAAGAAACGTCGTAGATGATTGACTTGCCAATATCCAAGGCCAATTATTGCCGCCAATTCGAAAAAAATCCAAAGGAATAGCTTTGAATTCAAAGATTCTGACTGTTCAAGAAAGCCAACTTCCATCGTCTAAATGGATAAGATTAAGCAGAGCTTTACTCAAGGAAAAAATAAATTCGAGGCTTACCCTTTGTCGTTTCTGTTCATTTAACACATCTTGAAGCCAAAGATTAGATACATGAACCATGTCTTGGACCCCTGTTAAGTAAATTGAGAAATAGTGCTTTGAAGAGACCTTACGAGTAACTTTATCTGAACTATAATGTGTACTGACTGCATCTGAGCCAATAAAAAAATTCAAGCTAAATTTCTGGGATTCCAGGTTAGCAATGAGTTTCGAAAAGTGCAGCTTACTATTTTCTCTTCATGAAACCATCCTCCAGAAGGGACTCCAGCAGAGAAGCAGATGTGATGATCCCCAAGCGTAGTTGTCGTAAAAGTGAGTTGACCTTTATAACCAAGCTTTTGAGAAACAAATGATGTGGTACTATCTTTTTCCTATGGTTCTTTGTTTGAGATTTATTTTTACATCATTTTACTTTGACATTTGCTGCGACAACGACTTCAGCATCTTCGAAATACCCATTTTTCGACGCTTGAAATACCTCCGTGCTAATTTGACTAAAAAATCAAAAAAAATATTTTAAATTCGAACTAACCAACAACGACTGTAGCAGGTGGGAGATTCTCAAGGAAGCATTTCGGATCTGATCCTTGGATATAGAAATAAATCCCCTGAACCCCCGAAAAAAGTGAAAGGGAATTCGCGAGAATAAAGGAAATGTAGCTTAATTTCATCTAAGGAAACTTTCTTTAGGAGTATGCTTTATATTTAGCAGCAAAGAACTTTCAAAAGATCAAGTTGAAGAGATGACTTAAATATTTGCATACGGAATGTTTTTAAATAAATATTATGGTTTTTCAAATCGAACGTTTACTCTTAAAAATAAAAAAGCACATAGTGGTACCCTTCAAAGCAGCTAAATTCTTTAATGGCTCGTCACAGTATATGTATAGATATAGAGATTGAGGTTTGTTTAAGCTAGTCATGTTGTTCTATTTAGGGTATCACAAAACCCCATTTTAAGAAAACTTTAAATATTACTGTTTATGTAGGGCATCGGTAGAGCAAGATCAAGGGCTAAAATCTTAAACTGGAATTTCTACTACAAGTAGGGATGCTTTGGCTCAGCCCCGGCTGGCTTCCGGCTCTAAGCCGCTACAGCTAGAACGTAATATTAATATATTTAGATTTTCAAATAAATCTTTGATAGTAGTGGCCCAGAGCCAGAATCTGGCCGTGGCTGCCTGGGGTTTGGCCGAAGTAGGGCTGCGTCGGATTTCGGACGGGTGGCTCCTTTTCTTAAAAGAAGCACCCGTCCAAAATCCGGAAACGATTTCGAGATAATCTTCTCAAAGAAGATTCTCTCGGAATCGTTTTCTTCTTCATCCACAGAAGGATGAAGAATTTCAGATTTTTTTTAAAAATAAAAATATATATTTTTTGACTTTCTTTATTTTAAAAATTATTTATTACTTTTTGAAATTAAAATTATTTTCACTGAAAATAAAATTTTTATTATGTATATTTATTAAAAAAATCTTAAAATCCGGAAAACAAAAAGCCTTCCATCACCTTCTTTAATTTTAGTGATTTCGGATTCCCCTAAGCTGGGGGAATCCGAAAGAAGAGGACGGGGAAGGGAGGACAGGATGATTATGGCAAATGCCATAATCATCCCTTTTTAAGCCGACGCAGCCCTAGGTTCAAGTAAGGTTGGGATGATAACTTGAAGTTTGAAAGTATGATGACACAAACAGATCTTACATTATTTCTATTTGGGCAACTGTGGTAAGTTCGACTCCCTGGTGATCGACACTATAGTAAAGTGAGGATTCAGCTTTTTCCCTGATCGACAACTGGAAATTGACACTTTTTTAATTAACAGATCTTGATGTACTGAAAACTTTTAATATAAAAAATTAAGCCTTACAGCTATGGTATACTAAAGTGACCCCAGAGAGCTCAAAAATGCAATAAAAAGTGTACTTCAACTAATGAGAATAAGGAGAAATAAGCAACTATTTCTCATTTTACTATGTAATTTACACTCTTCATTATAAAAATATTTTTAATTACCATAAAAATTAAAATTCCAATGAGACAAAAATAAACAAAAAACACAAAAATAGAAGTTATGCAAAATATGAAGAAATATTAATTTTTAATTGATATAGTTCATATAAGTATAAATGTGAATTTGTTTTGTTTTATTAGGAAATTAACAAAAATTAAGATATTTCATTCACTTTCAACTATAACTATTCATCTCAAACTTACCATGTATACATAAAATAATCAGTGCTATCTAATTAAATCAAAAAATAGAAAAATTAAAACTAAAAACTAATTGATCAAAACTAAAAAGTAAAAATTAAAACCAGTAGAAGCAAGACAGCAAGTTTATTCCTCCCCATTCTTCCCCTTCTTCATTTTGGCCCCTTCTAGGAGGGCAGTTGCAATGAGCTCAAGCTGCTGCTTGATCTCTGAGGCCTTGTATTTATGCTTGGCTGCATTTTGAATGGCCTTGGTGAATAGGGTGGAACAGTGGGTGGTTGGCTTGGTGGGGGGACACAGTTGGCAGAGTCACACAGCTTGGAGATGGTTTTCTCCTGCTCGTGCTGCAGGAGGGAGAAAAACTTATTGAATTTTGGGTGGAGCCCAAAGTTGGCCTTGAGGTGTTTGTGATAAGCCTCTAGCGCTGAGGTGGTCTTGAGCTCACCATTCACTGCCGCCCGGTACACATTCCAGCTGGCCTTGGCACAGGCCTTGCCTTGCCTCTGTGTGACAACCTTCCCAATCCACTGGGGCTCAAAGTACTCAAGGAAAGGCTTAAACTCTGAGTGCTTAACTACGTAAGGATCCTTTGAGAGAACCTCAAACCCCTGCGCAGTGTGCTCTGGCTTTAAAAAAGCCAAGGCACTAAATTGTGCCAGCACAAATTTGCAGGTGTCCAAAGTATCCCTCTGGCTCAACCTACTTAGCTCAGCATGGGCCTGCACATTCCAAGCAACTGCTTGGCGGTAGTGGAAGTGGCACCCCTGCACCTCCCTGCTGAACAGCTGCTCAAATGCATTGAACTGAGCAGGCTCAAAGTCCATAATGCACATGGCAGGCCCAAGAGCTCTCAGCCTTACCTTTTCCTCCAAGTCCAGGGTGGCCTGGTCTTTGTCAGAGGCAGGAGGGTTGGCGCGGGTGTAGGGGGGTCTTCTTGGCATTGTTGTTGTCAGGAAGGAGGGAAAGTGCTTGGCGGAGGATGGTAAAAGCACAGGTGTAAATGGCCTTGGTGGCCCCAGGAAGAAGAAAGAACGCAAGTGGAATCACCCGGATGTCAATCTGGGCATGGATCATCCAGAGCTGCTTGAACATCTGGGGGCAAGTGGCAAAGGTACCATCAACTAGCCAGGTTGAAGCCCTTTTCAACTCCATCAGGTTCTGCTGAGTTGAGTAGCAGATTATGCAGTCTTTGGTGGCAGGCCTGTTGTCATGGAGGAGGAAGCGCTCCCCACTTGGAAGCTGCTTGAGCTTGTGGGTGAGTGTAAGCTCTGAGAGGACGTCTGAAGCCTTGGGGGGAGGGGGATTGGCGGTAATACACTTATTGCTTATGAACTTAACCAACTGCTCTTGAGTTGGCACCAACTTGAGATTGTTGGGTTTTAAGTGCTGCAGGGCTTTAATAGCCAGATCAGATGCCCAGAGGTGAGAGGATGTTGGGATCACCTGGACCAGGTACCATTTTAACATCTGGGTTATAAGATGATTGGGGGGCTCACAAGAGTGCTCCCCCTTCTCTGCAGTTACTTGCTCCCAGCCCTCAGTGTTTAGCTGGGCCCTGCAAGTCTTATCCTCACAGACAAAGTGCTTGCTCTTGGTTTGGCGCTTTTGATTGTTACAATTAAAAATGTAGTTATCAGCTACGTAGCCAGGGCTGCCCTTTACGGACATAATTGGGAAAAAACTGGGGGAAGCGCTTGGGGACTTTAAACTCTCTGTCCACATTACAGATATTGTGGATGGCCAGTGGATCCCAAGCCACATGACCAGAAGCTTTGAACTTCTTGGAGTACTCCTCTGGCTCATCTTGGGGATCAGATGAGGGAGGGGGAAGAGCCATCAGGAGGGGGAGGGGAAGGGTTCTTTGAGGCCTGCTTGGATGCCTCCTTTTTCTTACCAGAAGAAGAGGTGGGCTCCTTGGCAGCCTTTGACTTCTTGGTACAGCGCTCCTTGGTGGGCTTGGAGTCAGCCTCTGAGTGGTAAAAGGAGTGGTCAGTAAGATCACCATCAGATTTATTGGGGGAGGAATTTTTGGGGGAAGGTGAAGAGGATGTGGAAGATGAGGGTGGAGGGGGGAGGAGTAGGAGGAGATGGAGTGGGAGACTTTGCCTTTGCAGGCTTCTTGGCACGCTTGGGAGTGGAGGCAGTTTCTTTGGAGCCCTTGGAGGCTTGGCGCTTGGGCTGTTGGCTGTTCTTGTTTGATCTTGTCTAAAGAAAAGTTTAGTTTTGTAAATAAAATAGTGTGAAAGATATGAAACACAGAGGTAAAGCAAAGTAAAAGTTAAATGAAAAGTATGCAAATAAAGTTTTATTTATCAAGAAAAAAACATAAAAAAGTAAATAGAAGCAAAATAGAAACTCAAAGTATAGATATAAAGGTTAAAACATAGAAAATAAGTGAATTTATTATGAAGCATCAAAGATGTTAGGTTCAGCATAACATCTTAGTGCTAAATCAATGTAAAAGTACAATTAAAAATCAAAAAAATATATGAAAATTATATGGAGAGCAGCAGAAAAAGTAGTAGATTATAATTGCAAAAAAATAAAAAATAATTATGTGGAATTTTTTTATTGTGAGTTGAAAAATCAAAACATAGTAAAGTGTCAAGTTTGGCACTGTTGATCAGCTGGGAAAAGCTGAATTCTCACTGTTGAGTATGCCAGAGTCGAGCAGAAAAATCAAATTTACTATGTTTTTTACATATAAAACTTGCTTAAATTTAAAACGGGTTCAAAAGTTAACCCAAAAGCAAGGCAGTTTCATATGCTCAAAAATAAAAAATACAACATAAGTTAAAAAAGTAAATGAGTGGAAAGGTGTTTATTAGTGATAATAATGTGCTGTGAGGAGCTGGGAGTGACTTATTTACCATAGTGTTGGTTAAAACGTTAAGAAGCTCTCTGTACTAATCCCCAAGTTAAAGTGTCGAGTGGGTGAGTGTTGAGTGGCGCTCATAGTGTGTCACATATTAATTTAGCCTTAATTCCAAGCCTTTGATTAGTTAAATCCGCAACCAATTGGGTGTCAAGTGGATAGAGTCAAACAAAGAAGATGTTGAGTTTCAGTTTTTTATAAATTACATATGAAATCTCTTAATAAATTGGGCTTAATTTATGTGGCACCACTTAATCCAAAAACCCGGGAATGACATAATGTAAAACAAGTGGGGTATTTGATTAATGTCTATACCACTAAATCCAGTATAGTGGTGCTTGGGAGCTTAAACAACAACTATGGACACTAATAATAAAAATATAATAGTAAATAACAAATTTTATATAAGTGCATATGTATTTTATTAATAAAATTAAAATTTGGCTTAAAAAGTGTCAAACTGGTCACTTTTTGTTTTAGAGTGTCAAACACAGGTTTTTTCATTTCTATTAGTAAATTTACTTATAAATTGCCCCTTAAATTGGTATTTTAGCTAACCAAATTATTAAACAGAGTCAAGTTTGAGTAAATTTAACCTTGGTTTTTGGTTTCGAACCCCTAAATTACTAGTAAAAATTAGCTTAAAATTGGTTAAGCCAAAAATACTAATAGATTCACATATGCGGCACTCAACTCCCTGGTACTCAACAAAGTGTCAAGTACCAGGGAGTCAATCACCAAGGAGTCAAACTTACCACAGTTGCCCTTAAACCTACCAACTAAATCATATATGGTGTCAAGGAACCAACCCTGATCTACCGAATTGCTACCGTTTGGGAACTGGCGGGTAGCGGACTGAGTGAGCAGGGCCCACCAAAGGATTGGCGCTAACTTAATGAGGTAGGACATTGACTTGCCCACCAATGACCACGGACCGACGGCGGGGACAATAGTATCTATTACTCCTGTGAGAGTAATATATACAATTTCAAAAAGCTTATTGGTATGGTCAAGTGGGAGCTCGGCGGCAGAGGCAGGTATTGTCAGGGATCTAGCCTGTGGGGGATTCCTGGGAACTTGCAGACGGCCCGCAGGCCTGGCAGGGAGGGCCCACCACAAGATTGGGGCCAACTTTACAATATAAGATAACAATTTGCCCAGGAGAGCCCAAGGTCCGCTGGCAAGTACCGTAGAATCTATCAAGCCGGTAAGAGTGATGTACATCACTCCAAATATCTGAGTGAAAGCAGATTCATTGGCAGCAATGGATTCTTGTGGGCAGTTGGGCCGCGGGGTGAGAGGCAGAGTCATTGGGACCAAATACGCGGGCAGGTGGTTGTACTTGTTGCAGAATAGCAGGGGAGGTATAGTGATTTTGGGGTTTTCATGTAAACAGTCTCAGTCTCTCTAGTTCTTGCCTCAGGGTCGTAGATTAGGATTTCCTCTAGGGTGAACTCCAAATACACAGAGTTGGGGGGGGTACTCAATGAAATGTACTGGGCCGTGGGGAGCTCCTGGTGGACAATAAAGGTCAGGCAGCTGGTCCGCGGTTTCTTGGGGTTAATGGATGTGAGGTGCAGAACTGCAGGAGGTAGACTGTAAATAAAATAGAACTAATATCAAATATGGAATAACCTGGTTAAATCAAAGGTATATGTCACTTTATTGCAAGAATGGCAATGGGCAACTTCCTGGCAGTCCAGGGTATAAGTACACCCATCTGTCATGGGTAAAATTTTACAAATTTCTTTGGCCCAGGTATTACCGTCTATCAGGGGTTTCCAGTCCTTGGTGGCATCCATTGCGGGAGTTAATTCATTGGCTGGTTCAAACTGAGAATACTCAAATTCCCTTGTTGGGTTGTGGGGTTGGTCGTCTCTGGATGGCCCACGTTCTATAGGAAGTTTCTTTGTTTCCCCTTCTGTGGTGGCCCGAGTTATTTTGGGTTCTATGGCTAGACCCACCCGCTGATTGGTTGAGTTAAAAGGAACCTTTAACATGGGGAGTGTTGATGTAGGTGATTTTGACTCATCAAGCTTTAAAGGATTTTACAAAGTTAAATCCTGTTCTGGTTCCTGACCAAAAATTTGCAGGCTGGCGGCCCGCAGGGTGTCAGGGTTTGAATCCTGTAGTTGAGGTTTTCCAGTAAGCATGGCCAATAGAAGTTTTTCACTTGTGACAGGCATTGGTTTGGGGGTGACAGGTGTCCCATGTCTAATTGGTAGGAAGGAAGGAAGTTGTATTTATCTCTGAACAGGCAGGGTTTGGTAACGTACCAAAGTCCTTTTTAGCTGTATCTGGTTAACTCTGTAGTTCTGGCCAAGGGATCCAAGGCTAGTATGTTGTTGGTGGTGTAGTCCTTGTACTCAGGCTTTAAGGGATACTCTTTGAAATGAACAGGACCAAAGGGAACACCTGGCGCGCGGTACGTGGCTGGCGGGCTGGAAGGAGGGTCAGAGGATCTTTGAGTTAACTAGCAGATGACAAGAATAAAATACAGCAATAATTGGGGAAACCAATATCTCATAAACTTTATTTAAAAATGACATTGGTGAATGATCTGGGCCTGGCAGGTATTTATACCACACTGTCAGGCTATATTTCCTGGTTGGGTTTTCTGGGCTTGGGCAGTTTGGCATTGGGGGTCTTAGATGGCAGTGTGGCGCTTGGCACTGGTGGTTTGCCACTGGCCGCTTTGGGATGAGAAGAGTTTGAATCCTTCTGTTTGTTGATTTGGGTATTGGGTGCCTATTCAGTTTCAGTGCCTCTTCCTGGGTTTTGGGGGAGTTTGGAATAACTCTCATTGAGAAACTTGTGCATTTCACCAAGAAAAATGCCAGTGTAAGGCATTGGCACCTCAGGGAAATTCCTGGCATCTTGCACTGGTGGTTTGCTGGCAGAATCCTGCGTGGCAATTAAAGGTTTGGGTCCTGGCGGGCTGGCAACAACTTTATCAACTAGTAGTGGGTTATTTGGTTCCCAGCCTATGGATCTGGCAGTCTGTGAAGGGGTTTGTCCAGGGTTCAACTCTGGTTCTGTATTTTGGGATTCAGGAGCATTCAAATTGTTGTTCCTGCATATGGCTACCTTCTTTAAGTTTTATCATAGTTTTCAACATCTACAAATACACCCTCCCAGGAAAATAATTCCCTGAGAAGCACCACAATTAATAAATAATTGGTGGCACTCTTATCAGGTACTCATGTTGTATGGGGATCAAACATATCAAATTCCAAGTAGAACATTACCTGGACAACCCTCATGACTACTACAACATGCATGGATAGAATGTGGCTTCTCATGATACCATATAATCTTCTAAACTCATATCAATAAAGCATTATTCTCTTTTTAATTTCCCCCTTTATCTTGTTTTATATACTTCCAAAAAGTATATGCACAACAGTGATTACACAGGTAGGCTATTCATACCTAAACAAATTAAAGGGAAAAATCTTCCCAAGAAAAGAACTCAGTAGATGACACACTCCACTGGCTAGAGACAATACAAAGAAGGTCATAATGCCCCTACAGGATTCACTGTCTTCAACAATATCTTTGTTCCTATCAAAAAGTACAGCTTTCTCAGCACACAAAGAGTCCAGAATCTGCCTTTAGCTCAAGCTGTCCCCAAAGTGCCAAACATTGTACAGTAGTTTTAAAACCTGTTGAGATAAACATATATTAGTCAGTTTAGAAAGCATGAACTCAGTCTAAAAAAAATCAAAGTGGATCCAAATCTATTTTAATTTAATATAAATTCCTTAATTTTTTATTTTGTTTTTAGACTGAGTTCATGAGTTCTAAACTGACTAATATACATTTATCTCAACAGGTTTGAAAGCTACTGTATTCCAGTGCCTCTTATTGAAAGAAACTAGGATATTTAATGAATACACTAAGAAAGCAACTGCCTCTGGATCAACAAGCACTCAAAACAAGTTACACAAGTTGGTTACCCCCAAAGACTCTGGGCAAGTGAAATTGCTTTACAAGTTACTGGAGCTGCCTCCTGCTTTGTGAGTGACTGGGTTGAACAACACCCCAATAATAATGAAGACTGGGATATGTTCAAAAATGCCTTCCTGTAAAATTTGCCATGAAATATTCTGATGTTGTGATCATGGCAGAACTCAGAACCTTCAATATGACAGGAACCATTGAGGAATACACTGCGTGTCAGGATTGACAATTTTTTACCCTTCAAAACCTGGGCCCAAGGGCGGGATTTGAACCCTGAACCCAAATTACTGCGTGCTGCTGGCCCCATGGACCAAGAGCCTGCCCGCCTGTGTCTTCCTGAGATTGAGCCCTCACAAAGCTGAAGGCCCTGCTAAGTCCTGAAGTCAGAATACCAGTACAGGTTCAATTATGATGGTTCCTGAGGAGGAATTTATTGAATTGCCTAATGGAGGCAGAGAAGGTGGCCCCGTGAACTTAATAAGCTTGAAGTCCTCTCAAAAAACCAATCAAACTCAACTGCCAAAGAGAAACCCGGGCTTTGGGCCCAACCCCGTGATCACAGCCAAAAATCAAGGAAATCAAGTGATAAATTCGGACGTTCTGACCAATGAGAGAACATCCAGCCAAGGTGTCATTTTGCCGCTTCTGCACCTAGGCCTCCTGGCCACCCGCCCACATTTCCCCCAATATTTTGATGAAGCCTTTATGGAAAATACTAAGTTTGGAGGCAGGATGCTATATATGCCTATAGATTCTGCGCTCAAACCTTATTGCCATTTTTGAATAAAGGTTATGTTATTTTGGCTCACACAGCTATTGCCTTATTTTGTATTTGCTATCTACCAATTCAGTTTGAGATCTCCTGGCCCTCCTGCCCCACTGCCCGCAGTTTTTTGTCCTCCTGGTGCTCCCTTTGGCCCAGTCCCTTTCACGGAATATCTTCTGAAGCCCAAATACAAGGACTATACCCCAGAAAAGATAATCAAACTCAACCCTTTGGCCTGCATAAAATATGCAGTTAGATACAACCAACTAGGCCTGTGGATATTTTCAACAACCAAGTTGTTCAGAGGGAAATTCAACTATCTCCCTGCTTACAACCTACCCATGGAACTGCCTGTGACCCCAAAACCTATGCCTGCTTCCTCACCCAAACTCCCAACCAACCATACTGGCAAGCTGTTTGGGATTGTGTATGTCAAAACAGCAGGCTCAACCTGCCAGCAAGGTTCCGAGAAAGCGGGTTTCTGACCCACAATCCAATTACCCAGCCACTTGAAGCCAGACTAGGAAGTCAACTTGAATTTCCAAATCCAACAATATGAACATATGGCAATCCTTTATGGTGGATACCTTGTTTTTGTGCTTGAATCATTACCAGGATCAAGCCACCCCCTTCACCATCCAGCCGTGTGATCAACACAATCATGTTCCTGTTATCCTTGATTCACAATGACTATATAATCACTATTTCTCAATAAAGATTATTATCTAGCCTCTAAATATTTTCCCCTTGTAACTCTGCTAAAACAGCACAGTTATAACATTGGAGCACAGGTAGGTTATTCATCCTACCTTAACTTGAAAAATTCAGCCTGTTGCCCGCATTCCCCGCAGCCAATAAATTCTTGATAGTATTATGTCTGGCCTCCCGCTGGACTGGACCCCGTAAACCCCTGGTACTGAGAACCTGATGGCTTTGTCCTGTACCGGAACACGGTAATTCCACTACTTGCCTTCAACGTCATGTCTGCACAAGGGTTCTTCCAGACAGCACCACCATTCTGTAACCAACCAACAAAACACCATGCCCTCCTACGTAGCCCAAAGACTACAAAACGCTGCCTTGGAATCTTTTGCTGGGGCCAACAACAACAACACTCCCGCATGGATCCAGTCCGCCCAGAGCAAGCTGGCCCAGATGGAATGCCCACAGCAATTTTGGATTGTGGAAATCTCCATCTGACTGACCCAAAATGCTGGCACCTGGTGCAACAAGTGACACAAAGAACACGCCAAGAAGAACTGGGATACCTTCAAACAAGACTTCTTGGAAAGGTTCATGCTTAAGGACACAGCTCTCATGATCATACACCAAGTAAAGAACCTTATCTAGACAGGCACTGTGAAGGAGCTCACCTGCGCCTACAAGGAACTCTGACTTTGTGCACCCTCTGACATGGCCTTTGACACCCCAGCTACACACCTCATGTACTATGACGCCCTTAAGTTGCATGTAATGAGACACATGAACCTGGACTAAGTGACCAACCTACAAATCCTGTACTGCAAGGTGGAAAAGGCGGAACAAAATCCAACGCCCTCCATAAGGCACAAACTGGAAAACAAGAGAGACCCAAAGATTCCCACACAGGCAGGCGCTCCACTTGTCCACCCCTGGATAAAATGGGAATAACACCAACCATAAACCCACAAGCTCAAACAGACATGGGAATGGAAACAATGGCTAGTTAAATTGTACTCATTTCTGTATCACTGCCACACAAGGCAATCAAGACAAGGGAAAAGCCCAGGGAGAGCATTTAGCAAGCCAAGCTCTCCCCACACAACTCCTGACTTACCAAATGATTATTACTAACCTGAGGATGTGGACCAATGCCCAATAATCCAAGTGCCCTCAGAGGACCCAGTACTGTACACCATTGCCAGGCATCCCAATAAACTGATGTCCTATCTTTTCTGTTTTTGCAGTTACACAGGCTCAGCACTCCTGGATTTGGGTGCAGATCATACCCTAGTCAACAGCAGCTTTGTGGACAAGATCAAGCTGGTCACTAATCCTTTGCGGATTAAAAAAGTGGTCCTGGATGATGAGCACCACATTGCTGTGACAAGGGAAACCGTCCCCTTCTCTGTCATGCTCAAGAACCTCCACTCTGCCATCCAAGGTCCTGTCATCAACTTCCCAAAGTTTGACATTGTACTGGGGTTAGACTGGTTAAAAAAGAACAATCCTCACGTAGACTGGGCAACCTCAGTGTTGACCATCAAGCGTGAAGGTGTCAATCACCAGATCTATTCTGACTCAGTGGATCAACTCCTACGCAACCACGTCTTTGTGCACATCACAATGACCCTGGACAAAAAGAAAAACCTGAAGGCAATTGACTGGGACTCCTGCCAGTACAAGATCATACACTTCAAGGACCACCAGGATACCTCCACACCTCAGGATTGCAAAATTGTGACTTGCCATCCAGAAATCTTTAAGGAAACTCTACCCAGGTTGCCCCCAGAGAAACACATTCAACACTCCATCCAACTCAAAGGAGGTGTACCCAAAGCACGTCCTATCTACAGGTTGACCCTGAACAAAGACGACACCCTATGCGCCTATCTCAAGGAAGCGTTGGAGAAAGGACTTATCCGCCCCTCACAGTTGCCTTTTGGGGCCGCCATATTCTTTGTGGCCAAGAAGGACAGTACCTTATGTCTGGTCACAGACTACCAAGCTCTAAATGAAGTTACCATCAATAATTGTTATTCACTACCACTGATTGACAATCTCTTTGATGCCTTGGGAGGAGCCACAGTCTTCTCCAAGATTGATCTGACTGCAGGCTACAACCAGATTTGTATTAAGGAGGAAGACATCCCCAAAACAGCCTTCTGCACTAAATATGGCTCATATGAGTGTGTGGTACTCAACTTTGATATGACAAATGCCCCCTCAACCTTTGTGATCTTCCTGAACAAAGTATTTGCGCCTCACATAGACAAGCATGCTCTTGTCTCCCTGGACAACATCATTGTCTACAGCCCCTTGGTGGAACAGCACCACAAAGACCTTGAGGCTGTCTTTGCTACCCTGGCACAACACAAACTGTTGGCCAAGCCCTCCAAGTGCCAGTCTTCTGTGAACAACTACCCTTATTGGGACACATAGTCTTGAAGGACGGCATCAAACCTAACAGTCAAAAGATACAGGCCTTCTTCAATATGTCACCACCCAAGGATAAATCAGAACTCCACACCTTCTTGGGGATGGTGGCCTATGTACGCCGCTTCATACCTGACTGTGGCGTTTTGACTGCCCCCTTATCCACCATAACAGGCGCCAAATCCAAGTTTGTATGGACCACCAACGTGACCTCTGTTTTAGACGTCTCAAGGAGAAACTCACAACAGCTCCTATCCTGCAATACCCCAAACGTGATGGGGAATAACAAATGGAAACCAACACCTCAGATGCATCCATTGGGGGAGTACTATGAATAAAAGAATGATGGTGATTTCCTGCCTGTAGCTTATGAATCATGAAAGTTGATATATGGCAAGTGTTGATACCCTATCCACAGCCAGGAACTTCTGGCCATCATACACTGTCTAGTCAAATGGTGCTGTTTTCTAGAATGGCAGGTAAAATTCACAGCATTAATGACCACAAGTTGCTCATATATTTCCAACCCCAAGCAAATCTATCTTGCCGCCAAGCCAGCTGGATGGAGCTCTTGGAGAGATTTAATATGCTCATACAGTACAAACCTGGTCCCGAGCTTGCCATGGCAGATGCCCTCTCACATCTATATGTCTGTGCCACAAGAGAGGGAAATGGGCTTGACCCAGACTGGCCTCTCTTGGTACTAAAAACAAAGGACGAGATTTTCCCCCTGGTACAACTGACATAACAAAGGAAACAGTTATCAAAAACAAACACCTATTTGCTGACGTGTACAGGACCCTACACAGAAAAATGTCTGACAGCACTACCATTCCCTATATCCCCACGCACCAGAGGGTAGACACAATCCTACGCTATCACAGAGACCTCAGACATACCAAGAGTCAAAACCTATATGAGTTCCTTAAGCACAAGGACTGATGGCCAACCTTATACCGCAACGTTCAAGAAGTCCTAGACCAATGTGAGGTATGCAAAAAGTTTGCCAAAAGCAAAACCCCTCCAAAGTCAGTACTTCCCATCCACACACAACTACCCTTCAAAGTATGGGCCCTTGACGTTGTTGGCCCCATGCCAGGGAAACACAATGATAAGAAATACATCATCACCGCCATAGACTTTGCTACAAGATGACCAGTAGCCCAAGCAGTAAGGGCGCACACTGGCAATGATGTACGTCAATTTATTGGCAAAGTGATAATCAGCAAGTTTGGAAAACCAGAACTCCTGATAACCAATGGAGGGAAAGAATTGACCTCCAAAACCACCAATGTGTACCTTGCTAAAAATGGGGTCAAACACACCAAAATAACGCCATACCACCCCAGGCCAATGGACATGTAGAGCGGCTAAATGGCAGCCTTGTGAAAGCCTTAGCCAAGCTCACCGCTGGGAGACCTAAAGAATGGTATAAGCAGCTATTGACTGCAATACTTGTGTGCCAACCCCAAGTGAACAGATCCACCGGAAAAAGCCCATTTGAGTTGGTATATGGCACACAGCCAAATATCATTCAAGCATTGACAGGACCCAAACTGGAAATCCCAAGTAAAGTTCCCTGCGCTCAGACCCTCAAGTAGTAGAGGCTAACAGTGAGCAAACAGCCAAAGAAAATGAACTCCTACAAAAGACATTTGTTCCCATCTGTCAAAGACATGAAGTTGGGGACAAAGTCTGGGTCATGAATGTTGACAAAAGCAAACTACAACCCAAAAAAGTAGGGGCAGTAATAATCCTAAAGGTAAACAACAATAACACTTACCTTGTGCAAGGGCTCAGGAAACGCAAGCAAGACAAGACATTACACCACAACCGCCTACAACCTTGCAAAGCGAGACAGAAACAACAAGAAACTGCCCTGCCCGCCACCAAGCAACAGCTGGTTCAATATGACGCCTGGGCTCCCAACAACCTCCCTGACAACCTGCCTCCAGAGGAAGCCAATCTTCAGTTGGGGGGAGGTGTCAAAACAGCAGGCTCAACCCACCAGCAAGGTTCCAAACAAGCGGGTTTGTGACCCGCAATCCAATTACCTGGCCACTCAAAGCCAGACTAGGAAGTCAACTTGAATTTTCAAATCCAACAACATGAACAGATGATGATCCCTTATGGTGGATACCTCGTTTTGGCGCTTGACTCATTTCCAGGATCAAGCCACCCCCTTCACCATCGAGCTGTGTGATCAACACAATCATGTTCCTGTTATCCTTGATTCACATTGGCTATATAATCACTATCTCTCAATAAAGATTATTATCTAGCTTCTAAATATTTCCCCCTTGTAACTCTGCTAAAACAGCACAGTTACAACAGAAGGATGGAGAGTGGCCACAATCAGGAACTTTTGTCTACCTTTAAAAAGTTCAACTAAAAGTAAAGGAAACAAGGATGGGAGCAGTGGTTTTAGGTCAGCTAACCCAATTATGAGCAAAAACAGCAAAAACCAGGAAAAACACAGTCCAACAGCTACTTGTGAGGTTGTGCATAAACATAAAGGATAAGCGGTTCAGAGCTGTTTGACTAGGCTTTTACATTTAGATCCCAGGTTAAAAAGTTGTCTGGTGCAAAGGTAAGCTTTAAAAAAGAGTATATATCTTAAACTTAGGTCAATTAAGACCAGATGGATGAGGGGAAGTGTAAAAATCCTAAAAGACAATTTTTTGGACTCTTTGGGAGAATAGAAGGGTAAAAAAGTGCTTGATATACTGATAAGCTTCATAGTAAAAGATGCAAGGTGAATCTGGACAGTCACAGTTTGAAGCTAGCCTTCCAGGAAAAGTTAAGGGGTGCACCTTAATTCCCTGGAAAGATAAAAGAGTGCTTCCTTTTAGCAAAAGAGAACCAAGCGTTTTACAATTAAAAGGCCAGGGCAGATGTGGATAAGCTTGTCTCTACATTGTCTCAACCTCTATCTGTCACGGTAGGTTCCATCATGCCAGGTATTATCTGCCCAAGCAAGAAGGCTCAAAAAACTAGAAAACCTTTATCAAAATTGACCAAGTTAAGGGATTTAAATCAAATGGTTGATCAGAAATGGGTTATGGCTGCTCCAGTCTGTCAGATGAAACAGGTTCCCCTTTTCAAATTGACATTGATAAATTGGCGTAATATGAGAGTCACCTGATATGAGCTTGTTAATCAGCATGGTCATCAGAAACTGGTCACGCAAGGGTTCTTTGCAACCTGGACCAGATACTTACTTGACGATGTGGAAGGAATAGGAGGCCAAGACTCAGGTGGTATTGCTTAGTCAATTTTTCTGATATATATTGAATAATTTTCACTGTTTCAACTCTAAGAGTTGAGTCCTCCTAAATTTACTCAATAAAAATCATTTATCTCAAGTTCTAATTTTAAATTTTAAAAATGCATCCTGTGCTTGGGTTGTTGCGGTATATTCCGTACAATCTGATTCTGAACAGAATCATTTCTGGAAGATGGGGTCCTGCAGTTGGAACTTTGTTGTTGGTGCCGCCCAATATCAATTTCATGCCAGCCAATCTTGGAGCTCCCCCCATTCTGGAAACTGAAAATTGTGCTACTTCCCAATGCCCAGAATTTTACACTGAAGATGCATTGATGCTTTCTCAGGTCATTTATCTTGGACTACTTTGGTTAGGACTAATTGTTCTACTCAATCCTGGAGTTACAATTGGAAATTTCACAAAAAATATCTGAAGCCACATTGGTGGTTAATCATTAATTCTATGTGGATTTGGGTGGTAATTCCACATCACTTAGAAACGGCTTCATACTATCCCACAATTTCCATTACACTACTGTTGCTCCCTCCCAGGGAATATCTTCCTCAAGTGATCCCCAATTAATCATCAAGCCGGCAGCACCACTATCAGCCACCCATCCTATACAGGGATATAACCTTTTGAGTCCTAAACCAGACATTGCCCAGGCATGCCCCACAGCTACCATGGCGTACATGAACAGCATGCAGCTTCCCATAGTACTATATGATCTCCAATACTCATATCAAATAAAGTATTGTTTATTCTTAATTTTCCCCTTATTTTGCCTATAATCCTCCCCAGACATAAATATATGGCAACTTAGAGTGGGAATTCTGCTTATATAGTAGGCTGAGAGCAGGGATGGCTCACTAGATAGGCAAGGGGGCTGGTTGGGGTTGAATTTGTACTGGGACTTTACCAGCCAAGGCAATACAATCCAGGATGCATGGAGACTACAGCTGGCCATTTATGAAAAGAGGGCAGCTGTTGGAAAGAATAGCGGGCCCCACAAGATCTCTGCAGGTATTGGGATTCACAAGCTGTATGGAAATAGCATCAGCAGCACAGTTTACGGCACCCACCTGCACTTAGATGGCACCCTTCTTCCTGCTGGGCCCCATAATACTGGGGCTGGGTGACAAAAATTGACGGATAATACAAAGCTGTCTCCAAGTGGGGGGGAATCACCACCCAAATCCACATGGAGTTAATGATCAACCACCAACGCAGCTTCAGATACCGGTTTGTGAAATTTCTAAATGAGATACTAGGGGTAAGTAAAATAATTCACCCTAACCAAAAGAGCCTGAGATAAACGGCCTGCAAGAGAATCAGAGTGTCTTCAGCATAAAATTCAGGACATTGAGAAAGCACCAGAGTTTTAGTTTTGACAGTAGGAGGAACAGCTCTGAGATTGGCAGGCATCAAATTAACATTTGGCGGAGGCAACAACAAAGTACCAACAGCAGGCCCCATCTTCCCGTAATAATCTGGCTAAGGATTAAATTGTAGGGATAGAGCTCAAAAGGCCAGCTACAGGATGCACTTGGATAAAAAAATCAGACCAAGGGATATTTTGATTTTATTGAGTAAAATTTGGGAGGAATCAACTCTTAAGAGTTGAACCAGTGAAAATTTTTCAATCTATATCAAATTTGACTAAGCAATACTGCCTGGATCCTGGGCTCCTATTCCTTCCACACTGTCAAGCGAGTAACTGGTCCAGTTGGCAAAGAACCCTTGAGTGACCAACTTCTGATGACCCTGCTGATAAATAAGATCATATTGGGTGACCCTCAAATTATGTCAATTTATCAATGTCAGCTTACAAGGGGAATCAGATTCAGCTGGCAGACTGGAGCAGCTGTAACCCATTTTCAATCAACTGTTTGATTCAAATCCGTTAAATTGGTTAATTTTTTAAAAGGGGTTCTGGCTTTTTGAGCCTTCTTACTTTGCCAAATAATTCCTGCCATTATGGAATTTACTGTGGCAAGTTGCTGCCACTTTGAGGTAACCCCCATTGGGACCCAGACTGGATCAATTGACAAAGAAGACTTGGGAACACACCAGCATCCTGTACTGAGTAATATGCAGGCCCCCAGGGTCAAACTTTTAGATTCTGACTTGCATTGAAACCCTGATAAGGAGATCAATCAGGGGAAGCTAACTAGAGATGAAGCTGATTTAATTGACCCAGGCCAGGAAATGAAGCCCTAGCATCAGTCAAGCCCGCACAGAGGGGTTAGATCCAGTAGGGTACTGATGAGCTGTGAAGAGATTGAGAAGTGATTCCCAGGCACCCTCTAGATTGATGATAGATTGGTCTGGTGCTCTACCCCTGCTCTTTCCCCTAAGGAGGTATATAATGGAGTGAGTTTTCAGTGGTAGGTTGAGCTATTGCTGAGAGATTATTTTCTTGACAAACTCTTACTTGATTTTGATAATGTTTGTTACTTTGGTAGGTAAAGGTACCCATAACAATAACCAGATCTACCCTCAAGGAGTACAAGATAGACATTTCATCTTCCCTGCTTTCCTCATAGTAGGACTTGGGATGGGATAGATCAATGAATATTTGCCCAGTTTAGGCCCATGCCAGACTTACTAAAGATGTATACTTCTAGGAGATGACCCAAGTAGACTCCTCTTGGATCTATGCTGACCTTCCTCTGGTAGCCCCCTGATATGCTGCTGTGCTAGCACTGTACACCTCGGTGTACTATACCCTGGCAAGTTTTGCTGGAAACTTTGGACGGTATGATTTCTATACCGTAAGCTTTGGGATGGTTTGTGACATCTCCCCAGAAGTGGCTACCCTGGTGGGTTTCCAGATATCTAAATTGACTCCATGTAGGTCTGGAACGATACCTTCCCTTGTTGAAGATTCCGGGGACCTTTTTGGATCAATTTTGGTATCCTGTTGGCTAGTGGGAAGGCAACTGGGAAAGCTATTGAGGTTGGGAATACATTGACTCTAGGGTTGAACTTAAGGAGATGGTTTCAAGCACCTTAATGTAGAAATTTATGGCTGGACCTGTAGGCTGCAATATCGGTGAAGAGTGAAGTTGGAGGTCGGGTTGGGAAAGCTTTATCGATAAGTGGGCTTACATCGCCAACCACTTTGCTAGCTTCCATCCCAGGTAGAGTGGCGTGCAGATCTACTGGAAGTTAAGGGATCTTTGGTTCAGACCAGTGGTGGTGAAGCTGGTTGGTTAATAAAATCTTTGTTCAGGCATCTATCCAACGGGGGTTAAACGTCTGGTTGTTTTTTTTATTCGAAAGGGTTCGTCTGGCTGGTGTAGTGGGAGGTGACAGTAAATTCCAGACTCAGGACGGTAGGATTTGGATTGTGGAAACTTAAACCAATGCCCTTTGGTTTGTGAGGGTGCTGGTTAAACACCAAATGTGGCTGGGGAAGTATTAATCTTTGGCTGGGCAGATTTGATTGTACTCAGAGTAGAAAGTGGACTTGGTTCTGTCATTGATTCCCTTTCATGCCTTCAATAGTGGGGTTCAGCCCAAGGCCAATTAGAATGTACCAGGGAACCATACTTTCAATTCAAGATCTCTACTTTTCCCACTGGCCAAGGGATGCATTGAAAGCTATCTAGTACATTTAGAGGCATGGCTTTCTTCTAAGGATTGTGATGGTTATCTTAAGGGCCTTGAACAAGCCAGGACTTTTCATGCCTGCCAGCTGTTCTTAACTAGATATATCGTAGAGCAAACCTCAATCCAACGCGTGGGCTAGCATCTTTAACAAAGCGGATCGGATTGGGCTGACTGGTATAAAAATTATCATCCGCTGGAGAGTTTGTTTAGTTTAGGATTTATTGGAGGTGATCATCCTGAATAAATTCTAAAGCTATCTAAACTAGACATTATTTTGGTTAAGTTTTTACAAGATAAGCCTTTGACTTTCCCAAGTCGAGTGTGAAAGGAATCAAATCTTGCCGAACTAGTTTACATCGAGATACGCATTCGGGATGGTGCTGTCTGGACGAAAGCTAGATTGGAATGCCGGTAGATGAAGCTTAGTGAATTAAAGCTGGGGCTTTGGTTAATGCTGGCGCTAGGATCTAAGCATGGGAATATCGCACCAAATCCAGCGGCACTTGGATTTCAGTTTAATGGTTCGAGAGCGGGGCAGCGGCTATCTTTTCAGGTATATAACCCCTTGAATGGTCCACTGGAAGTTATGGCCAAAGTTTTCGGGTTATTGTTTCTTCTTTGTGGGCTCGATGCCCAGAGCATCATTGTGAACCGCGACACAAAAGATATCATTCCGATCAACAAGACCATGGAACTTGGAGCCGGAGTGCTCTGGTCCAACGGGGCCGCAGACTTTAAGCAGCACCATCTCAACCGGGCCAAGCTCAAGAGCACTAGCACGTGTTTCTGGAAGACTGACACCGATAGCAAGAACACGAGTGTATGCATCAAGATCACCCAGTCTGGATACCGTCTCGGGCCCGAAACCAAGCATACCACTGATCTGAAGGGATGCGCAACTGGTACAAAGTGCACATTTACCATCCCCAAGACAATGGAAGCGAAACCCAAGTTTGACTTCTCAGGGCAAGTGGCCAACGGTGAATGGAAGGACTACTTCACTGGTCTGCTTCCCGCTCAGGCCAGGCGCGAGCTTCTGAAGATGAGCATGAAATTTAAGTTTAACATAGACGACACCATTCCTAAGGAGTTCTGGTTCCGGCCCATTATGTTTGAGGCCAAGGCTTCCATCGACACTACCGTCGACAACAAGCCAATGAAGGCCAGCGTCGATGCCATGCTTCCTCTCAAGCTTGAATCTGGTGCCATCGACGCCATCTACGGCAACTTATAAACTTTTAATTTATGATTTTAATCTTTAAATCTTTCGCCAATCTCTTAGCATACATTCTCCATTAGGATTTATTAAACATTCTCTATTCAATAAAAAGTGGACATTAGTTGATCATCATTTTCCAATTTAGCTCATCTTGAAGCACCCCGAAATTGTAACCTACAAGTACTTTATCGATTAGGATGGTAGCTAGTTACCCCGAGCTCACAATGGTTAATCAAGGAAAGGGCTTGCTTATACCATCCATTTCCCCATCAATCAACTAGGCCAAACTAATCAAGAGACTGAATGAACTATCTTAATGTTCAACTAGGGAGACTTGGTATATCTCATCAGTTAAATAATATAAAAAGCTATGATGTGCCCAATTTACCCACAGATATGATCAAAATGTCACACCCTACTGCTCAAGACAAAGATCCACGTTAACCAAAAGCAACCCGCTGAATATGGCTACCAAGGTGTTCACCATAGGGCCAAGCTTAACTCGGCTATCGAGCAAAAACAATTTTATCCCCTGGAACTATCACCTGGCAGGAACCCAGAAGAGCTTGCATGACAAATCGTTTTTAGGTCATCATAGCCGAGGGAGTAGGGAACACTTCACGCTATCCTAGGGAAGCCCCAGCAAATGAATCAGGGTGATCCAGGACAACGGTCAACCATACCCCTTTAAAATCAAGAATAAACCACTCCAGTCCAAGTAGGGCAGGGTTCGTTGATAAGGTTATTGTTGCAACTGAACTGATTATAGCTCAGCGTTGAGATTGGGGAAGACATAAGTGCAATAGAAAGGACAAAGAATAGGGATAAAATTTAGCCTTGTTTGAAAGGCAGTGGTGGATATACTAGGAAGGGGATCCACGAACCTAGCAAGGGGGTGGCATTGCAGCAGGACCCAAGTACGGTGCAAGCAGTGAAGATCTCATCAAGAGATCAGCGCTTGGGAATCCGCTACACTCCTAATTAGAATTTGATTTCTGGATTCAAAATTAGCAGTAGGATGCCCAATGCTGTTGGATACGTCTTGGGGCGCCTCTATTAGTGCCCCCTGTGTCCTGTAAGATACCTTGGCAGGTAAGGGATCAATATCATCTGCTACACCCCTAGGGCTGTGTTGGCCTCTAAAAGGGACAATTACGGCAAATGCTGTAATTGTCCTGTCCTCCCTTCCCCAGATTCTTCTTTCAGATTCCCCCAACGTAGAGGAATCCAAAATTTCAAATAAAGAAGGTCTCAGACGGCTTTCTGGTTTCCGGACGAGCCTAAATTTATTTAAATATGTAAAATAATTTTTTTTGAAGCACCGAATTTAAATTTGAGATTAACTTTTTAAAATGAAAACAAAAAGATAATTTTTTTTATCTAAAAAAATTCCAGAAAAATCAACCCATTCACACATAAGTGTGGTGTCAATTCTGAGAAAATCTTCTCCGGATTTGAGACAGTGGCTCCTTTTTAGAAAAGGAGCAACCATCTCAATTCTGACGCAACCCTATACACCCCCTTGCCCCCTGCTTGTTGTCCAGCGCCAGGATCAGGTTCTGCAAAAGATCCAGGAAGTTGCGTACAAAAACCTTTTCTGAGCAGGTACCACACAGCAGGGGCACAATCAGTTGTGATGGAGCTTATTGGTGTTACCTTGGGCACCTTCAAGCTGGTAGGTATTAGTGTCATAGACAGTTGCCACCCTGAAGAGCCCAAGGTGATTAGGTTTAAGCCTGGTAAGGTATGGGTTTAAGAGTGTGAACAGGGTTACCTACAGCATAGTATTCTTCCAGGTGTCTTATTGCCCCTTAATATGTTCCTGCTTAATGTCACTTGCCTTGGCTTGCCACTGCACTAGTGATGGGGTGACTGTGAGGGGTAGCTTGTCTGGGAGGGTTGGTTTTAGCTTCCCTTGGTCCACCCCTGTCCCACTATCAGGGACTCCAAAGGCCAACACACTGGGTCTGAACTCCATGCTGCAGTCAATCCTAGCTCCCAGTTTGTGAATGCCAATGTTCAAACTCTATTAATTTTGCCTTCATTGGGTTATTTTGAGGACAGATCCCTTGCTTTTGCTCCTCAAAATGTGTCTATTCTGAAGTGAGGAATTCATATGTTTGGTTCCCTGCTCCTGTGCATCTCACTTGTCCCACTTGGGCATGTAGTGAGTGATTCTACCTTCCCAGTGTTGTTTTGTGGTATCACCAAACAATATATATTTCAACCCTTTATCCTCAATAAAATTAAAGTTATATTCACATGTCTGCCCTAATGTTTCAAGTACTTCAGCGCCCCTCTATAGCCACACCTTTAGAGACTTTTTATCCAGGGCCACAAGGTAATTGCATCACCTTCCCTGATGACTAGCCAAGACTTAGTACGGATCCAATCCTAAGGTTAGGATTTCCCATTGTGTGTCTGTGCCACACCTCAGGACACAACAAGAATGGTGCTTGCTACAGGGGCTGCAGGCCCCTTGGTTACTCCCTTCAGAACAGCTTTATATGGTCCTTCATCTCCACCAATCCAGGGCTTGTCTTTGCCTGGAGTCTCCAGCCCTCTGATGGAGGAAAACGTTGCTGGCCTGCCAATCACTCCTACTTTTCTAAACCTGGCTAATGGTCCCTGTCTTGCCGCCTACCTGTTGGGTACCCCTGACCTAGATCAAATCACGCCAGTGGCCCTTGGGCTAGCCTGCAAAGGAGCTGTCCCTGATCTACAAGCCCAGTCTGAGTCTATAGAATACTAAAGGATGATGGTTGCTCCTGGTATCCTACACTACTTCCTTTCAAAGCCAGCTCTGCTAATTGCTTGATCCTGTCCTATGACCAACCTGGGTTAGTCCATTGTCAGATGGTGCTGGGGCTCCAGGTCCAAGAAGTTTCCTCCCCTGGTGTTGCTGTTTCTAACCATTGGGAACGGTTCTCTTTCAACTGGCAGTGGGTGGACTCTCTGTTCTCACCAGTGATGAGGAGCGGCTTTTGAGGAAGCTTTGAATATGGAATTAAGAGGAAGAGAGGTATCTTTTGTTGGATAATACTTTAGAATTATATAGGGTGCGCTGTGGCAGGGATTTAAGTTGGGTCAAAGATAGGGTGGTCATGTGCGGAATGGGTCCCAGTTGCTGGATACCTGGACAAGTCATGTGGCATTAGTTTGTTGCCTTTCTTGGTATGTTGAACTGTATATTAGATTGGCCCCAAACCGGGCTCCACTGGATGTTAACTGTATTGGCAGTGACCAGAATATCAGTACATCCAGCTCCTTGGCACTAGTATCAGATACCCAGAGAGATCCCATCGCTCCCCAAGCTGGGTTGACCCAATCTTTGAAACTCCTGCCTTCCACTATCCCAACTACCCAAGTTAAGGCCTTCAGGAGTTCCACCAGCTACAACAACCCTGGCAGGCCCAGGTCAACCCCGCCCTTAACACCCACCCCACAGAATTTAGAAGGGGTTAGAGGTACAGCTCTATAAATTCTGTGTCCATACTGCTGAGCAGCTGCAACGCTTGACTGAGGTTGCTGTGAGAGGTATGCAGGAAATTCAGGATGAGTTAGATTTGGAGGGAGCTGCTGTGATTGCTACTATCTAAGGATGGCAGGCCAGGGTGGATGAGTTGAGCCAATCTCCTGCTGGTGGTCACCCTTCTGGAGATCTGGTGAGACGGGAACAAGGATTGTGGGACACTATCCATGAGCTGCGCATCACTACACAAAGCCAAGCACCCAAAAAGGCTACACTCCAACCTGATCCCCATGTGGCCATACTCACCACTCAAGCAGCTGCACTACAACAAGAAATCTTGGTGCTAAAAACAGTCATCACATAGTCTACAAGCTTGCCAGGACCCTCTGAAGATGATGGCTGTTGCCTGGACAGCCTCGTATTCATTGCTCCAGAGAATTTACTTCTCTGGCCAAAAGAGTTGACCATATGAAGCAGGGTCATGATACCCTAGATATAGCCTTCCAGGAGATGGCTTAGTTGATTGGTTCTGTCAATGAGCAATTATCTCCTTGTCTTTATGTCTTTTGGCCCCTCTTTGACCTCCTGGCTAGCTGAGCTATCAGCTGTGGTGACTAATCAAGGCTTTTTTTTTGGATACTACTGAGCAACAGACAGGTTGTGCTGCTGAGACTGGCACCCGTAACACCAACACTTAGTAACTTTGAAGGAAAGTGTTTGACAGCTGTGGACCAGACAGCCTCCCACAGAATCTGAGGCTGATTTTTCACCTGGCATCAATATGGTAGACAGTAATAACGGTGGACCAACTACTGAGACCCATTTCAAACCTACCTTCAAACAGGTCTTTGATCCAGAAACGTCTACAAATGCTGCTTTCCTTACCATATACAAAACTTCCATGTGTAGGGCTTTTGATGAAATCAAGAAAGAACACATCTTGGCCTGCCTCCACCCTACCTGTCAGGATTTTGTGGTACCCGAGCTTCCCTCCATTACCACTTGGGAAACAATGAAGTAATTACTGATTGTGGAGTTCAGAGATGCCTTAGCTTGGAAGTGAAGAAAGATGCATTTATACACATTTCCTTTAAGCCTAAGGAAAGCTTGGCTGAGTTTACCAATAGGTTTTACATGGAAGGTCAGCAACTAATAACAAGTAAATAGTTGACTGCCCATGAAGCCTATACAGCTTGTGGTCAGACCCTCAAGGTCAACCAGCTCTTATTTTTGAACTTCAAAGCAGATAAGGCTATGCTTATGTCCATGAAGAGTATCAAAACTCTCCTCCAAGACATACACCACCCAATTTGGGCTAAGTGGTATGAGAGAGTTGAGCTTATGTGTCTAGTAAAAATCCCTACACTCCTCAAATTGTAGCATGAATGCCCAGAACCAGCCTAAACAAAAAAGCTGCCATAATTGTGGTCAGTTAGACCACCACTCTTGAGTTTGTACAAATCCCCGTCTTGAAGGAGCTGACACTAGAGACCAGGCAGGAAAAGACAGGTCAACCTAGAGGCAGAGATGCTCTTGGTAGAAAACTCTTTGTAGTCTCCCCTTCACCTCCCTCTAATTCCGCTGATATGGAATCTGATTCCCAAGCTGCTCCTATCCTTCTTCTCTTCCACAACATTTCTGAAGACTCTGAAATGAAAGAGTCTGACACTGAGGATTCCAATGCATATGTATACTCTGTCCTTGCTGTACTTAATACCATTTCTATCCTTTATAAGCTGCATTCTGAAAAGGCTACAAACACGGCTAACCTTTTGGTGACGCCACAGATATTGTTTCAAGACCCTACCTCACTCAAGCTAAGAGGTCACCTGTCTTGGTGGTAACCTCTGAAGAAGCTGCTGAGGTGGCTGATGCTGTCTTCCAAAACTTCTCCATTTTACTTCTCTTGCAGATGGTCTATAAGGAGATTCCTGGTCTCAGGTGCATACTAGAAAAGCGAGACAAAGAGTTGGCTAAAGCTCAAGATGTCTTGGCTGTCCTCCCTCTGTTTGGACGTACAACTACTCACATAGATATATCCCTCTAAAAGATTAAAATCAAGGCTGTCCTTGACACTGGTTCCCTAGTCAATGCTGTGTCCTCTGAGTTAGTGAAGAAACACAAGCTATCCCTGGACCTCAGCTATCATCAGACTTACAGTACTGCTGACCTATCCATGAAACAGGCTATTGGCGCTTACTCTGCTCTCCCCATGCAGTTTGGCAAGCTACTCTTGCTGCCCCTGCAGTAGTCCTGGAAAATGATAGCTATGGCCTATTGGTAGGGACTCAATTTCTCCAATAATATAATAGGATCATCAAAATGAAGGATAAATACCTGTCAATCCTTGGGTATGAAGCTCATCTCATCTTTAAAGAACCCACCAAAGTGCCTGGAAAACACCTAAAGACATGGGTTCTAGAATACCCTTCTGGAATTTTCACCCTAAAGTACTTTACCCACTTGTCTAACATGAAGTGTCCTCCTATGATCTGCCCATCTTATGAAAAGATTCCACTGCTGGCCACTTCTGCTGTGACCATTCCTCCTGGGTCTCAGGCTATCCTATACTCTCAAATACTGTATGAGCTGCCCAAGTGTACGTTCCTAGAGTTGTACTCTCCTCCTTTGCTAAGACACAATGAACCCTATCTCTGCCCAGAAATCTTGGATGTCTCTCATAAAGACCCTGTTCAACTGCTGGTTACCAACTTAACTGCCCTCACCATACATGTTTCTAGAGGGCAGGTTTTTGGCTATGGTAAGTTTTTGAATGCTCCTGACGTCCTATCACTACATCTTTTTGGTACGTTCCAGGATTTTAGTTTACCTGAGGATGAGCCCCAAGTCCTATCCTTGTTCACTGCTCAAGTCTTCCCACAGCTATCTCCGGTTCAACAGAAGGAGGTGCTTGATTTGCTAGACCAATTTTTAGATATCTTTGCTAAAGATAGCACTGATTATGGTCTAGCCAAAGGCGTCATTCACCAGATTGATACTGGTGATGCTCCCCCTTCTGCGCTAAACCATATTGTTGCAGTTGTGTAAAGGACGCTCAGGTGTCTAAAGAGCTCAAACAACTGTTAGACGCTGGGCTACTGGCTCCTTCCCAAAGTCCATAGGCCTCCCCCTTGCTCATATTGAAAAAGAAGGACAGAGGTCATCATATTGTGATGGATTACTGATGGTTGAATTATTTAACCAATAAATATTCTTACCCCTTGCCACACATAGACAATGCCCTCTGTCTACTTGGGGGAGTCTAAGTCCTTTTCGGCTATGAATTTGGCATCTAGATATTGGCAAGTTGACCTCTCTTCTGAAGACATACAACAATCCGCTCTCATCACCTCTGAAGAATTGTATGAACCTACCTGCATGCCTCAAGGGCTGTGCAACGCCCCTGCCACTTTCCAGAGAGCTACTGTAAATTTGGCAACTGTGGTAAGTTTGACTCCCTTAAACTCAACTCCCTGGTACTAGACACTTTGTCAAGTACCAGGGAGTTGAGTGCTGCATATGTGAATCTATTAGTATTTTTGGCTTAACCAATTTTAAGCTAGTTTTTACTAGTAATTTAGGGGTTCAAAACCAAAAACCAAGGTTAAATTTACTTGAACTTGACTCTGTTTAATAAATTGGTTAGCTAAAATACCAATTTAAGGGGCAATTTATAAGTAAATTTACTAATAGAAATGAAAAAACCTGTGTTCAACACTCTAAACCCAAAAGTTACCAGTTTGACACTTTTTCAGCCAAATTTTAGTTTTATTAATAAAATACATATAAACTTATATAAAGTTTTATTATTTACTATTATATTTTTATTATTAGTGTCCATAGTTGTTGATTAGGCTCCCAAGCACCACTATACTGGATTTAGTGGCATAGACATTAATCAAATACCCCACTTGTTTTAGATTATGTCATTCCTGGGTTTTTGGATTAAGTGGTGCCACATAAATTAAGCCAGATTTATTAAGAGATTTCATATGTAATTTATAAAAAACTGAAACTTGACACTTTCTTTGTTTGACTCTATCCACTTGACACCTGATTGGTTTTGGATTTAACTAATCAAAGGCTCGGAATTAAGGCTAAATTAATATGTGACGCACTATGAGCTCCACTCAACACTCACCCACTTGACACTTTAACTTGGGGATTAGTACAGAGAGCTTCTTAACGTTTTAACCAACACTATGGTAAATAATTCACTCCCATCTCCTCCCAGCATAACTTAAACACTAATAAACACATTCACATTCATTTACTTTTTTAACTTATGTTGTATTTTTTATTTTTGAGCATACAAAACTGCCTTGCTTTTGGGTTAACTTTTGAACCCGGTTTAAATTTAAGCAAGTTTTATATGTAAAAAACATAGTAAATTTGATGTTTCTGCTTGACTCTGGCATACTCAACAGTGAGAATTCAGCTTTTTTGGCTGATTGAAAGTGCCAAACTTGACACTTTACTATGTTTTGAATTTTAAACTCTCAATAAAAAAAATTCCACATAATAATTTTTTTTATTTTTTTGCTATTATAATCTACTACTTTTTCTGCTGCTCTCCATATAATTTTCATATACTTTTTTGATTTTCAATTAAACTTTTACATTGATTTAACACTAAGATGTTATGCTGAACCTAAAATCTTTGATACTTCATCATAAATTCACTTATTTTCTATGTTTTAACCTTTATATCTATACTTTGAGTTTCTATTTTGCTTCTATTTACTTTTTTATGTTTTTTTTCTTGATAAATAAAACTTTATTTGCATACTTTTCATTTAACTTTTACTTTTTTTTACCTCTGTGTTTTATATCTTTCATACTTCTATTATTTACAATGCTAAACTTTTCTTTAGACGAAATCAAACAAGAACAGCCAACAGCCCAAGCGCCAAGCCTCCAAGGGCTCTAAAGAAACTGCCTCTACTCCCAATTGTGCCAAGAAGCCTGCAAAGGCAAAGTCTCCAACCCCATCTCCTCCCACTCCATCTTCTCCTACTCCTCCCCCCTTCACCCTCATCTTCTACATCCCCTTCACCTTCCCCCAAAAAATCCTCCCCAATAAATCTGATGGTGATCTTACTGACCACTCATTTTACCACTCAGAGGCCAACTCTGAGCCCACCAAGGAGCGGCATACCAAGAAGTCAAAGGCTGCCAAGGAGCCCACCTCTTCTTCTGGTAAGAAAAAGGAGGCATCCAAGCAGGCCTCAAAGAATCCTTCCCCTTCCTCTCCCAATGGCTCTTCCTCTCCTTCTTCATCTGACCCCCAAGATGAGCCAGAGGATTACTCCAAGAAGTTTAAAGCTTCTGGTCATGTGGCTTGGTATCCACTGGCCATCCACAACATCTGCAATGTGGACAGAGAGTTTAAAGTTCCAAAGCGCTTTCCCCGTTACTTCCTGATCATGTCTGTAACAGGCAGCCCTGGTTACGTTGCCGACAATTACATCTTTAATTACAACAACCAAAAGTGGCAGACCAAAAGCAAGCACTTTGTCTGCAAGGATAAGACTTGCAGGGCCCGGTTGAACACCAAGGGCTGGGAGTGAGTAACATTAGAGAAGGGGGAGCACACTTGTGAGCCCCCCAATCATCTAATCACTTGAATGTTAAAATGGTACCTTGTGCAAGTAATACCCACATCCTCTCATCTCCGGGCTTCTGATCTGGCCATAAAGGCTTTGCAACATCTCAAACCCAATAATCTTAAGTTGGTACCAACACAGGAGCAATTGGTCAAATTCATCAGTAATAAGCGTATTGCTGCCAATCCTCCCTCCCCCCAAGGCTTTGGACGTCCTCTCTGAGCTCACGCTCACTCATGAGCTCAAGCAGCTTCCAAGTGGGGAGCACTTCCTCCTCCATGACAACAGGCCCACCACCAAAGACCGCATAATCTGCTACTCAACTCAGCAGAACCTGATGAAGTTGAAAAGGGCATCAACCTGACTAGTTGATGGTACCTTTGCCACTTGCCCCCAGATGTTCAAGCAGCTCTGGATGGTCCATGCCCAGATTGACATCCGGGTGATTCCACTTGCGTTCTTTCTTCTTCCTGGGGCCACCAAGGCCATTTACACCCGTGCTTTTACCATCCTCTGCCAAGCACTTTCCCTCCTTCCTGACAACAACAATGCCAAGAATACCCCCCTACACCCGCGCCAACCCTCCTGCCTCTGACAAAGACCAGGCCACCCTGGACTTAGAGGAAAAGGTAAAGCTGAGAGCTCTTGGGCCTGCCATGTGCATTAGGACTTTAAGCCTGCTCAGTTCAATGCATTTGAGCAGTTGTTCAGCAGGGAGGTTCAGGGGTGCCACTTCCACTACCGCCAAGCAGTTTCTTGGAATGTGCAGGCCCATGCTGATCTAAGTAGGTTGAGCCAGAGGGATACTTCAGACACCTGCAGATTTGTGCTGGCACAATTTAGTGCCTTGGCTTTTTTAAAGCCATAGAACACTGCGCAGGGGTTTGAGATTCTCTCAAAGGATCCTTACATAGTTAAGAACTCGGAGTTTAAGCCTTTCCTTGAGTACTTTGAGCCCCAGTGGATTGGGAAGGTTGTCACACAGAGGCAAGGCAAGGCCTGTGACAAGGCCAGCTGGAATATGTACCGGGCGGCAGTGAATGGTGAGCTCAAGACCACCTCAGTGCTAGAGGCTTACCACAAACACCTCAAGGCCAGCTTTGGGCTCCACCCAAAATTCAATAAGGTTTTCTCCCTCCTGCAGCACAAGAAAGAGAAAACAATCTCCACGCTCCGGGATCTCTCCTACTGTGTCCCCCCATCAAGCCAACCACCCGCTGTACCCTCTTCACCAAGGCCATCCAGGGTGCAGCCAAGCACAAATACAAGGCCTCTGAGCTTAAGCAGCAGCTTGAGCTTATTGCCACTGCTCTCCTGGAAGGGGCCAAAATGAAACGGGGAAAGAATGATTAGGAATAAACTTGCTTTCTTGCTCAGTTATATGATTTTTACTTTTAACTTTTAACTTTTTAACTTTAATTTTTACTTATTAGCTTTGATCATTTAGTTTTTAGTTTTAATTTTTAAGTTTTTTAATTTAATTAGATAGCAGTGATTGTTCTATGTATGCATGGAAAGTTTGAGATGAATATTTATAGTTGAAAGTAAGTGAATTCCTTAATTTTTGTTAATTTCCAAATAAAACATATGATATTCACAGTTGTGCTTATATGAAAAATATCAAATAAACATTAATTTTCTTCATATTTTGCATAGCTTTATTTTTTGTGTTTGTGTTTATTTTTGACTCATTGGAATTTTAATTTTTATGGTAATAAAAAATATTTTTATAATGAAGAGTGTAAATTACATAGTAAAATGAGAAATAATTGCTTATTTCTCCTTTTTTCTATTAATTAAGGTACTGTTTTTATTGCATTTTTTGAGCTTTATTAAATTACTTTAATATACCATAGCTATAAGACTTAATTCTTTATATTAAGAGTTTTCAGTACATCAAGATCTGTTAATTAAAAAAGTGTTGATTTACAGTTGTTGATCAGGGAAAAAGCTGAATTCTCACTTTACTATAGTGTCAACTACCTGGGAGTTGAGTTTAAGGGAGTTAATCACCAGGGAGTCAAACTTACCACAGTTGCCGTAAATTCAGAACCTAAAGGTAAAAATGTGGGATTGTCAAATTCTTTTTGTGAACTTGCCAACTTACTGGAATATTTTTCATCCTTTTATATAAAAAATAAGTTGTTCTGGGATGAGAATCACTCCATTAAGTTGGTGAGTTCATGCAAAAGAATTTGACAATCCTGCATTTTTACCTTTAGGTTCTGAATACCCAGTATGGATTATATACTAAATGATTTAAAGCTCTCATGTATATTTGTCTATTTGGATGATATAACAGTCTTCAGTGCAACATTTACTGATCATCTGGCCCACCTAAAAGAGGGTTTCCTTAAGATTCAAGAGGCTGGCCTCAAGTTGAAGCTGTCTAATTGTGCTTTCTTCAAAGAGCGCCTTGAGTTCTTGGATCATGAAGTAACTCAAAGTGGAATCTGAACTATGTTCAAGAAAGTTGAGGGTATTGACAAAATTCTTTCACCCACCAACCTGAGAGAAGTACAAGTCTTTCTGGGCATGATGGGTTACTACAGATAGTTCATCCCCAACTTTGCCAATACTAGTAGGCCTCTGGTTTAGTTTTTACACAATGTCTCCTTTGAACAGGTTGCTAGTCAGCAACAGACATTGAGACTCTTAAACAAAAGCTCAAAGAGGCTCCTATCTTGGTGTATCCCAACTACAATAAGGAGTTCATCCTTTACACAAATGATAGCAACCTAGCTATTGGAGTCATCCTTACCCACTTAGACAATGAAGGAGTGGCTTACCCTTTAGCATATACATCATGTGATCTAAATAAGCATGAGAAAAACTATAGTATCACTGAGAAAGAGTGCCTCTCTGTACTACATGCTATTAAACAATTCCACCATTATGTTTATAGCACACATTTCACTGTGGTCAATGGTTATGCTTTGCTTAAGTAGCTAAAACAGCTTAAGGGTACTGAAGGGCAATTAGCTGGATAGGCCCTTTGCCTTCAGGGCTATGGTTTGACTGTGTTAAATTTCCCTGGGATCCAGCATCAAAACACAGATGGATTATCTAGAATGCCTATCCTTGCCCTACACCCTGCAGAAGCTGACCAAAGTGTATGAACTGATTGTATATCTTTCCTCCTGGATAAACAAGACTGAAAAGATTTGATCTTCCCCAACTAAGATATCTGAGAACACCCTTCTTTGTGACAATCAGCTCTTCAAAAAAGTGCACAATCAATATCTGCCCTATTTACATCCTAGTCTTTGCCTCTTGTTAGTGCTCCAGGCCCACAATGTGAGAATTGGAGAGCAGGTTAAGAGGAAATAAAACCAAGCTCCCAATCACAACAAAATTTGTGGTTTCAGCAACAACCAAAAGTTTGTTGCCAACAATTCCTGAGAGGCCAAAGGGGGGAAAGGAATCAACTGAACACTGAAAGCAACAGAAAAAACCAAATGGCCAGATTAGACCAGCAAATTCTGGACTTTATTAGAGTAGAGAATGATGAAGCAAGGTCTTTTACAACTCTTGCATTCATTTAAAGGAAGGGGATGGAATTTGAATGGGAATTTGAATGTCCAAATCTGATTGACCAATTATATAAGGGAATATGGATGCATCTCTTGAGGCAGGAAAATCTAAAAAAAATCCAAATGGACAAAATCAAAGGGAAAACTGACTCAAATAAAAATTGAGGAACCTGTCTTGGATGTACATACCAATTCTCCCAACTTCTTTTGCAAATGATATTTAACTAGGGGTGTCTCTTGGGTGGGTTAGGTGGAGGCATCTTCAAAATAATTCTGCAAGTTTTGGTGTGAGGGCTCTTCTGGGGCTTTTTCAGTAAATCTTTTAATAAATATCCAGGATTAAGTTGGCAGAGATCCCCAAGCATTTGGTGAGGATTGAAGTAGAGGCTCAAGGTGGAGGCGTAATTTTACACAAAAAGAGACTGGGCATGGAGGCATCACCAAGACCTATGACTGGCTCCAGATAAACTATTACTGGGAGAACCTCAGTCTACTGATCTCTGATGTCATTGCTAGTTGCCACAAATGTAAGCTACAGCATCCCTGGGCTGCCTCACACAATTTCAAATTAGTCCCTCCACAGCATGTCTGCCATAAGGTCAGTATTGATGCTGTGGGGCCTCTCCCCCGCTCTTGTTCTGGTTACCCCTTTATCCTAATTGCTGTTAATCATTTCATCAAATAAGTATAAGATCAACCCACCAATGACATCACTGCTAAAGCCACTGCTGCCTTTTTACTGCAGGATGTGTTTTATTGCCATGGTTGCCCTCAAGTGTTATTGTTGGATAATGGAACCAACTTCAACGCAAATTTAGTGACTTCTGTTGTAGAAGCTCTGGGGTATCATCAATTCTCCTTGGCTCCCTACAACTCTTACACTAATGGGGCTTTAGAGAGTGCTAACTCAACTTTAGCTTCTATCATGCGGAAACTCACATACTCTGATGCTGCAAACTGGGATCTATATTTATCTGCTGCTCTCTTTGCCTATTGCCTCAGTAATAATTGTGTCACAGGGTAATCTCCTTTTGATATGTTGTATGGACGCAAGGCCGACACTCTGTTGCTTCTGGGGACCCTACTATCCTCTTATAAATTCATGGATTCTGATTCTCATATTAAGAACTTAGTCAACTGCATAATTGACATCCAAGCCACTTATTATACCTCTGTGTATAAGACCAAAACACTAGAGCTCTCTCCTGATAATACCAGACGCTCCCCCTTGCCAGAGTTCAAATTTGGAGATCATGCCCTGTACTATATACACAGAGTGGGAGGACATGCTCATAAATTGGTGTCAAAACAGCAGGCTCAACCCGCCAGCAAGGTTCCAAGTAAGCAGGTTTGTGACCCACAATCTGATTACCCAGTCACTTGGAGCCAGACTAGGAAGTCAACTTGAATTACCAAATCCAACAACATGAACAGATGATGATCCCTTATGGTAAATACCTTGTTTTGGTGCTTGACTCATTACCAGGATCAAGCCACCCCCTTCACCATCCAGCTGTGTGATCAACACAAGCATGTTCCTGTTATTCATGACTCACATTAAGTATATAATCACTATTTCTCAATAAAGATTATTATCTATATTTTAAATATTTTTCCCCATGTAACTCTGCTAAAACATCACAGTTACAACATTAGAGCACAGGTAGGTTATTCATCCTACCTTAACTTGAAAAATTCAGCCTGTTGCCCGCACGCACCGCAGCCAATAAATTCTTGATAGTATTATATCTGACCTCCTGCTGGCTTGGACCCTGTAAACCCCTGGTACTGAGATACCTGATGGCTTTGTCCTGTACCAGAACATGATGATACCACTCCCTGTGTTCAATGCCCTGTCAGTGCAAGGGTTCTTCCAGGCTTCCTCCACTATGCCTTGTGCAACTGATGAAAACACTATGCCAGCCTACGTAGCCCAAAGACTTTGAAGTGCTGCCCTGGATTCCTTTGCTGGGGCCAACAACAACACCACTGCTGCATGGATCCAATCCACCCAAAGAAAACTGGCCCAAATGGAATTCCCACAACAATTCTGGATTGCAGAGATCTCCATCTGATTGACTCATGACACCAGCACCTGGTGCAATAAGTGGCATGAAGAACACACCAAAAAGGACTGAGATACCTTCAAACAAGACTTCTTGGCAAGATTTGTGCTTAAGGACACCACACTCATGATCATACACCAAGTAAAGAACCTAACCCAAACAGGTACTGTGAAGGAACTCACCCGCGCCTATAAGGAACTCTGACTATGCACACCCTATGAAATGGCTTTTGACACCCCAGCCACACACCTAATGTACTATAACACACTCAAGTTGCATGTAATGAGACACGTAAACCTGGATCAAGTGACCAATCTACAGAGTCTGTATTGCAAAGCAGAGAAAGCAGAACAAACGTCCAACTCTCTCCACAAGCCAAAAACCAGAAACAAGAGAGACCCAAAGACTTTCACCCAGCCGGACGTTCCAATTGACTACCCCCTGGGAACCACATAAACATCAAAAACCATAAACCTGCAAGTTTGAATGGACATGTGTCATGTTCTGAGGCGCGGCACAGACACACAACAGGAAATCCTAACCTTAGGATTGGATTTGTACTAAGTCTTGGTTAGATGACAGGGAAGGCAAATGTGTTTACCTTGCGGCCCTGGAAAAATAATCTCTACTAGTTGTGACTAGAGAGAGGCGCGGAAGTACAGAAGACACAAAGACAAAAATGTGAATAGAACTTAAGATTTATTGGGTATAAAGATTGTGAATATATACTGCATAGCTTTACCACAAAACAGTACATGAACGGTAGGATCACTTGCCACCAGCATTAGTGGGGCAAGTGAGTTGTGCAGGGATCAGAAAACCAAACAATTGTACTTCCTGAATTGATCATCAACTCATTTGAGTAGCAAAAGCAAAAGAAAGAGATTTTTCCTCAAAATGGCCCACCAAAGGCAAAATCAAAATACTGTGAATAGCCGCATTCACAAAATTGCCCTCCTCTAGATTGGCCTTAGGGGGGTGGTATTTACAAAGGAACTTTGCGTGTACTCAAGCAAAAGGACAGCCACTAGACAGGAGCTTTATAGTGTATTTGGACCCTTGCTTAAAGGTTACTTCTAGAGGGACAATCCACAGAGAGTCCAACTTGTGTGTGCAATCACCTACTCAGTGTTGGTAGTAAAGGACATGATTGCCAACATTGAACTCAGGCAGTGAGGAGCGTCCAGCATTATCAGGAGAGAGCTCAAGCATCTTAGTCTTATATGCAAAAGTGTAGGCAGTGGCTTGAATATCAATTATTTGGTTGACTAAATCCTTGGTGTGGTTGTCAGGATTCATGGCCTTATCCGAGGTAAGCAGGGGGGCCCCCAAGAGCAATGGGGTAGTAGCCTCTTGCCCATACAGAATAGCAAAGGGGGAGTACCCAGTGACATGATGTTTGCTAAGGCGGTATGCAAAGAGGGCAGCAGGTAAGTACAAGTCCCAGTTGGCAGCGTCCGAGTAGGTGAGTTTCCTCATGATGAAGACCAGTGTCAAGTTAGCACGTTCAACTGCCCCATTAGTGGAAGGATTGTAGAGGGCAGAGAAGGATTGGTGCAATCCCAAAGCTTTGAAAACAGAGGTTACTAGCTTGGCATTAAAGTTAGTCCCATTATTGGAGAGCAACACTTGAGGATAGCCATGGCGGTAGAAAACGTCTTGCAACAGGAAGGCAGCAGTTATCTTAGCCGTGATGTCCTTTGTAGGGTGAGCCTCTACCCACTTGCTGAAGTGATTGAAAGCAACCAGAATAAAGCAACACCCAGAACAAGAGCGGGGAAGAGGACCTACCGCGTCAATGCTAACAGTGTGAAAGGCATGTTGAAGGGGAAATAATTTGAACTCGTGGGCAGCAGCTCAAGGCCTCTGCATCTGGCAGTTGTGACAACTAGCAATGACGTCTGGGATCAGCAGGCAAAGGTTCTCCCAAAAGTAATTCTTCTGAAGCCAGTCAAAGGTCTTGGCAATTCCTCCATGCCCAGTTTCTTTATGAGCTTGTGACACCAACAAGAGGCAAAGACTGGGCCATACATAAGGCAGATACTGGTCTTGTACCTTTTTGAAGAGCTGATTGTTGCGGATGAGGATATCTTTGGATAGCTTGGACAAGGCCAGTTGTACCTCTTCTGTCTCACTTTCCCAAGAAGAAGGATACCCAATTAGCTTGTATAATTGGTTGGCCTCTGCAGGATGCAAAGCAAGAATAGGCATTCTGGAGAGCCCATCAGCATTCTAATGTTGAATTCCAGGACAATAGAGCACCGTGAAGTTGTATCCCTGCAGACGTAGAGCCCATCTAGACAGGCGCCCTTCAGGTTCCTTAAGCTGCTGTAACCATTTAAGAGAAGTGTGGTCAGTGACAACTGTGAAGTGGGTACCATATATGTAGTGACAAAACTGCTTGACTGCATGCAACACGGCAAGGCACTCCTTCTCTGTGACACTATAGTTCTTCTAATGGTTGTTTAGCACGTGGGAAGTGTAAGCCACAGGATGGTCTACACCCTTGTTGTCCAGTTGGGCCAGAATGGCTCCAATAGCTAGATTTCTAGCATCAGTGTACAGGATGAACTCCTTATCATAGCCGGGATACACTAGGATGGGAGCTTATTTGAGTTTTAACTTAAGGGTCTCAAAGGCTTGCTGTTGACTGGCGGTCCATTCAAAAGGAACATTACGTAATAGCTGGACTAAAGGTTCACTAGTATTGGCAAAGTCAGGGATAAACTGTCTGTAGTAGCTCATCATCCCCAGGAAGACTTGTACTTCTTGCAAGTTGGTGGGCGGAAGCATTTTGTTGATGGCTTCAACCTTCTTAGTCATAGGGCAAATCCCTGTCTGGGTTACTTAATGGGCCAAGAATTCAAGACGTTCCTTGAAGAAGGCGCACTTGGAAGGCTTCAGTTTGAGGCCAGCTTCTCAAATCTTTATGAACACCTCTTTGAGATGAGCCAGGTGATTGGTGAAGGTAGCACTGAAAACCGTTATATCATCCAAGTATACTAGGACACACAACAACTTCAAGTCACAAAAGATGGAGTCCATGGCCCTTTGGAAGGTGGCTGGGGCGTTGGTAAGTCCCTGTGGCATGCGAGTAGGCTCAAAAAGCCCTTCAGAAGTAATGAGCGCAGCTTTCTGACAATCCTTGGGGGATAGGTCAACTTGCCAGTATCCAGACGCCAGATCCATGGTGGAGAAGAACTTAGAGCCTCCAAGTCGTCAGAGAGCATAATCAATACGCGGCAAGGGGTACAAGTCCTTCTTGGTCAAAGAGTTCAATTGGCAATAGTCCATCACAATGCAATGAACCCCATCCTTCTTCTTTAAGATGAGTAGTGGGGATGCCCAAGGACTTTGGGAAGGCGCCAGCAGCCCAGCGTCTAACAGTTGTTTGAGCTCTTTAGATACTTGGGCGTCTTCCACACAACTGCGGTGATATGGTTTAGCACGGAAGGGGGGCATTGCCAGTGTCAATTTGATGGATAACGCCTTTGGCTAACCCATAATTGGTACTGTCCTTAGCAAAGATATTGGAAAATTGATCTAGTAAATCTAGCACCTCTTTCTGTTGAACCGGGGACAGTTGTGGGAAGTCTTGTGCAGTGAACAAATATAGGACCTGTGGCTCATCCTCTGGTAGGTTAAAATCTTGAAACATACCAAAGGGATGAAGAGACAGGATGTCAGGAGCGCCCAACAACTTGCCATATCCAACAACCTGCCCCCTAGATACGGTCATGGGGATTGTAGTCAGGTTGGCTACCAACAACTGAACAGGGTCTTTATGAGAGACATCTAGGATTCCAGGACAGAGGTAAGGTTTGGTGCGTCCTAAGGAGGGGGGAGATTACAACTCCAAGAAAGTGCGTTCAGGTAGTTCATGAGATATCTGGGAGTCCAGGATGGCCTGGGAGCCAGGTGGTATGGTGACTGTTGTGTTCTGAGGCGCGGCACAGATACACAACGGGGAATCCTAACCTTAGGATTGGATTTGTACTAAGTCTTGGTTAGATGACAGGGAAGGCAAATGTGTTTACCTTGCGGCCCTGGATGAATAATCTCTACTAGGCGTGGCTAGAGAGAGGCACGGAAGTACAGAAGACACAAAGACAAAAATGTGAATAGAACTTAATTTTATTGGTAAAACAGGAAATGTATTATATAGTGGTTAGGAATACCACAAAACACTACCAGGACAGTAGGATCACTCGCCACAAGCAAGAGTGGAGCAAGTGAGTTGCGCAGAGTCAGGAAACCAAACAATCATATTTCCTGATTCAGAAACCAGTTCATTTTGAGAGTCAAAAGCAAAAGCAAGAGATTTGTCTTTGAAATGGCCCACCAAAGGCAAAATTGAAACATGGTGAATGCTGTTATTCACAACAGTGACAGCAGACATGGCTAGGAGGGGGATCCCTTCAGACGCAGGACAAGCCATGGGTAGACACTTCATGTTTGAAGAGTGGGTGCAATACTTGAGGTTGAAAACACCAGTGGGACATTCCAAGGCACAAGTCTTGAGGCGTTTCCCCGGAACTTTAACTGGCTCTTTGAAGATTAAGGGGACTTTGTATCCCAGAATAGAGAGGTAGCCATCTTTCAATTTGATTATCCCATTATATTCCCTAAGGAACTGGGTGCCAACTAGGAGATTGTAACTCTCATTCTCTAAGAAAATTGCTGGTGCGGCTAGGAGAAGCTTGCCAAACTGCATGGGCAGAGCGGAGTAAGCCCCTATGGCGCGGGTCATAGACATTCCAGCTGTGCCATACAACTGGTGATAATTAAGGTCAGGGGCAAGTTTGAGTTTCTTCACAAGCTTGGAGGATACAACTTTGACTTGTGAGCCAGTGTCTAGAACGGCCTTGATCTTCACTTTTTGAATGGATATCTCTACGTGAGTGGTAGTGCAACCAAAGGGGGGAAGAACAGCCAAAATATCTTAAGCCTCTACTAGTTCCTTATCCCACTTCTTAACCATGAATCTTAACCCTGGAAACTCCTTATAAACATTCTGGATGGGGAGCAAAACAGATACATTCTTGAAGACAGCATCAGCAACCTCAGCAGCTTCTTCTGATGACTCCACTAGCACAAGGGACCTCTTGGCCTGATTGAGGTAAGGGCTCAAGACAATCTCTTTGGCCTCAGGCAAAGGCTTAGTGGAAGTTGTAGTCTTTCCTGAGCATAACTTATAGTGAACTGTAATGGTTTTGGGAACGGCCAGAACAGAGTACCCATATGCATCAGCGCCGTCAATATCAGAATCATCCAGGTCAGAGTCATCAGAGATATCATGAAACAGGAGGAGGATAGGAGGAGCCTCATTATCAGAAGGCTCAGATTCAGCCATAGAGGGAGAGATTGGAAGAGACTGGGAAGAATGGTCAACTGAGAGCGTCTCTGCCTCTAGGTTGACTGCTCTTTTCCTGCCTGTTCCTTTGGGTCAGCTCCTTCAACCAGCGGATTGGTGCAGACTCAAGAATGATGACCTATCTGACCACAGTTGTGGCAACCTTGGCGTCAAGGGGGGAGTTTGAGAGTTCATAGTAAGAATGCATGGACCACGGGAAGATGAACCAGAGTTAGAAGCAGCTTGGCTTTCCCTAACAATGGCACCAGAGTGGGTAAGGTGCATATCTTGCAACAACGTCTTTATGCTCTTCATGGAAGAGAGCATAGGCTTATGAGATTTGAAGTGAAGGCACAGAAGTTAGTTAACCTTGAGGGCTTGAGCGCAAGCCATGTAGGCTTCATGGGCTGTCAACTGTCTGCTTGTAATAGTTGCTGTCCTTCCATATAGAATCTGTCCGCAAACTTGGCTAGTGTCTCTTTAGGCTTAAAAGTAATATGCATGAAGGCATCCTTCTTTACTTCCAGGCTAAGGTCATCACTGAACTCATCAATAAGAAGCTGCTTCATATCTTCCCACGTCTCAATGGAGGGTAGTTCTGGCACAACTACCTCTTGGAAGGTTGGGTGTAGACAGGTCAGAATGTGTTCCTTCTTGACATCATCTGAGGCTCTTTGCATGGCAGTTTCATAGATAGTTAGGAAAGCTGCAATGTTTGAGGTTCTGGGGTCAAAGACTTGCTTAAAGGTAGGCTTGAAGTGAGTTTTGGGAGTTAGGCCACCATTGTTGCTATCAAGTACGTTGATATGCGGGGAAAACTCTGCCTCAGATTCTGAGGGGGGTTGTCTAGCCCATAGCTGGCAAACACTTTCTTCAAGGGTGTTAAGAGTCTCAACAGCACAGGCCCCAGTATTGACAGCTTGAGTGGTCTGTTGTGCAGTAGTATCTAAGTGTTGACCTTGGGTGGTCACTATTGTGGAGAGTTCAGCCAGACGTGAAGTAAGGGATGGCCCCACTGAGAGGCAAGAGGCAAATCTATCATTATCAGATTTGATTACTTCATTCATTTCTTGTACGTCTCTATCCAGCTTAGTGTGGTCCTGCTTCAATTGATCCACCTTGTTAGCTAGGGTAATTCATTCCCTAGTACATTGGATTCAAGGTGCTCCAGATAAACTAGGGCAGCAGCCATCTTAATTGACAACCCCAACTGGACTATCAGCAGTTGCCATCATTTCACGTAGGGCGGCAAGTTCTTGCTGTAGCTCCGCAACTTGGGTAGTCAGTTCAAGAACCTGGGGGTCAGGTTGAGGCACCTCAGCAGGACGTCCCTGACTGCAAGTAGTCAAACGTAGTTCTCAAATGGCGTCCCATATTCTCTGCTCCCTATCCACCAAGTCATTAGAAGGGGGAGAGGGCGGAACATCTGGCTTGGGCGTAGATAGCTCATTCACTTGACTCTGGAGCTTGGCTATGGCAGCAGCGGTGGCCGCTCTTTCTTGCTCAAATGCGGTACTGAGTTCATTAAGGCTGCTAGCAGCAAGTCTGCTACCTGCTGTAGCTGCTCAAAGAAATATGTACTGAAGGCATTGAGCTGTTGCACAAGTTGCTTGAAGTCAGTGAGATAAGCGTTTAAGGTGGAATCCACCTGAGCTTGCCAGGGTTGTTCTAGCTGGTGAAACTTGTGTAGACGTTCTCTCATGTATTTGGGGATAGACTGGCGCATTTGTTCAATAAAATTAACCAAACAGGCCTGGGAGGTGAAAGATTTGCGTTGATTATCAGATACTAATGAAAACAGGGAATTAATCCACTGTTTATAGGCAGCAAGCTGGTCCCAGTGATGAGTAACCACAGCTTGCAGAGACAAGATTTCTTGGATGTGGAGACCCAACACCATTTGATGGTGGGCCAAGGCAGGCTGCACAAAGGATGATAGTAAGTGCTCAGCGGAGCCAGCCGCTGAGAGGAGATGTTGTGGAAATTGAGGAGCCACAATTAATTTGTAGTATTCAGCCTAACTGAACTGCAACTGAAGGCAAGGGATGGCTCCTTCACGGGCTATCCCAAGGGCTACCGACATGACTTGTTCTAAGTCAGGGGTACCCATGGGGTAAGCAACTAGGCAGGGACCATTCCTGAGGTTCAGTATTGTGGGGGTAATAGGCTGGTTGGCAATGTCCTCTTCAATAGGAGGACTGGTAATTTCAGGTTAAGTTGACTCTTGTATAGGCGGAGGCAAAGGACCTGAAAATGTGGATGCAAAGGGGATAACCAAGGGGCTTACAGCCCCTGTAGTGAGCACCATTTTTTTTGTGTTCTGAGGCGCAGCACAGACACACAACAGGAAATCCTAACCTTAGGATTGGATTTGTAATTAGTCTTGGTTAGATGACAAGGAAGGCAAGTGTGTTTACCTTGCGGCCCTGGAAGAATAATCTCTACTAGTTGTGGCTAGAGAGAGGCGCGGAAGTACAGAAGACACAAAGACAAAAATTTGAATAGAACTTAAGATTTATTGGGTATAAAGATTGTGAATGTATACTGCGTAGCTTTACCACAAAACAGTACATGAACGGTAGGATAACTTGTCACCAGCATTAGTGGGGCAAGTGAGTTGCGCAGGGATCAGGAAACCAAACAACTGTACTTCCTGAATTGGCCATCAACTCATTTCAAGTAGCAAAAGCAAAAGCAAGAGATTTATCCTCAAAATAGCCCACCAAAGGCGAAATCAAAATACTGTGAATAGCTGCATTCACGACAACATGGAAACAGGAATAGTGGTCAGTCAAACTGTACCTATTTCTGTATCACTGCCACATAAGGCAATCAAGACAAGGGAAAAGCCCAGGAGAGCATTAAGTAAGCCAAGCCCTCCCTGCACAACTCCTGACTCTCCCAATGATGAATACCAAACCGAGGACATGGACCAGTGTCCAATGATCCAAGTGCTCTCAGAGGACCTGGTACTTTACACCATTGCCAGACACCCCAATAAACTGATGTTTTGCCCTTTCTGCTTTTGCAATTACACAGGCTTGGCACTCCTGGACTTGGGCGCGGATTGAACCCTAGTCAACAGCAGCTTTGTGGACAAGTTCAAGCTAACCATTAATCCTTTGCAGATTAAAAACTTGGTTTTAGCTGATGAACATCACATTGTTGTGACAAGGAAACCTGTCCCCTTCTCTGTCATGCTTGAGAACCTGCAATTCACTATCCAAGGCCCTGTGTTAACTTTCCAAAGTTTGACATTGTACTGGTTTTGGACTGGTTGCAAAATAACAACCCCCATGTAGACTGGGCAACCTTGGTATTGACTATCAAACACAAAGGCGTCAACCACCAGATATACCCTGACTCAGTGGACCAACTCCTACGCAACCATGTCTTTGTGCACATCACAGAGACCCTGGACAAAAGAGAGAACCTCAAAGCAATTGACTGGGACTCCTGCCAGCACAAGATCATAAATTTTAAAGACCACTAGGATACCACTACACCTCATGACCACAAAATTGTAGCCTGCCACCCAGAAATCTTCAAGGAGGCTTTACCTGGGTTGCCTCTGTAAAAGCATATCTAACACTCCATTCATCTCAAAGGAGCTGTACCCAAACCACGTCTTATCTACAGGCTGACCCCAAACAAAGACAATACCCTATGTGCCTACCTCAAAGAGGCCTTGGAGAAAGGATATATCTGTCCCTCACAATCTCCCTTTGGGGCCGCCATATTCTTTGTGGCCAAGAAGAATGGCACCTTGTGCCTAGTCACAGACTACCAAGCCCTAAACAAAGTTACCATCAAGAATTTTTACCCACTACCACTTATTAACAACCTCTTTGACGCCTTGGGTGGAGCCACAGTCTTCTCCAAGATTGACCTAACCACAGGCTATAACCAGATTTGTATTAAGGAGGAAGACTTTCCAAAACAGCCTTCTGCACTAAATATGGCTCATACAAGTGTGTGGTGCTCAACTTTGGCATGAAAAACGCCCCTTCCACCTTTATGACCTTCATGAATAAGGTGTTTTCTCCACACATAGGCAAGCATGCCCTAGTCTACTTAGACAACATCATTGTCTACAGCCCCTTGGTGGAACAATACCACAAAGACCTAGAGGCAGTCTTTGCTACCCTGGCACAACACAAACTATTGGCTAAGCCCTCCAAGTGTCAGTCTTCTGTGAACAACTACCCTTATTGGGACACATAGTCTTGAAGGACGGTATCAAACCCAACAGTCAAAAGATACAGGCCATATGCAAAATGCAGCCACCTAAGGATAAGTTGGAACTCTGCACCTTCTTGGGGATGGTGGCCTATGTATGCTGCTTCATACCTGACTGTGGTGTTTTGTCTGCCCTCTTATCCGCCATAACTGGCACCAAATCCAAGTTTGTGTGGACCCCCCAGTGTGACCTCTGTTTTAGACGTCTCAAGGAGAAACTCACAACAGCTCCTATCCTGCAATACCCCAAATGTGACGGGGAATACCAAATAGAAACCAACACCTTAGATGCCTCCATTGGGGGAGTACTACAAATCAAAAATAATGATGGTGACTTTCTTCCTGTAGCCTATGAATCACAAAAGTTGACAGATGGCAAGTGTTGATATCCTATCCACGACAAAGAACTGTTGACAATTCTACACTACCTGGTCAAATAACGTTGTTACCTGGAACAACAGGAGGAATTCACAGCATTGACCAATCACAAGTCACTTATATACTTCAAAACCCATGCAAACCTATCCTGCCAGCAAGCCTGCTGGATGGAACTCTTAGAGAGGTTCAATATTCTCATATAATACAAGCCTGGTCCAGAACTTGCCATGGTGGATGCACTCTCACGCCTGTACGTTTAAGCCACAAGAGGAGATAATGGGCTTGGTCCAGACTGGCCCCTCTTGGTGCTTTGTACAAAGGACAAAGGTTTTCCCCTTGGCACTACAGACATAACAAGGGAAACAGTCATTAAGAACAACAACTTATTGGAAGATGTGTATGGAACCTTACACCAAAAAATGTCTGACAAAACCACCATTCCTTATATCCCCACACATCAGCAAGTGACACCATCCTATGTTATCATAGAGACATAGGGCACACAAAAAGCTGCATCCTCTACAAATTCCTTAAACACAAAGCATGGTGGCCAACTCTGTACCAAGACGTTCAGGAAGTCTTGGACCAATGCAAAGTATGTGATAAATTTGAAAAAAGTAAAACCCCATCTAAGTCAGTACTGCCTATTTGCACACAACTGCTCTTCAAGATGTTGTCATAACTGTGCTGTTTTAGCAGAGTTACTAGGTGAAAATATTTAAGAACTAGATAATAATCTTTATTGGGAGATAGTGATTATATAGTTATTGTGAATCTATGGATATCAGGAACATGATTTTGTTGATCACACAGTTGGAGGATGAAAGGGGTGGCTTGATCCTGGTAATGAGTCAAGCGCCAAAACAAGGTATCTACCGTAGGGGATCGGAATTTGTTCATGTTGTTGGATTTGGCAATTTGAGTTGACTTCTTAGTCTGGCTTTGAGTGCCTGGATAATCAGATTGCGGGTCACAAACCCGCTTATTTGGAACCTTATTGGCAGGTTGAACCTGCTGTTTTGACAGTGTGGGCCCTAGACATTTTGGGCTACATGCCAGGAAGGCATAATAAAAAGAAGTACATAATTACTGCAATAGACTTTGCCACACAATGGCCACTGGCACAAGCAGTGAAAACACATACTGACAACAACATCTAGCAATTCATAGGGAAGAAAATCATCATCAGGTTTGAAAAGCCAGAACTCCTGATAACTGATAGAGGCAAAGAATTGACCTCTGAAGATACCAACATTTACCTCACCAAGAATGGGGTCAAGCACACAGTGACAACACCTTGCTATCCTCAGGATAATGGACGTGTGGAATTGCTAAATGGCAGCCTCATGCAAGCCTTGGCCAAGCTCACTGCCAGGAGACCTGAGGACTGGCATAAGCAGCTACTGACTGCACTACTTGTATGCCGGACTTATGTGAACAGATCCATCAGGAAAAGCCCTTTTGAGTTAGCATATGGCACACAGCCCAATATCATCCAAGCATTGTCATGACCTAAGCTGGAAATCTCAAGCAAAGTTCCCCCTGCTCAGATCTCCAGGTCATAGAGGCCAATATCAATCAGACAGAAAGAGAAAACAATTGTCTACAAAAGACATCTGTCCCCATCTAAAACAGACACAAGGTTGGCAACAAAGTTTGGTTCATGAACATTGACAAAAGTAAATTACAGCCAGAGAAAGTAGGCTTTGCAATCATCCTAAAGGTAAACAAAACAATACTTACCTTGTACAAGGACTTGGGAAACATAAACAAGACAAGGTCCTCCACCATGATTACATGAGACCCTGTAAAGCAAGACAAAAACAGCGCAAGAACACCCTACCTGTCATGGAACAACAGCTAGTCTAGTATAGCGCCCAGGCTCCTGACAACCTCTCTGACAACCTACCCCCAGAGGAGGCCAACCTTCAGTTGGGGGGGGGTGTCAAAAAAGCAGGCTCAACCCGCCAGCAAGGTTCCAAGCAAGAAGCTTTGTGACCCACAATCCAATTACCCAGTCACTTGGAGCCAGACTAGGAAGTCAACTTGAATTTCCAAATCTAACCACATAAACAAATGATGATCTCTTATGGTGGATACCTTGTTTTGGCGCTTGACTCATTACTAGGATCAATCCACCCCCTTCACCATCCTACTGTGTGATCTACACAATCATGATACTGTTATCCATGACTCACGTTAACTATATAATCACTATCTTTCAATAAAGAATATTATCTAGTTTCTAAATACTTCCCCCTTGTAACTCTGCTAAAACAGCACAGTTACAACATTGGATACTTTATGGGTTGAACCTTTAGAAATGACTTTCAGACATGGTTCTAAATACACTGTGAAACTCTTCTCCAGTGATTGCCTGTTTACTTGAGTGCATGCTAAGTTCCTCAGCAAGTACCAGCCATTAAAGCCAATATAGAAGGGGGCAATGTTGTGAATGCCAATGTTCACACTCTATTAATTTTGCCTTCATTGGGTTATTCTGAGGACAAATCCCTTGCTTTTGCTTTTACTCCTTTAAATGGGTCTAGTTCTAAAATTAGAAATTTATCTTTTGGTTTCCTGATCCTGTGCAACTCACTTGCCCCACTTGTTCTTGTAGGAAGTGATCCTATTGCCCAAGTATTGTTTTTTGGTATCACTAAACAATATATATTCCAATTCTCTATCATCAATAAAATTTAAGTACTATTCACATTTTTTCTTTGTATTTTCAATTATTTTGCGCCTCTCTCTAGCCACAACTAGTATAGACCTATTATCCAGGCCCCAAGATAATTGCATCACCTTCCCTGCCAACTAAACAAGACTTAGTACAAATCCAATCCTAAGGTTAGGATTTCCCATTGTGTATCTGCGCCGCGCCTCAGAACACAACAAGATCCTAAAATGTTAGAAGCCCACTATAACGGTGGATTTACCGCAAAATTCTAAAGTGTTCACAGGATGGGGGATAAAATACTGAATGCTCAAATAATTAGTAAGGAGCAAAGGTTGTCAAGCCAAAATAGGCAGACAAACCTCTTCAGGCAAGGACATGGATAAAATTCAGCCTAAGAGATATGGGACAGACAAAAAGAATATAAGGAATCAAGAAATTGTCACTGGATCCTTTAAGCAAAGAATCTTATGAATTGGGTTGATGATATCCTCAATTTCATGATCAGGAGTGTCAAAGAGCAGCATGAAGGCCACAGACACTGCAAAATTGACGCTACAGCCTGCAAGGTACCTCACAGGCATGTACACCAGGAGGAGCTTATATTTTGTGAAACTTTCTAAACTTAAAACTGGGGAACTAGTGTTAAGTTGCGGGTTTTATTAAACTGCCACAAATTTTCCAGGGAGTCTTCATGTGTTATTGGGTTCAGGAATAATGCAGAGGTGGCAGGGGTCAATTTTTGTCACTAGGCCTCCAGAATTGGCAGAAAATCTTGTGGTCTCATGGATTGGTTTTAGAGCCAGAGAAGCCCTGAATTGTGTGTCTGTATTTTTGGCAGCTTTTTGGGAATAATTGAATATTCTGAAAAAACCTTGGCATAGGTTGCTACAACCCACTTGTTGCCAATGGCCTGGTTTAAATCAGCCAGGTTCTTGAGGGTTTTTTTTGCACTGGCTGTTGCTGCTTTTTTTCTGGGGATAAGTAATTCCTTCCATGACGCCACTGTCTGTGACATCTTTATCCTATGTGTCCTAAGCCCCCTGCCAGATTTCCAGGTAGGAGGATTTGCCAAGTACCATCAGGCCCAGTCTTTGGCCCTGTCTACTAGCCAGATCCCTCTAGTTTGGTCCAGATGAGGTTACCTACAAGAAGGGGATCATGTGTACTATTAAGCTGCTACTGTCTGAAACCCCTTCTCCCAGGGTCCAGTTAAGCTCATTTGTGAATCTCAGCTCCCCTGGCTGGTCCTGAGAGGTGCTGTGATCCAGGCAATCCCAGCTATTTCATCTTGCCCGCAAGTTGTGCCGGTACAAGCACAGGTTAGGCAGGGTCAGAGTTGGCTCAGTGACAGCCCCGCTCTCATAAACAGTGGATTGCTAATCTCTAATATCCATATTCATCCCTGATTTGATACCTCACATCCCTGGATCCAATTACTGTATCAGGGCTTCTCCCTTACCTCTCAGGTAATTGGTTACTGGTTAAGGTGACTTTATAGGATTGGGTTGATTCTCAATAAAGGTCAAGATCACCCTACTCAGGTTGATTCTAGTATATTTGGCATCCTTCCTTTGTCCTAAAAGGGAAGGCTATTAGATACATTTTCTCCTATAATGCGGAGGTACAAACCCTAAGGTTACCTGTAAGACTAACTTCTGGCCCGCTTCAGCCTAAATATCTTTTGGGGTAAAGGTTCTTCAGCAGGTTAGCTTGGACGTGTTCCAGAGATTGGAAATAAGCCCAGCAGCTCAAGGTTAGTGCAGGGGCTGGGATGAGATCTTCTGGGTATTAAAAGCCCAGAGCAGTGCAGGATATGCCACCCTGGGCTACCTTAGAAATAACTGATGGGGGATATGGTTGGCCTGGGATCCCAACAGGTTCATCAGATTGGTACTTGTTGGCTAAAGATATAAGGATATGTATGCCCCTTACAATGTATGCTTTGTGACTATTATGGGTCTATGAATATAGAAGCCATGATAATGAAGGGCTTTACAGGAACCAAGCACCTATAGATAATAGAGTATGATCAAAGGCTGGCCTTGCATTTAGGGATTTAAAATCCCTGTACCCCTCTGGGTGATGGCCATCAGATTTGATGGCACTGAAGTTGAGCTGATTATATCTCATAGATATCAATCTCACTAGCCAAATAATCTGATTTCCAGTATTCCAGGTGCAAGGCAACTTAAAAATAAACACTGGAATGACATGTTTATATCCTAATTGACACTGCCAAGCAAGGTTCAAGAGGCTGTGGTTAAGAATAAAGCTACATGCTTGGTTTCCCTCTCCATAGCCTACATTTGAGCTCTATTAGATACCTTTAGTAGACCACAAAGTCCAAGCCTTTAGAAGTTCCAAGAAATACCTGTTGGATCCCAAAGCTATAGCAGAAAACTTGGGGGACTAGAGTTATGAAGACCTATAGATCTGATCCCCTCAACGTTCAGCATACTTGCCAGGTTATCTAAGCCAGGGGGATGATCAAGTACCAGTTGGTCAGAAAACTAATCCTGTGAGCCATCAGATCCTGGTCACAGATCTAGAGATATTTATAGTGGGCCAGGCCTTCTGCTGATCTTTTTCCTGGGAGTATTTTTTAGCATGGGTGTATATTTTGAGATAGGTTCTCAGGCTGGTCCAGTTACATTTTCAAGGTCCAGTTTCACCTTAAAATGGGATGGTGTGTTATTACTGATGGGGTAATGTAGCAGCAACTGTGGTAAGTTCATCTCCCTGGTGCTTGACACTATAGTGAAGTGAGAATTAAGCTTTTTCCCTGATCAACAACAGGAAATTGACACTTTTTTAATTAATAGATCTTGATATACTGAAAACGTTAAATATAAAAATTAAGCTATACATCTATGACATACAAAAAAATTTCATAGTGCTCAAAAATGCAATAAAAACTATACCTTAAAAAAATGAGAATAAGGAGAAATAAGCAATTATTTATCATTTTAATATGTAATTTACACCCTTCATTATAAAAATATTTTTGATTACCATAAAAATTAAAATTCCAATGAAACAAAAATAAAGGTAAATAAAATCATATAAGTTATGCAAAATATAAAATATAAAAAATATCAATATTCATTTAAAAATTGTTCATATAAGCACAACTGTTAATATCTTATGCTTTAGTAGTAAATTAATAAAATTTAAGATATTTCACTCACTTTCAACTATAACTATTCATCTCAAGCTTACCATAAATACATAAAATAATTGTTACTATCTAATTAAATCAAAAATAGAAAAATTAAAGCTAAAAACTAAATGATCAAAACTAAAAAGTAAAATCAAAGCTAAAAAGTTAAAAGTTAAAAGTTAAAATCATATAAGCAAGCAAGTTTATTCTTCACTGTTCTTCCCCTTCTTCATTTTTGCCCCTTCCAGGAGGGTAGTGGCAATAATCTCATGATGCTGCTTGATCTCTGAGGCCTTGTACTTGTGCTTGGCTGCACCCTAGATAGCCTTGATGAAGAGCAAGGACTTGATGGTGGGCTTGGTGGGGAGATGCAGCTGGCCAGATCTCTGAGCTTGGAGATAGTTTTTTCCTGCTCATGTTGGATAAGGGAAAATTACTTGTTAAAATTTGGGTGCAGCCCAAAGTTAGCCTTGAGATTCTTGTGGTAACCCTTAAGAGCTGAAGTGGTCTTCAGCTTGCCATTTACCGCAGACCAGTACACGTTAAAGCTGGCCTTGGCGCAGGCCTTAACTTGCCTCTGGATGACAACCTTCCCAATCCACTAGGGCTTGAAGTACTCAAGAAAAGACATAAACTTGGGATGATTTTCTATGTAGGGATCCTTTGAGAGAACCTTGACCCCCTGCACAGTATGCTCTGGCTTTTAAAAAGCCAAGACACTAAATTTTATCAGCAAAAATTTGCAGGTGTCCAAAGTGTCCCTCTGGCTCAATCTACTAAGCTTGGCATGGGCCTGCACATTGCAAGCAACTGCTTGGCGGAAATAAAAGTAACAGCCCTGTACCTCCCTGCTAAACAGCTGCTAAAATGCATTGAACTGAGAAGGCTCAAAGTCCATGATGCATATTTGAGGCCCCAGAGCTCTCAGCCTTACCTTTTCCTTCAAGTCCAGGGAGGCCTAGTCTTTTTCAGCATCATGAGGATTGGCGCGGGTATGGGGGAGGTCTTCTTGGTATTGTTGTCATTGGGGGAAGTAGAGAAAATGCTTTATGGAGGATAGCAAAAGTGCAGGTGTAGATGGCCTCAGTGACCCCAGGAAGTAGGAAGAATATGAATAGAATCACCTGGATGTCTATCTGGGCATGGATCATCCAGAGCTGGTAGAACATCTGGGGGCAAGTGGCAAAGGTACTATCAACTAGCCAGGTTGGTGCCCTTTTTTAACTCCACCAGGTTCTGCTGAGTTGTGTAGCAGATAATCCGATCTTTGGAGCCAGGCCCATTGTTGTGCAGGAGGAAGCGCTCACCACATGGAAGTTTCTTGATCTCATGGGTGAGTGTAAGCTCAGAAAGAACGTCAGAGGCCTTGGGTGGGGGTATTGGAAGAGATGTTTTTATTGCTAATAAACTTAACCAACTGCTCTTGAGTTGGCACCAACTTGAGATTGCTAGGCTTTAAGTGTTGTAAGGCCTTATTGGCCAAATCAGAAGCTTGAATATTAGCAGAGGTGTTGATCATATGCACAAGATACTACTTGAACATCCTTTTAATTAAATTATTGGGGGCTCACAGGTGCACTCTCTCTTCTTTGCTGTGACCCACTCCAAGCCCTTGGTGTTCAGGCGGGCTCCACAAGTCTTATCCTCACAGACAAAGTGCTTGGTTTTGGTTTGGTGCTTTTTATTGTTACAGTTAAAGATATAATTATTGGCAACATATCCAGGGCCACCCTTTACAGACATTATGGGGAATTATTGGGGGAAGTGCTTGGGAAATTTGAACTCTCTGTCCACATTAAAGATGATGTGGATGGCCAGTGGATCCCAAGGCACGTGACCAGAAGCTTTAATTTATTAGAGTATTCCTCAGGTTAATCTTGGAGGTCAGATGAGGGAGGGGGAGAAGAGCCATCAGGGGGGAGGGGAAGGATTCTTTGAGGCCTACTTGGATGCCTCCTTTTTCTTATCAGGAGAAGAGGTGGTCTCCTTGGCAGCCTTTTCTTTCTTAGTGCGGCGTTCCTTAGTGGGCTTGGAGTCAGCCTTGAATTGTAAAATGAGTGATCAGTGAGAGAGTTATCACTTTTATTTGAGGACTTGAGGGGAGTTGAAGATGAGGGTGGAGGGGGGGAGTGATAGGAGATGGAGTAGGAGAAGATGGAGTGGGAGGAGACGGTGTGGAGTTCCTGTCCACCAGTCCCCAAAGTGATCCTGGGTTATAGCCAGAGACTGGCTGGAAGGGGATGTCATTCTCTAGTAAGGGAAAATGTATCTCAGAAATATGTATAGGGGTTGAAATGGGCTTTTATTCACTCTCAGAAGGAAGATCCCCTTAGAAACCTTCTGGTATATGGCCCAGTGGGTCAAGGAAACAATATGGGGTTGCCAATACTTGGAGCCCTCCAACAATATCTTGGACTCCTTGTACTTGGTCTTGGACTTTTGCTTCTTGAACTTGGACTTCTGCACCTTAGAATTAGACTCCTGCACCACACTTAGGATCCAGCTCATTATCCTTGGTCTCCTGCTCCGTTATTTTGGCTTCAGCTCTATTTATAGCTCTAGTGGCCTTGTTATTCCACTTGTATAAGTCCAAACAAGCTCCTGCTGGTGATCAAAAGGCTTTTAAAACCTTTTGGCAGAAACTTAAAAGACCCAGAAAAGACCGTGTCAAAGACCCAGAAAGACCCTGTAACTTTCCAGCTAGCTACCTTCTTATAGTGTCCTTTTCCCAACAGTTCCGCCTTCAAAATGGCTTTCTTCAAAAGCTTAAACCATTGTTGCTCACTTTTCCTATAATAACTTAAGCTTTCATACCTACTTTCTCAAAAGCTTAAAGTATTAATTCACTATTTCTTTGCTTATACTTTAAGCTTTTGGCTTCCAACCAATTGTATTCATCAGGAAACCTTCCAGAACTCAACCAATGAATGCAGAGCGCAGAAATAGACCATTTCTGAAGTTCCACCGGGATCCAATTAGGAAAATAATTTCCACAGCTCAAACCACTCAAAGCAACAACTCTTGCACACCAAAGCGTTAACCGGTCCATTATTCTGGTACCAGCCTTCCCTGCATTCAACCTAAACCCATTTAAATAGTAGAATACTATTTAAACTGTTCTTTTTGGACCTCTTCAATGTTTCCCTGTATATTTAAAAATCTTGTAAAATCCAAGGAAAACGTCCCATCAAAACAGCTTTGTATCCAGCTCTCATAGCAACATACCTTCATCTATCCTAGGAACTTAATAAATAAATATCTTACCCACACTTCTATCCACATTCCTTCTTGATTTTACTACTAAACAAAGGCAAAATATTCCACATTATACCACCTCAGCAAATCAATTTGGCAAAATCTCAGTTCATTTCTCTGGACCACTAATTCTTCACCATCATCTTCTGGTCCTTCAACCAGCTCTTCAACCATATCTTCAAGCTTTTCAGCTTAACCAGCAATCAGTCCATCTTAGACAACAAACAGCTCATTCAAGTCTTTCAACAGCTTCTCAATCCTCTGGCTACTCCTTTATCATGACCAGCTACTCCTGCATCATGATCTCTGAGCCCTTTAACTTATCCTCACTAGGAACCACCTTGGTTCCACCTGCACAATGAACCATTTTGGTTCCAAACTTTAATATGAACCAACAGTTTCTCAAATAGTCTTCACTGTAATCAAACAGTCCTTCTTACTAGTCTTCTCTGCTGATTCTGTGAACCACCTTGGTTTTTTATCTCAGTCCCCGTTACCAGAATCTGTAGACCCAGTCATGAGTCTACATTGAACTGGTGTTTGACTGGGCCCTTGCAAGTGGAAATCCACTTAGGCCATTCAATCATAAATCAACGTCTATGCATTTTTTTACTTGCCCAGGTGATTGAATCTGGGCTATCAGTTGCAAAGTAATCATCTTCACTTTACAGAGGCCTGATCACACCAAGTTCTGCATCTTGCTTCCCTGAGCAAACCGCCTAGGTGACGCCTCTGAGAAAATCTATGCCCACCAATGCTCACTTTGGTTTCTTCCCAAAGCTCCCATAGGGACATAAACAAGGACACCCTACCAGTCCATTAGGTAGGATGCTTGCTCACAGACCTCCTGTAAGTGTATTAGGGTACTTAGAGCCCTCAGAGCTCTTCCCCTCTCTGGCAGCCTGTGCTACCCGCCAAGGGTCCAAAACTTACAGCCCTGGTAGGTGTCCCCTACCATGCTGGCACAAACTTCTACCCTGGCAGCCCACATTACCTGCCAGGGTCTAAACATCTCCAGCCTGAGCAGCACATGCTACCCATCAGGCTGGACCACTCCCCATCCCAAGCAGCTAAAGTTCCCTGCTGAGCTATCTTATTCCTCACCCCTAGCAGCCACAGTTTCCTGCTGGGTGAGGACCTCTAGCCCACAGCAGCCAATATCTCCCACCGGTTGAGAAACTTCTGCCTCTAGTAGTCTTTACATCTACTAGCTAGTCCTTAACTTCCCTAGTAGCCATCATTCCCTACTAGACCTCTACCTTCAACAAACAACCAAGCTTTTACTTGACCAACATTAGCCCCACCGCAAAACATCAAACATGTGGGCTGTCACAGATAGAGTGGGGGTGGGAGTTGGATACTTTGCCTTTACAGGCTTCTTGGCACGCTTGAGAGTGGTAGCAGTTTCTTTGGAGCTCTTGGAGGCTTGGCACTTGGGCTGTTGGTGGTTTCTGCTTGATCTTGTCTAAAGAAAAGTTTAGTTTTGTAAATAAAACAGTGTGAAATATATGAAACACTGAGGTAAAGCAAAGTAAAAGCTAAATGGAAAGTATGCAAATAAAGGTTTATTTATCAAGAGAAAAACATAACAAAGTAAATAGAAGCAAAATAGAACCTCAAAGTATAGATAAAAAGGGTAAAACATAGAAAATAAGTGAATTTATGATGAAGCATCAGAGATGTTAGGTTCAGCATAACATCTTAGTGCTAAATCAATGTAAAAGTATAATTAAAAATAAAAAATTATATATAAAATTATATGGAGAGTAGCAGGAAGAGTAGTAAATTATAAGTGCAAAAAAATTATTATGTGTAATTTTTTATTGGGAGTTTGAAATTAAAAACATAGTAAAGTGTTAAGTTTGGCACTGTAAATCAGCTGGAAAAGGCTGAATTATCACTGTCAAGTTTCCCAGAGTTGAGCAGAAAATTCAAAATTACTATGTTTTTTACATTTAAAACTTTCTTAATTTAAAAACGGGCTTGAAAGTTACCCAAAAGTAAGACAGTTTCATATGCTCATAAATAAAAAAGTACAACATAAGTTAAAAAAGTAAATGAGTAGAAAGGGGGTTATTAGTGATTAATGTATGCTGTGGGGACTGGGAGTGAAAATATTTCACATAGTGTTGATTAAAACATTTAAAAGCTCTCTGTACTAATCCTAAAGTTAAAGTGTCGAGTGGATGGGTGTTTAGTGGCGCTCATAGTGTGTCACTTATTAATATAGTCTTAATTCTGAGCCTTTGATTAGTTAAATTCAAAACCAATCATGTGGCAAGTGGATAGTGTCAAACAGTGGGGGGTTCAAGTTTCTGTTTTTTATAAAGTACATATGAAATCTATTAATAAATTGGGCTTAATTTATGTGACACCACTTAATCTCCAAACCTGGAATTACATAATGTAAAACAAGTGGTATACTTGATTAATGACTTTACTACTAAATCCAGTATAGTGGTGCTTGGGAGCTTAATCAACAACTATGGACACTAATAATCAAAATATAATAGTAAATAATAAAATTTATATAAGAGCATATGTGTTTTATTAATAAAATTAAGATTTGGCTTAAAAAGTGTCAAACTGACCACTTTTTGTTTTAGAGTGTCAAACACAGGTTTTTCATTTTCATTAGTAAATTTACTTTGAATTGCCCCTTAAATTGGTTTTTGAGCTAATTAATTTATTAAACAGAGTCAACTTTGAGTGAATCTAATCTCACATTTTGGTTTTGAACCCCTAAATTACTAGCAAAATTAGCTTATATTGGTTAAGCCAAAAATGCTAATAGATCTGCATATATGGCATTCAACTCCTTGGTACTCGACACTTTATTGAGTACCAGGAAGTTGACTTCACCACAGTTTTCACTGCAGCAGGGTAGGTTTGATGGTCTCTTGGGGTTCTCTACAAGGGTGGGTTTAGGTTGGGAAACATTTTTTGGTAGGGTTCATCCAACCCTCTTCCAGTTTGAGGGTTGATATATGGGTTCCTGGGGCAGCTTTCTTGCATGCATGTTTGTTATAACAAGTTGATCATGGGCTTCAAGGGTGGTGGGGGTTGTATTATAGTTCAGGTGTGCCTAAAGGGAAGTGTGAAAGGATCATGGCCTTAGAATTGATTATGTATACTTGGGTTGATCTTTGGGGATGGATATGGGGGTTCAGTATAGAGGATAGTCTTTGCTGGGTGGGTTAGAAATGTATATAAAGGGTAGTGAGAAGAGCTTGTATTTTTATTAGAATTATTTGGTGCTAAATGATGGCAGGGGAATACGGAAAGTTGGGTAGGTATTTGGGATCGGTTGTCATAAGCGTATGTGGAAGGCGGATCATGATGACTAATGGCGAGGGGCGAAATACCCTGGTTAAGGGAATATCTTTGAAAGGTGGATGTGTTATTTATGGACGTGGGGAGGATATTTATGAAATCTATGTTTGAGCTGGCGGTGAAGCTGAGTGAGGGGTTGGTATTTGCGGTTGATGGGTGTTGAGTTATATTCTTTGGTTGCAAGGGTTTATTGGATTTGAATGTATTTTTAATTTTTTATTTTTATTTTGGAGGTGGGGTTGGTGGATGGTGATTGGTTAGAAAAGGGTTTTTAATTTGGGGTGATGGGATCGTCGATGTTCTAGTGGCACATGGGTTGAGGGAGGATGGAATATGCTGGGATTGGGATATTTTGTGGTTTTGGTGGTTTAAAAGGGGGTGAGTTGTGGGGAGGGGGGCATGAGGTTGATTGTTGGATTGTGTTGGTTGAGTGTTGGAGCAGATGGTAAGGGGTTTTAAGGAGGGTACTAATGTTAGATCTTTGTTTTGGAAACAAGGTCCTTCGAGAAGCAGTGGAGATTGGCAATGTGTTTGCCCATTGCGCTGAGTATGGGGGGAGCATTGATTTGGACAGGGCATTGGATATTAACATTGCAAGCAGGAAGCTGGAGAGCATTGGTGGGCAGTTGACTGTGCGAGGCAAGCTTCCTCTGGAGTTTCGTGAGTTGAAGATTGGGACTCTTTACCTCCTTGACGTGAAAGAGTACGAGCAGTGGTCCTACTCCAAGCTCCAAGTTGATGAGCTGATAATCAATGGGTTTACTCCAACCTTCCAAGTGATGTTTACAAACTTGAATCCAATATATGTTTCCATTGAAAACTCAAACATGGCTGGCATTAAAGGCATCGTCAGTTCCAGCTTGGCTGAGTTGACTTTGAGAAACAACCCCAACTTGGAGAACTTCATTATGCATGAGTTGACGCAGGTGACCAATGTTGAGTTGAACCAGAACATCAAGTTGAACGTATCAAATGCCTTTCCTAAACTCAACCAGGCGGACAATGTCATCATCGCCAACAGTGGCGAACATGACATCTCCCTTCCACTACAAGTCATCCATGATTTAAAAGTAAAGAGCAACAGATTTGCTTCGCTGAGTCTCCCCCATCTTGCGAGTGTCCATGACTTGAGTGTTTCTGAAAATGCCATCTCTACGCTGAGCCTTCCCCGCCTCGAGAGAGCCAACAGCATTGAAGTCAAGGAAAACAAACAACTCAGGGTTTTCGACGTCTCAAGGCTCACTGATGTGATAAAAATCCAAGTCCTGGACGAAAAGATGAAGGAATTATTCCTAAACACCCAGTTAAAGTGGGAGAGCGCAAGGTTCAAATCCCCCAGCTTCATCCAAAAATACTTCCACGTCTTCTCGCAGCGGAAGAACTTGGATTTGGGCGTCCCTTCCATGTGCTTCGGCAGCTTGAAGGTCATCGACAGTAACACGCAAGCCCTCCGCAAATGCAAAATCCTCTACGCCAGTGTCACCATTGACACCGAATCCCCCGCCTCGCACCCAATCACCGAAGAGATCTGGGGTGACCTCATCATCCATGGCCACCTCAACACCTTCCAATTCCCAAGGCTGAAGGCAGTCCATGGCACCCTGCAAGTCGACGGAACTGCTCCTCTTGAAGCCATCCTCCCAGCAATCATGCACGTCACCAACCTGCACGTTTCAAATGCAAACATGTTCCCCTTGAAAAACCTGCAAGTGAAAGAAGCCGTAACCATACAATCCACAAAACTACCACGCCTCTACCTCGACACCCCAACCCTAACCAGCCTCACAGTGCAAGACAACCCGTACCTGGAACTACTACACATGCCCCAAGTTGAACATGCCAATACCCTCCTCTTCATAAACAACCCCAACCTGAACATCCAACTTCCCCAGCTCCTGAGTCTCAACAACCTTACTGTTGCCTCGTCAGGAGCCGCTGAAGTCAACTTCAACCTGGAATCCATAACATCCCTCCTAGCCATCCAAGACAACGAATACATCCAATCAATCAAATTCCCTCATCTGACCAATGCGGGCGAACTCGCAATCCAAGACAACCCCCAGCTGAAGGAGGCCGACTTCACCCAGCTAACCACAGTTGCCCGCAAAGTCACCTTCCAAGCCAACCCCAGCCTCCCACACCTCCACACCCGTGCCCAGAACTACACCGATGCCGCCCCCAGCGACGTCCTGGATGATGAAGTTCCCCAGGACCGCCCCAAGGAGTCCCGCATCCTCACGTACTTCCTGGTTGGCATCCCCATCCTTCTCATTGTCGGTGGGGCCATCTACTACTTCATCTACCGCCGAACCTAATAAACCCCTCCTACTTGAGTTAACATATCCCCGTTTACAACCCCTACAACTAGCCCTACTGCTACAATTACATATCTGCCCTCCTCATTTAGTGATTTCTTATACAACTCCTCGGTTGCACAACCAATACCTCACCATAGTGAAGAGGGTTATATCTCTATAGCCTCAAAGAATATCCTGACACCTTAAACTTAATGACAAAGGGTAACTATTTTTGTGAATAACACTATCCACTCAATGATTCTCCTTTGAAACGTTGAATATTTGCCAAACACTCTGTCGAGGGTCTGGATGTACAAGCATTCTGGCTACCGCCAACCTACTTAACATCCAGTCATCGCCCAATTTAGTCCCCTTCCAATATACCGTTTGATATACCAAGAATGGTAACCAAGCAATATCACCTGACCGTCCAAGTATCCAGTAGCTCAAACCCATCTAGCACATGACTAACCCCTAGGTTCAATGCAACTAAATCCCTGCCACAGTCAAGTCTATATAAGTCTAAAGTATTATCCAATAAAAGATACTTCTCTTCTTTCTTAATTCCATATTTGAAGCTTCCCCAAAAAGGCGCTCCTTATCACTGGTAGCAGCTACAGTTTTTCAACCACGCCCATGAGAGAGAAAATTTCTGACCAAAACCCACCCACCTTTGCTCACGTACTCAACCAGGCCACATCCCAGGATACCTGGAAGACGTACTTCCGCGCCCACAACATCAATGAGGATATACCTAGTGGATGCACCGTATTCAAAGGACTGGTCATGCCCAAAGCATGCGCCAAGATCATTTAATACAGTTGCTCTCTTCAACCACAAACAAACGCAATACCACCTATCACAGGTGAAGTTACCAACACCAAGTACATTGGTATCAACAAGTTCTTTGGTAAAAACAAAGAAAATGTCATCAACTGGCTAGACCACTCAGCTGCTAAACTATGCACCAGCTGCATTCCCCACAAAAAATAGGTCTAGGAAGCCAGCAAGCGCCTATACAAGGCCACAGCTAACTGGTTTGCCACCTGGGCTGGCTCAAGAACTGACAACCAGCTTGACAACTGGGAAGAGTTCAAAGCAGACATCACCCACAATTTCTGTGTCACTGAATCCCGCCAAGACATTGAAATACAGCTCAGTTGTCACAAGTGACAAACTCCTGTCAACTATGATAATCAAAAGGCCTCAACTATGGGAGTCAAACCCTGACGCCCCGCAGGCCGCCAGCCTGAAGGGCCAGCCACCCGGCCGCCCGCAGTTTTTGGGGTTCAAATTAGAATTGGATTTGACTTTGGAGAATCTCCTGAAGTTTGATGAACCAAGTTTGACTACAAAAATGCCCCTGTGCTAGAGGTTTCTGTTAACCCAACCAATCAACAGGCTGGGTTAGCCACAGACCCCAGAATAACCCGGGCCACTACAGAAAAAGAAACAAAGATACCTTTTATAAGAAGCGGGCCACCTAGAGATGACCCGTCCTGTGACCTGGTTAAGGAATTGGAGTGCTCTAGTTGTGAGTCAGCCAATTAAATAACCCCCGCAATTGTTGCCACCAAGGGCTGTGAGGACCTAGTAGATGGGGAAACCTGGGCCATGAAAATCTTTGAAAGTTTTACCATGACAAATGGGCATACTTATACCCTGGGCCGCCAGGAAGATGCCCATTGCCATTCTTGCAATAAAGTGATATGAACCTTTGGTTCAACCAGATCATACCATACTTGTTATTAGTTTTACTTCATCTACAGTCTACTCCTTGCGGCCCCGTCTCCTGTGCCCACATACCCCAAGAAACCCCAGACCAGCTGCCTGAACTTTACCGTCCGCCAGGAGCTCCCTTTGGCCCAGTACATTTTACCGAGTACCCACCCAACCCGGCATATTTGGAGTTCACCCTAGAGAAAATCCTAATCTACAGCCCTGAGGCAAGAACTAGAGAGATTGAAACTGTATAAAGAGAAGGCATCAAAATCACCATACCTCCTCTGCTATTCCGAGACAAGTATAATTCCCTGCCCGCGTATTTAGTTCCAATGTTGCCGCCCCACACCCCGCAGCCCAACCACCCGCAAGAATCTGTTGCCATGATGAATCCACTTCCATCCAAGTATTTGGGGTGATGTATATCACTCTCACTGGGTTGATTGATTCCATGGTGTCTACAAGCGGACCTTGGGCAATCCTTGGAAAATTGTTATCTTATATTGTAAAGTTAGCCCAAATCCTGTGGTGGGCTCTCCCTGCTGGGCCCGCGGGCCGTCCGCCTGCAAGTCCTCAGAAACCCCCCACAGGTTGGATCCCTGACATCAGTGATCTTCCTCAGAAGACTACTATTGCAGCTTACGCCAACAAATTCAAGGAAATACATTGCAAAATCCAAAACCCAGCACAAGCTGACAACAAACACTCCAGAGCATCATTCATTAACAGAACAAAACCCTCAGTTGCTGCACTCATCTGCTAGAGGCAAATACCTCAATGCCTGCGCTCATTGCAGAAGCCAAGCACACCAAAAAACGCGCAAACATGGAATATGCTGAACGCAACAACAATTGCTCCTCAAACAGCAATGGCAGAGAAAACTCCAATGGTAATAAACTCCAAAATACCAACCATAACAATGGCAACTCCAATTGCAACAATGGCAATTGCAGCCAAAGCGCAAACCGCTCCCATCCCAAGAAAGAGGACACCGCCAAAGTTAACAATGCTGAAGTAGCAACACACTATAAATATGACCCCACATTCTCTGACCTTGAAGGTCTCAAAACAGAGGAATAGGGAAAAGAGGAGGGGGAACAGGCTTAAGTGCCCCTGTCTCCCCCCAACTTGACAAGAAATTATACCAAGGCACAAACTTTGCTACTTGCATTCCCCGTGTCCCGCAGTCCTCCATTTTTATGAACTTAAAAATTAAAGATTGCTCACAACTTCTTGTCTACCCATGCACTTACAAATCATATACATATAAAATTTTATTTGACTCTGGTGCACAACACTATGGTTAGTAAACCTTTTGTAGCCAAGTATAAAATACCAGTTGTCAAATCCAACTTCAGGTACGCCAAAATGGCAGACAAATCAAAGGTTCTACTTGAAGGCAAAACAACTCCCTTCAGAATTGACCTCCAAGGAATACAAAAGTTCATGAAAGGACTTGTCATGAAAAACATAAACTATGACATTGTAGCATGCATGGACTGGTTCACCTGAGTGAACCCCAGTGTATGTTGGAAAACAAAAACCATGACCATCAAAACAACAGAGTCAATTCTAATATCCTCAAAGAGCCCAATGACCTCATCCTAAGAGACACAGTATTTGTCTAGATCATAAACCAAGATGACTCAGAGCATCTAACCAAAGATAGTACCCTCCACATAATGAGGTACACTGAGTTCAATAACATACAAACACAAAAGATCCAATGCCCAGATCTTGCAGCACTCCTAAAGGAATACACTCACATATTCAAAGAGGAACTCACCAAGTTACCCTCCAAAAAGGAGGTCAAACATGGCATTACTTATGCAAAGTCATGCCCAAACCTGCACCCCTCTACAGACTCTCTCCCATGGAGACTCAAACCCTCAAAACACACATTGAGGACAACCTAGCTAAAGGCTTCATCCACCCATCTGAATTCCCATGGGGGGCAGCAGTATTCTTTGTGAAGAAAAAAATGCACCCTATGTCTAGTAACTGACTACAGAGCACTAAATTCAAGCACAGTAAAGAATAAATACCCTCTTCCACTTATAGAGAATCTGTTTGAAAGACTCTCAGGAGGCAAATTTTTCAAAAAAATTGACCTCACCTCAGGGTACAACCAGGTTGAAGTAAAGGAAAAGGACATACCAAAAACTGTGTTCCATACGCAATTTGAATCCTTTGAATGTAGAGTAATGAACTTTGGGATGACCAACGCTCCCACAATGTTTGTCACTATGATGAACCAAGCATTAAACGGTCTCTCTAATACATTATGCTACCTTGACAATATCATCATATTCTCAAAAACCAAAGAGGAACACCTCACACATGTCTGCAAGACACTTGATTGACTTGCAAAGCACAAACTTTACACAAAACCAAGTAAGCGCCAATTTATGAAAAAGGAACTTCTGTTCTTGGGCCACATTATCTCTGACGGTGGCATCAAAGCAGATCCAGACAAAATAAAAGCCATAAATAACATACAACTTCCCACCTCTGTTAAACAAGTTAGATGCTTTCTTGGTATGTTAGCTTACCTAAGGAAATATATCAAAGACTGTGGAAAACTAACCACATCAATCAATGACTTAACCAAGGTTAATGCCAAAAAGAAATTCATCTGGACTCCAGAATGTGACAAGAATTTACATTTATTAAAACAAGCTCTGATTGAAGCACCAATCTTGTAATACCTTAACAATAACAGGTGGTACGAGCTTGAGCCAGATGCCAGCAACACAGCCATTGGTGCAGTCCTGCGCATTTGCCAGTCAGGGAAGCAGGACTTCCTGCCAGTATGTTACAAAAGCAGAAAAATAACTAATACTGAGCAGAGATACCCAATAAACAATAAGGAATTGCTAGCAATATACCACTCTTGCAAGAAATGGAGATGTTATCTAGAAGGACATTTAAACATCCAAGTACTAACTGATCATAAATCCTTATTCTATTTCAAAACTCAGAACACACTTGCGCAGCGCCAAGCCAAATGGATATCCTTGCTGGAACAGCTTAACCTGGACATCCAGTAAAAAAAGGGGGCAGAGCTGGTCACAGCCAATGCTCTCTCTAGACTATGTCAGCCTAGAGAGGATCACCCTGACCACCTGGACCCTGACTGGCCAAACCTGTACAACACTGAGTATAAAACCAAAGGGAAAGACCCCTCAACACATCAACTGAACCACAACACATTAGTAAGAAACAAAAAGTACTTCCATGTATTGAATGGCACAGTATACCAAATTATTAATGACAAACACATCCTGTACATCCCACTCACACAAAGAGTTGACACCATACTAAGACATCACCGCCTGCTAGGCCATAAAAAGGCTAACAACCTATACCTCACACTAAAAGAGATAGTATGGTGGCCCAACCTCAAGCAGGATATAGTTGATGTTCTGAAAAATTGCACAGTGTGCAAGAAATACACCAGTACAAAGGCTCCTCAGCCAACAGTCAACCCAGTACCAGAACCTAAACCATTTAAGTTTGGGGGCTAGACGTAGTGGGGCCCTTCCCAGAAACAAAGACAAACCAACATTTCTTAATTGTAGCTATCAACTTTGCCACACACTGGCCCATCTGCTGGGCAACAAAGAACCACAAAGCAGAAACCATCAACCGTTTCATTAACAAAGCAATCATAGCTGACTATGGCACTCCAGACTACATCATAACTGATGGCGCAACAGAGTTATCAGGTCACATAGTTAATGACAACTTGAAATCCAAAAACATTAAACACTCCACAACCTCTCCATACAGGCCACAGGACAACGGTAGAATGGAATACCTAAACGGCAGCCTTATCAGGACCCTAGAGAAAATAATGGATGGCAAAGCCAAAGACACCTGGCCACTATACGTGAAACATGCATTATTAGTATCTCAAGTCTGCACCAACCAAGGGACAGGCTATTCACCGTTTGAGCTAACCTATGGGTACAAACTGGAAATAATCACCCACAAAAAACAGCCCTACATAAAGATCCCCCAGAGAAATCTCCCAAAGTAGAGCAAGCACCAAACCTACAACACATCTGCCTCAAAGCAAAAATAGCTGAAATGAAGAGGCCTAAGACTCAAAAAGTAACCTCCACAGAGGAACCACTTCCCATCAACTCCCCTGTCTGGATTCTAGCTGGCAACAGAAAGAAACTAGACTCAGTACACAGGGGATCAGTAAGAGTCATCAAATACAGACCAGACAGGAATACCTACCTGGTTAAGTTCCAGGGTACCAAAGAGCCCATCACCAAAAAGTACCACAGATCTCGCCTCTGCCCTAGCAAAGGAGAACACTCAACCCAGTTGGTGCCCACTAGTAAACAACTCCAGGAACATCAGGCGGCAGCCATCAAGACAAAGCCCCCTCCTGATGTACCTGAGTAACCCCTTAAGGGAGGGGTGTGTTGAGGGTCTGGATGTATGAGTATTCCGGCTATTGCCATCACACCTAACATCCGGTCATTGTGTTGCAACTGAACCAATGAGAGTTCAGTATTTGGAATTAGGGAAGACAACAGTCCAATAGGAAAGGACAGAATAATAAGAATAAGGTTTGGAGCCATGGAATAACTTGTGTGGGGATCAGCAGGTCAAATTGGCAACGCTCCTAATTAGGATGAAGTACCCGGCGTTTGACATTGCCATCAGATTAGCTCATAACGTTAGATACATCAAGGGGCGACTCATTGAGCACCCCCTGTGTATTGTGAGATACATTAGCAGGCAAGGCTGGAAACTTGGTTGCAACACCCCCCCCTGCCCCCTGCTTGTTGTCAGACACCAGGACTGGAGTCTGCGGAAAGTCTGGGAAAGTCTGCACGCACAACCTTTATGTGGGGATGGCACGGCAGGGGTGCAAGCAATTGTGAGGAAGTTTCTTGGTGTTTCCCTGGGCATCCTCAAGTTGGTAGGTGTGGTTATTGTAGACCGCAGCTACCTTGAAGGGCCCTAGGTGGTTGGGTTCTAATTTGGCAGAATTGGGGTTAAGGTGTAGACGGGGTCACCTATGGTGTATCTAGCTTTGAGGTGTTTTGTCCCTCCTGCAATCTGCTTGTGTTTGATTTCCTGGGCCTTGGCGCGCCATTGGTCTAGGGAGGGGGTTGGCACTAGGGGGGGTTTGCCGGGAACCTTGGACTGTAGTTCCCCCTGTTCAACCTCTGTCAGAACGTCAGGTGTTTCAAAGGCCAGGGTGTTAGGGCTGAACCCAGTGCCCCTGTAGATTCTTGCTTGCAGGATCAGTAGGGTGGTAGGAAGGTGTTCAGTCCACGCAGTGTTAGGGTGCTCTTGTGAGAGCTTGGCAATCAGTTGGACCAGGGAGCCATTTAACTGGTCCACACGTCCATTGGCTTGCGGATGGTAGGGGGTTGTGACTATATGTTGGAGCAAATTCTTGACGCAGTAAGCCTTTATGAGGTGCCCAACAAGTTCTGGCCCACCATCTGTGATGAGACGTTTGGGGCGCCCAAAGCAAGCCACAATCTCCTTGCCAATAAAGCAGGTAACAGTGGTGGCGGTGTGGTTGGTTGTTGCCCAGGCCACTGGCCAGCAAGTGAAGTAGTTGATGGCGGTGATAATATATTTCTTACCCAGTCTGTCTTCGGGAAGCGGTCCCACAATGTTGAGGGCCCACTGTTCAAAGGGTTCCATGGTCTTGATGGGTAGGACAGACCTGGGCGGTGCAGGTTTGGACGTATTCTTTTTACACAATAAACACGTCTCAAGGAGGTCCAAGATGTCTTGGCGCATGCGTGGCCACCAGACCTTACGTTTCATAATCTCAAAGAGGTTACACCCTCTGATTTGACCCAAGGTTTGGTGGTAGTGCAAGATGGTGTCCCCTTGTTGTGTGGTGGGAATGTACGGCGTCTTCTCACCTATCTCTGCCCAGCGGCAGAAATTGCCAGCATTGATGGTGAACTGACTCTTGTTGTCCTTCATCTTGGAGATGGTGACCAAGTTAAGGCCCTCATAGCGGGTTGCCTCAGGGCGCAGGTAGAGCATGGGCCAATCTGGGTCCAAACTGTTGTCCCCGGTGACAGACACTACATAGAGTTGTGAAAGAGCGTTGGCTGTGACAAGTTCCTTTCCAGGCTTTCATATGATGCGTAGTTGGTAGGGGGATAGCCGCTCAACCCATCCTGCCTGGCGGTGTGTTAAATGAGACTGCATGTTGAAGTATTGAAGTGACTTATGGTCCGTCAGAACGCAGGGTGGGAAGGTTGTACCTTCCAGGTAACAACACCACTTCTCAACACAGTGTACAATGGCTGCCAGCTCTTTATCATGGATGGGGTAACATTGTTCTGAGTCAGTGAGCTTCCTGGATTCATATGCTACGGGAAGGAAGATGCCATTGTCAGTTTCTACCCTTAGCACACCCCCTATGGCCCTGTCAGAGGTGTCAGTCTTGAGTTTGTACTGTCAGTTTTGGTTGGGAAACTGCAGGACTGGTACTTTTGTGAGCCTTTGCTTTAATGTCTCAAAGGCTTGATCTCTGGAAAGGGTTCAATAGAAGCTCTGTTTAGTATTGAGGAGCTCAGTGAAAGGTGCAATTAGTTCCCCACAATTGGGGATGAATTTGCGTACATAGGCAACCATGCCTAAGAATGTCCACACTTGGCCCACATCAGTAGGGGGCGGCATGCTAGTGATTGCCTTGATTTTGGAAGGATCAGGCTTTATCCCTTGGGCAGAGATGATGTGCCCAAGGAATAACAACTCTGACTTGAGAAACTCACATTTGGAGGGTTTAGCTTTTAGCTGGTTTTCCCGAAGGGTGTTGAGGACAGCATGGAGGTGTTGGAGATGTGTGGTTTGATCTTGAATGAAGACAATAATGTCATCAAGGTACACCACCACACACTTTCCAATCGATTCCTCAAAGGCTTTGTTCATTAACATGGCAAAGGTGGAGGGAGCGTTGGTCATTCCAAAGTTCATGACACAACACTCAAACGACCCGTAGCGTGTGCAGAAGGCAGTTTTTGCCTCATCCCCTGATGCAATGCAGACCTGGTTGTACCCTGCAGTGAGATTGGTCTTGCTAAAGACCTTCACACCTGCAAGTGTATCAAACAGGTCATCAATCAGCGGCAGGGGTACTTGTTCTTAACTGCCACCTCATTTAGGGCGCAGTAGTCTGTGACCAGGCAAAGGGACCCTCCTTCTTAGCTACAAAGGAGACCGCTGCTCTGTATGGAGAGAGCAAGGGGCAAATGAAGACCTTATCAAGCAAGTCCACAAGGTGCTGGCAGAGGGTCTCATCTTCCTTTGGTGTGAGACAATAAAATGGTTGTTCTTTAGGTAACAATCCTTGAAGTTGTACAGCATGCTGGATCTCCCATGGTGGAGGTAATTGTTTGAGTGTTTAACTGAATAAGTCCTTGTACTCCTTGAGGAGTGCAGCTAGCGCTGGTGGTGGTGGCGTTGACAAGGGAGGGATTGCAGATGGTTCTGCACAGATAACTTCAACTGAGCATTAGTTAAAGTCAAGTTTCCCCCCTTGAAATCATACGTGCCTGTTTCTGTCATTCTGACAAACACAGTGTTGTGTAGTAGTTTGTTCATTTCTGTGGGGTAAATCTGGAACCCTACCCTGTTTATATTGAGGGTGATGACAGAGGTATCCCAGTCAATGTAGGGGCAGCTATGCCGGAGCCAGTTGAGGCCAGCAATTAAATTGTGGCTGAGCCCTGCCATGATTGACCCAGAGAGCTTAACCTGGACCTTTCCCATCCTTACAGAGAAGGGCACTGTCTTGTGGGTGATGGCAATTCTGCGGGAATCAGCTACACGTACTGATTTGAATCTGCTGGGTACTTGATCTGATTGTTGGGAGTCAGCAAACGCTTGATCTACCATGGTGTGATTGGCCCCGGTATCTACCAGTAGCTTGTGGGTGTTCCCACAGAAACAGAAGGGATAGGACAAGTGTGTTACTTTATTTGAGGAGTGGGCGGCTTGCAACACGGGATCATCACTAAGGACCTGAAAGACGTCCAGAGTTTCAACCTTGTGAAGATTGTAGTCACAGGAGTTCTTTGCAGGCAAGGGCTGAGAGGACGGGTCAGTTGGGGTTGTAAGGCCTCTCATTGCTACAACCCCCAGGCTTTTCCCTGATCCTCAATTAGCGCTAGCTGGAGCTCCCCCTTGAGGGGGCGCTTAGTTGCACCTTCTTGTTGGCAACGGTCCACTTGACCTTGACCACTGTTAACTGCAGAACGTGGCTGGGACAGAGCATTGCTGGTGCGGTGGAAGCCCATTGAAGCCTGGTTATTGGCCTCTACAATGGCTTTATAACAGTCGTCAATAGAGGTGCAGCGGCCAACGGGGACCCACTTGCAGATATGGGGTTTTAATCCATTAATAATGAGGGTGAGCAACATGGCATTCCCATTGGTCACTGCTTTGGGGGCGGCAGCCAGGGCTTGTTGTCACGTGGCGAGATACTTGGGGACAGAGCCAGTCTGCTTGATGGCTAAGAGGGGAGTTTCCAAGATGATGGGAGAGAAAGTTTCACTGTATCAGGACTTGGTGGCGTCCTAAAATGTTGCCCAGGTGACGTCAAACTCCAGGCTGGCCCAGTTGATGAACCACACAGCGGCAGGCCCTATAAGGCGGCCAGATGCAGTGGCAACCCACATGGACCTAGGAACCTGACAGATACAAAGGCGCGTTTTGGTGGAATGGAGCCAACTGACAATGTCAGCTCCTTTGACACCGCCAGTGAAGGACTCTAGTTGAAGGTTGAGCATACATTGGGATAGGTCCGACTGTGGCAGGGTGATGCTGGCGTCATGCTGCCTGAGGCAGAGCCAATTGTATACACAGGTAAGAACTAACTGGTCTTGATAGATGACATATCCTTTGGGAATGTCCCCCTTGGGGATTGGAAGGAATGTCTCTTGTTGTGGAGTAGCCATGCCGCCCGTACTCCGTCCTTTCTTGGGGGGAATTTTGTTTTTTAAAATAGGTCAAAACCTACTTCTGCTACCACTGTTGCAACTGAACCAATGAGAGTTCAGTATTTGGAATTGGGGAAGACAACAGTACAATAGGAAAGGACAGAATAATAAGAATAAGGTTTGGAGCCATGTAATAACTTGTGCGGGGATCAGCAGGTCAAATTGGCAGCGCTCCTAATTAGGATGAAGTACCTGCCATTCAACATTTCCATCAGATTATCTCATAACGTTAGATACGTCAAGGGGCGACTCATCAAGCGCCCCCTGGGTATTGTGAGATACGTTAGCGGGCAAGGCTGGAACCTTGGTTGCAACAATTGCCCAATTTGATACCTTTCCAATATACTGTTCAACATACCAGAATGGTAACCAAGCAATATCACCTGGCTGTCCAAGTATCCAGTGGCTGAACCCATCTAGCACATGATCAACCCCTAGGTTTGATCCAACTAAATCCCTGCCACAGTCAAGTCTATATAAGTCTAAAGTATTATCCAATAAAAGATACTTCTCTTCTTTCTTAATTCCATATTTGAATACTCCAAAAAGGCGCTCCTTATCAACTCCAACAAATTGCATCTGACTTTATCCCACCTGAACATCCTATTTCTCAAAACAGAGACCAACTAATCCTACCTACCATCTCAAACAATCTTCCCCTTACCTTTCCACAGATCAACCTATCTTTTCAATCCCTATTAATCATCACTTCTATCAATAAACCTATCAATCTTCACCCATCCCATTTTTTGTTACTTGCATCACTTTGACAGCCCTCCTATAATCATAGTAAGCCTTCTAAATCACAAACATCCCTCATATTCTTGATTTAAACTCCCTAGGTCATCCCTTCAACTAACCAGTGGCTACCCCAACCCATTAATATCAGCACCCCCTTGCACCCCATTAGATATCAACCCCAAGATCCCAACTCACCAAGGATACTTCTAACTACAGAGGTCCAAGTCCCCCTATCCTTACCTAATTTCTCTGTCCACCCATTATACCAATAACCTACCAGAATCTCTCCCAGGGGCTATCATCTACTGCTCAAGAGATCATCTATGATTCCCCCATCAGATTTCTTAGCCAAGGTTATCTTCCCATTTCCTTCACTTCCTTCAGCTATTCTAAGACCCATGGAGTGACCAGTATCATGTTCTTGTATGAAGCCAAGGACACACCAGGAACCCCTGACAATAGGACAGGGTCCTACTAAGCCATAGATCTGTATTCAGGGAGGGATAATGGATTCACCTTAAAACCCTGAGGATCCTAACCATCTGATATCTCCTCAAGGTACAGCTTAGGTGATGGTGTCAAAGCACAACACAGATCATAGGGAGAAATATGGATAAAGCTTACTCTTATTGGATGGATCAGAAGGATCCCTGTACATCACACATCCTCCACAACACAGTGGAAGGGGGAGCTAAATAACTAGCCACCCACATAAGTGGGTCAAGGGTCACCTATACCATCAGATGGGAGGTGAACCAGCCCTGCACTCAATCCAGGCAGAACCCCATCCCAAGCCGCAACTGGGGATCCAAGGATCTCACACCCAAAATGTGATATCAATAAAGGCAAAGTCAAAATAGCACGGATACCATGATCCACATTATTACCCCCTCTAGATCCACCTTTAGGGTACAATTGCAGAGGAGCTTGGCATATACCTGCAAAAGGGGTGTTCAACCAATACTAACTTGACAGCCAACTCTGACCCAGGTTCACAAATCAATCTGGAGATCCAATCCATGATCAGCCCAACTTGTGAGCTACCCCTCCTACCCAGTGCTGATAGTAGAGGACCATGTCCCCCACCTAGAGCTCTGGGAGGGAGAAGGGCCCACAGTATCTGGTGTCAACTTTTGGATCTCCATCTCTTATCCAGAGAGATAAATGGGAGCTTGGATACCAGGAAAGGGGTTGACCAGACCTTTGATATGGCCTCTGGATCAGCAGGAGAACCAGATGTGTCAAGTCGCCCTCCCAAGAGTGATGGGTGTGGCAGCCTCTCTCCTGTACGGCATGGCACAGGGGGAGGACCCAGTACCCTATGTTTGCTGGGGCGGTATGCAAACCAGGCTGGCAAGTATAGGTCCCAGCTGGCAATGCCAGAGTAAGTTAGTTTCCTCATGATGGACACCAGCGTAGATCTGGCTCTTTCTGCAGCTCTGCTATTAGAGGGATTGCAGGGGGCCAAGAAAAATGGTTGCATTCCTAGTGCTTCTACTACAGATGCTGCCAAGAAGGTGTTAAAGTTTGTTCCATTGTCAGAGAGTAGGGCTTGAGGACACCCATGTCAATAGAAGGCATCTTGCAAGAGAAAGGCAGCAGTTGTCTTTGCTGTGATGTCTTTGGTAGGTCTAGCTTTTACCCATTTGCTGAAAGGGTCTACAGCAAACAGTATTGATTGACACCCAGATCTGGATTGTGAAAGAGGGTCTATCATTTCAATACTAACAGTATGAAAAGCGTGTTGGGGAGGTCTCAGTTTGAACTCATTAGAGGCGGTACAAGGCCTCTGTAGTTGAAATTCATGACAACTAGATATAACATCATGGATTAACGGATGGAGGGTTTCCCAGTAGTAATGCTTCTAAAGCCAAGTGTAGATCTTGGCTATCCCTCCAGTCCAGTCTCCCAATAAGCTTGCAGGATAAGAGACAGCCATAGGCTTGGAGTTACATAGGGAAGGTACTGTTGCTGACCTTCTTGAACAGTTGTTGATTGCAGATGAGGGTGTCCTGAGACAACTTCTGTAGGTTCAAGCAAGAAGCTTCAGTTTCAGCTTCCCACGCTGAAGGGTGATTAATCAGCCTATAGCTGATTAGCTTCAGCAGGATGGAGGGTCCAGATAGGCATTTGAGAGAGCTCATCAGCATTTTTATGTTGTATGTCAGGATGGTGTAGCACTGTGAAATCATAACCTTGTAGTCAAAGGGACCATCTAGCCAGTTGTCCTTATGGCTCTTTCAATTGCTGTAACCACTTGAGGGAGGCATGATCTGTGACAGCAGTGAAGTGGGTGCCAAATGTAGCAACAAACTGCTTGACAGCGTGAAGCACAGCCAGTCACTCCTTTTCAGTCACATTATAGTTCTTTGCATGCTTGTTTAGAGCCCTGGAGGTATAGGCTACTGGGTGGTCCACACCCTCATCACCAAGTTGTGCCAGAATAGCACCAATGACAAGGTCACTAGTGTCAGTTTAGAGGATAAACTCCTTGTCCTAGTTGGGATACACAAGGATGAGAGCCTCTTTCAACTTCTGCTTGGGAGTTTCAAAGGCTTTCAACTGGCTAGCAGTCCATTTGAAAGGGACATAGCGTAACAGCTGGACCAAAGGTTCACTAGTATCAGCAAAGTCAGGAATGAGCTGAATGTAGTAACCCATCATGCCCAGAAAGACTTGTACTTCTTGCAGGTTAGTGGGTGGAAGAGTTTTGTCAATGGCTTCAACTTTCTTGGTCATTGGGCAAATCCCCGTCTGGGTTACTTTGTGGCCCAAGAACTCAAGGCGTTCCTTCAAGAAGGCACACTTAGATGGTTTTAGCTTAAGATCATCTTCTCAAATCTTGATAAACACTTCCTTAAGGTGAGCCAGGTGGTCAGTGAACGTAGCACTAAGTGGAGTGATATCATCCAAATAGACCAACATGCAGGAAAACTTCAAATCATACAATATGGAGTCTACAGCCCTCTGTAAAGTAGCAGGGGCAATGAAAAGCTCTTGGCACATGCATGTAGGTTCAAAAAACCTTCAGGAGTGATAAGGGTGGCTTTTCATCTGTCTTTGGGGGAGAGGTTGACTTGCCAGTAGCCAGATACCAGATCCATAGCTGAAAAGAACTTAGAACCTCTGAGACGGCAGAGAGCATCATCTATAGGCGGCAAAGGGTATGAATCTTTCTTGGTCAATGAGCTCAACCAACAGTAATCAATCACTATGTGATGACCTCTGTCAGAAACTGTGCCATTAATGCTATTTCAATATGGCCTTTGAATATTGATAGCTGCAAAGATTTGGCTGGGTTTGCTTTCAATTTCAGAAATCCCTTGCCTTCTGAAAATGGGTCTGGTCCAATATCCGCCCATTCTGGATTATTGTACCTGTCTGTGAATGATCCTGGTATGACTTCATCCTAATATGACCCCCTCAGCCACTCTGTCTTTCTAATGAGTTATCACTGTCCCTTGTCTACTATTTAAGTAGAATTGTTTCTCCTAATAAAGACAAGTTTATTCACATTTGTGTTGGCTTTAATAATCTTCAAGCTTTTTCCTGTTTTTTCTGCCAAAAGGACTTTCACATCTTGTTTTCCAGAAAATTAAGGTTTATGCCCTTAATTTTACCCTGAAGACTAACCCAAGGCTAGCTTCAAACCTCAAATCTTTTGTTATAAAGATTTTCTGCCATGTCCTCCTGGATGTTGTCCTCAGGAGCCAAACACAACAAAATGGTGCTCACTACAGGGTCTGCAAGCCCCTTGGTTACCCCATTTCCATGTGCATTCTCTGGTATTTCTCCCTTTGTTTCTGAAGTACCCAATCAATCTGAAGTTTCTAGTCTCCCTCTAGAAGAAGACATCACCAATGCCCCCTCAACTCCCATGGTATTGGTTCTGTCCCCCAGGCCCGTGTGGGCCCCCCTTTCAGTTTTCTCTCTCAACTACAAGCAAGCTTGTGCTGCCGTCTGCTCCCTTCTCCACTCTGGCACTTTGGCAATGCACACTATCCCTGGTCTCTGTCCCGGGTACGCTTCCAAAGACCTGTGCTCCTTCCTTTTGGACTTTGGTCTCCCCCCATGTTAATGGAGTCCATGGATATAATTGACGTGTTGGTCAACCAGTTCATTCAACCTGCCTTGGTTCACCCTCAACTTGCATTAGGATCCCAGAATCAACTATTAAATGCTGTAGCCACCGCTGTCTCAAACAACCATGCTCAGAACAAGGCATATCAAGAATGATCCCACAGTCTATTTGTGTATATTTTCAATAACCAGTGCAACTTTCTGGCCTCTCAGAAGTACTTAACCTCCTCCCTAACTTCCCTTTGTTCCTTGCTCCCTGGATAAATCAAGGACCAACTATGCAAATTGAATGAGCATCAGGCAGCGTGGCGTGAGCAAATTGAGGCCTTTCTGATAAATCATTGCCAAGATTTTGAGACTCTGGTTAGTGAACTTAACCAATTCAGAGACTATGTCAATTCACAACTTGAATTAGTGGGAACTCATGTTGATACTTGGGGCCACCATCTGTAGCATTAATACAGTCTGGATAAGGCTGCACTAGGCAACACTCTATATAAAGTAAAAAATTATGTGGATGATAGAGTAGCGTCTATTGAGATGACTCCTCCCACTTCTCCTGTTGAGGCTCCATCTGAATTTGAAGCCAAGGTATGGGAAGCAATAGCCGAGCTCAAGGCTACCACTTGACATCAATTTTCTGTTCAGAACCCCCCTCCAGTCAAACCTATGCCTGACCCTTGCATTTCCTTGCTCACTGATCAAGTGGCTACTTTGCAAGGTGAAATTGAGTACTTGAGGCAACGCCTCTCTAATTCTGAGGGCTTGCCATCTGAGTCTGAAGATGAAGAGGAAGGTGAATTTGCTAATACTCCTGCTCATGGCAGTCATGGTTGCTGCCCTGGTTTGGAAGGCCAACCCAGGGTCAACTGCACACGTGCACTAGATCAGCTTACAGAAGTAATAAATGATGTAGCTGATAGGCAAGACAAATTGGAAAGTGAGGTAAAAATCCTCTCCTGCTTTACTGAGACATTGAATGGACAAGTTGTCCCCTTGGTTGCTCAGACCACTTCCCTGACCACCTGCCTCAATGGGATTACTGGCACCTTGGCAGTACAACAAATTAAGATTGTCAAATTTGGAACTGCTGCCGCCACTGCTAGGGATATTAGTGGACAGAACAGCTCTACCTTGGATACCCTAGAGGAAAGCCTTTGGCTCCTCTGGGATAGACAACCTGCTGCTAAATCTAAGTTTGAAGGAAACCCTCATATTAACGCCCTCAACCCTGGTGAAAACAGTCAGTCCTTGTCCTCTTCCATTGACCTGAACTACAAACCAATCTTCAAGCAGATATTTGATCCTAAAACCTCTACCATTGTTGCCTTTCTAACAATTTACAAGACTGTAATGCATAGGGCTACTGATGAACTCAAAAAGGAACATATCCTCACCTGTCTCCATCCCACATGCCAAAAAGCAGTGGTCCCCAAGCTCCCCTCAATTGTCACCTTGAAGGATATGAAACACATCCTTATTGAGGAGTTTGGAGGAGACCACAGCTTTGAGGTCAATAAGGATGCATTTATACACATTGCCTTTAAGCCCAAGGAAACCCTGGCTGAGTTTGTATATTGTTTCTACATTACTGTTGCAACTGAACCAATGAGGGTTCAGTATTTGGAATTGGAGAAGACAACAGTCCAATAGAAAGGACAGAATAATAAGAATAAGGTATTGTTTATTGTAGAATATTGTGATTAAGATACTATATGGGGAAAGCCACAAGCCCAAAAGGGGGTGGCATAGTAGGAAGTTCCATGTAAGGTTTGAAGCCAAGGAATAACTTGTGCAGGAATCAACAAGTCAAATTGGCAGTGCTCCTAATTAGGATGAAGTACCCGCCATTTGATATTGCCATTAGATTAACCCATAACATTAGATACGTCAAGGGGCGGCTCATCAAGCGCCCCCTGTGTATTGTAACATACATTAGAAGGCAAGTCTGTAAAATCGGTTGCAACACCCCCTTGCCCCCTGCTCATTGTCAGACACCAGTACTGGAGCCTGCGGAAGGTCTGGGAAGGTCTGCACAAACAACCTTTGTGTGGGGATGGCGCAGCAGGGGCACAAGCAATCATGGTGAAGCTTCTTGGTGTTCCCTTGGGCATCCTAAAGTTGGTAGGTGTGATTGTCATAGACTGCAGCTATCTTGAAGGGCCCTAGGTGATTAGGTTCCAACTTGGCGGAGTTGGAATTGAGGGTGTAGACGGGGGCGACTATGGCGTACCTAGCTTTGAGGTACTTTGTCCCTCCTGCAATCCGCTTGTGTTCAATTTCCCAGGCCTTGGCACGCCATTGATCCAGGGATGGGGTTGTTGTTAGGGGAGGCTTGTTGGGGACCTTTTGACCGTAGCTTTCCCTGTTCAACCCCTGTCAGACTGCCAGGTGTCCCAAAGGCCAGGGTGCTGGGGCTGAACCCTGTGCCCCTGTTGATCCTTGCTTGAAGGATGAGTAGAGCAATGGGCAGGTGTTCAGTCCACGCAGTGTTGGGATGTTCTTGTGAGAGCTTGGGAATCAGTTGAACCAATGAGCCATTTAACATTTCCACACGTCCATTGGCTTGAGGATGGTAGGGGGTTGTAACTATACATTGGAGTGCGTTCTTGGTGCAGTATGCTTTCATGACATGCCCAACTAGTTTGGGACCACCATCTGTGATGAGACGTTTTGGTCACCCAAAACGGGCCACAATCTCTTTGCCAATAAAGCAGATAATGGTGGTAGTGGTGTGGTTGGTTGTTGCCCAGGCCACTGGCCAACAAGTGAAGCAGTCAATGGCAGTGATAATGTACTTCTTTCCCAGTCTGTCTTTGGGGTGTGGCCTCACAATATTGAGGGCCCACTGCTTGAAGGGTTCCATGGCCTTGATAGGCAGGACAGACTTGGGGGGTGCATTTTTGGATGTGTTCTTTTCGCACAACACGCACATTTTGAGGAGGTCCAAGATGTCTTGACGCATGCGCGGCCACCAAACCTTACGTTTCATGATCTCAAAGAGGTTATGCCCTCTGATGTGACCCAGGGTTTGGTGGTAGTGCAATATTGTGTCCCCTTGTTGTGTGGTGGGAATTTAAGGCGTCTTCTCACCTGTCTCTGCCCGGCAGCAGACATTGCCAGCATCAATGGTAAACTGACTCTCGTTGTCCTTCAGCTTGGAGATGGTGACTGAGTTAAGGCCCTTGTAGCGAGTTGCCTCAGCGAGGAGGTAGAGCATGGGCCAATCTGGATCTAAGCCATTGTCCCCAGTAATGGACGCTACATAGAGTTGCAAAAGAGCGTCAGCTGTGACAAGTTCATTTCCAGGCTTGTATTTGATGCGTAACTGGTAGGGAGATAGGTGCTCAACCCATCCTGCTTGGTGGCGTGTCAGGTGAGACTGCGTGTTAAAGTACTGAAGTGACTTGTGGTCCATCAGAATGCGGGGTGGGAAGGTAGCACCTTTCAAGTAACAGTACCACTTCTCAACACAGAGTACAATGGCTGTCAATTCTTTATCATGGATGGGGAAGCATCTGTCAGGGACCCACTTTGCAGGGAATAAACTTCCCAGCTGATGGGCCAAGGCCCCTACATTCAATCCTGATATGACCAAACCAATAGGAACCGTGACCATTGCAAGATGCCCAAGCTTTCCTAGATAGGCAAACCTTCCAAACATAGAACTGAATCACCCTAGTAGATAGTAGCCCACCAAATACGTCAAGAGGTAAAAGGAGGCATAAGGTCTAACCAGAGTAGGTTCAGAGGGTGGGGGAGCAGAGGAGCAGCCATAGTGAAATTTACGTCCCCAGTGTCCAGAAGGATATTTAAACCATCCATTGGCAAGGGATTCCTTCTGGTGGGAGTCATCCGGGGAGGAATTATACCAGTTGGTTGTTGGAGTTGGGTTTTCCAAGATGAACACCTTGGACAAGAAGTAGGCTAGAAACCAAGATAGGAAGAGAATTCCTCTCATGGCTTCAGAAAAGGAGTGTTTATCAAAAGTGGATGAGTAGCTAGAAAAGTAAAAGTCTTTATTGTTGGAACAATTTGAAAGAATAAGAAGTGGGCACTTAAATAGCCTTGAATTCAAGGCTGAGGAGTTTGAGTGGAGTTTGAGGGGATTTTCATGAGTTTATCATGTAAACTTACCAATTTCATGTATTGGATACACTGGTTCTTAATAATAAACAATAAAAGTTGGTTACAAAAAAAGAGCCACAAAGATCTGGTGATAGATAAGCTAATTAAGCGGGAAGCACTGGGAGGATCCAATATGTTGAAGTACGGCGGTATGCCTAAAGGCAGAGAAAGCAGGTTTAGAGCAGTTCAAAAGGCTAAAATCAGCCGATCAAACGCTGGACAGTAAGTGACGTGCACCTGCTTAATATTAACCTTTTTGACTTTGAAAGGCTTTTTAAAAGCAAAAAACAATTAAATTAAATGTTCATAAATAGGTAAATCAATTTTTGATGAAGATCCAATACTAACGTTGCATTCTTTAGCAGAGTTCAGGGTTCAAATCCAATTTACAAAGCTTCTGAGACCAATCCTATCATTGTAAAGTGTATCAAGTGAAGTTTGTAAATTTGAATCCTTTGAGTAAGTGTTCTGGTGCTGGTTGGTGAACTTGTTGTTATTATGTGTGTGAATAAGATTCAAGTAGGCAGGGAAAGAATCCCTGACAGCATTGTTCTGAGTCAGTAAGTTTCCTGGACTCATAGGCCACGGGGAGAAAGATGCCATTGTCAGTTTCTACTCTTAGCACGCCCCCTATGGCCCTGTCAGAGGCATTGGTCTCTAGTTTGTACTGTCAGTTTTGATTGGGGAACTGCAGGAGTGGTGCGGTTGTGAGCCTTTGCTTCAAAGTCTTGAAGGCTTGATCTCTGATAGGGGTCTAATGGAAGAGCTGCTTGGTATTGAGGAGTCAGTGAGAGGTGCAATTAGCTCTCCACAATTGGGGATAAACTTGCGCACATAGGCAACCATACCCAAGAAGGTACGCACCTGGCCCACATCAGTGGGAGGTGGCATGCTGGTAGTTGCCTTGATCTTGGAAGGGTTGGGCTTTATCCCTTGAGCAGAGATGGTGTGCCCAAGGAATAGTAGCTCTGACTTGAGGAACTTGCATTTGGAGGGTTTAGCTTTTAGCTGGTTTTTCCAAAGGATGTTGAGGACAGCACGGAGGTGTTAGAGGTGTGTGGTTTGATCATGACTGAAGACAATAATGTTGTCAAGGTACACAACCACAAATTTCCCAATCAGTTCCTCAAATGCTTTGTTCATCAACATGGCAAAGGTGGAGGGAGCGTTGGTCATTCCAAAGTTCATGACACAACACTCAAACAACTTGTAGTGTGTGTGGAAGGCAGTTTTTGCCTCATCCCCTGGTGCAATGCAGACCTGGTTGTACCCTGCAGTGAGATTGATCTTGCTAAAGACCTTCACACCTGCAAGTGTATCAAATAGGTTGTCAATCAGCGGCAGGGGGTACTTATTCTTAACCATCACCTCATTTAGGGCGCAGTAGTCTGTGAACAGGCGGAGGGACCTGTCCTTCTTGGCTACAAAGAAGTCCGCCGCACCGTATGGAGAGAGCGAGGGGCAAATGAAGCCCTTATTGAGCGCGTCCACAAGGTGCTGGCAGAGGGTTTCATCTTCTTTTGGTGTGAGACAGTATAATGTTTGTGCTTTGGTTAAGGATCCTTGAAGTTGTACAGCGTGCTGGATCTCCTGGGGAGGAGGTAGTTGTATGAGTGTCTTACTGAATACATCCATGTACTCCTCAAGGAGTGCCGCAAGCTGGTGATGGTGAAGATTTCAAGGGAGGGACTGCTGGTGGTTCAGCAAAGATAACTTCTAGTGAGCATTGACTGAAGTCTAGTTTTCCCCCTTGAAATCATATGAGCCTGTCTCTGTTATTCTAAAAAAAACAGTATCATGGAGTAACTTGCTCATTTTCACAGGGTAAATCTGGCATCCCACCCCATTTCTGTTGAGGGTGATAACAGAGGTATCCCAATCAATGTAGGGGCAGTTGTGTCAAAGCCAGTCAAGACCAGCAATCATGTTGTGGCTGAGCCCTGCCATGATTAGCCCTGAGAGCTTAACCTGGACGTTCCCCATTTTCACAGAGAATGGTACCGTCTTGTGGGTGATGGCCACTCTGCGGGAGTCAGCTACTTGTACAGCTTTGAATTTGCTGGGAATTTGGTCTAATTGTTGAGAGTTGGCAAACACCTGGTCCACCATAGTGTGGTCGGCCCCGGTGTCTACCAGTAATTTGTGGGTGTTCCCACAGAAACAGAAGGGATAGGACAAGTGTGTTACTTTATTTGAGGAGTGGCTTGCTTGTAATACGGGGTTATCACTGTGGACTTGAAAGACGTCCAGGGGTTCAACTTTGTGAACATTGTAGTCACAGGGATTTTTTGCAAGCAGGAATTGAGAGGATAGGTCAGGTGGGGTTATAAGGCCTCTTGCCATTACAACCCCCAGGCTTTTCCCGGGTCCTTGATCTGTGCTAGCTGGAGCTCCCCCCTTGCGGGGGCGTTTGGCCCCATTATCCTGCTGATGTGGTTGACGGCAGCCTACTTGACTATGGCCATTGCCTGATGTTGTACGTGGTTGGAGTGGAGCGTCACTGGTATGGCAGAAGACCATTGAGGCCTGGTTGTTAGTCTCAAAAATGGCTTTATAGCAGACTCCAATGGAGGTACAGCAACCTACAGGGACCCACTTGCAGATATGGGGGTTTAACCCATTGACAATCAGAGTGAGTAGCATTGCGTTTCTGTTGATCACGGCTTCTGGGGCGGCAACAAGGTACTCAGGGACAGAACCAGTTTGCTTGATTGCTAGAAGAGGTGTTTCTACCACAATGGGAGAGAAGTTTTCACTATAACTGGACTTGGCGGCATTTCAAAATGATGGCCAGGTAACGTCAAGTTCCTGGCTGACCCAATTGGTGAACCACACAGTGGCGGGCCCCGTGAGGCGCCCAGACGCAGTGGCAACCCACATGGGCTCAGGAACATGGCAGATGCAAAGGCGGGCTTCAGTAGACTAGAGCCAACTGACAATGTTGGCCCCCTCAATGCAACCATTACAGGCCAGCAGTTAATCACTAGTCAACAGTTAACTCCCTGGGAAGCTTACACGGCTTGTTCAAATGCTTTGAAAGTGAACCAACTTCTATTCCTACACTTTAAGGCACACAAGGCTTTGCTCACTTCCATGAATAGTATCAAGACGCTCTTACAAGACATGCATTTGAACCATGGGGGTACAGTGGTACGCAAAAGTAAATTCAGTAATGCTGGGACTACCTCTTGTACACCGCATATTATGACACTGGGTGCTGGTGGACAGGCTAAGAGGCAAGGTTGTCATAACTGTGGCCAAATAAGGCACCACTTGAGTACTTGCACTAATCCCTGAGGGTAGGTTATGACCCCAAGGAACAGGCGTGAAAAAAGAGGTCATCTTAGAGACAGAGACGCCCTCTGCTGACCAATCTCCCCCTGATCCTCCTTCCAATGAGGAATCTCCCTCCTCTTCTGGCCCAACTATCCTTCATCTATTTCACAACCTCTCCAGTGATTCAGAGCCTGAAGATTCTGATAGTGAAGACTCTGATAGTTATGGCTATTCTGTCTTGTCTGTTCCAGAAACCATCCCTGTACCATACAAGCTTTGCTCTGGGAAGACCACCACCACTTCCTGAGTACCTGCAAGTGAAGCTAAAGCCATGGTGGCTCGCCCTTACCTAGCCCAGGCTCATCAACCTCCTGTCTTGGTAGATTCTTCTGAGGAAGCAGCTCAGCTAGCCAAAGCTCTCTTCCAAAACGTAACTGTATCTCTTCCACTACAGACTGTGTATAAGGAGATTCCTGCCTTAAAATGCATGTTAGCTAAATGGGAGAAGAAGCCAGAGGCTGTGCAGGATGTGCTGGCCGTCTTGCCCCCCTTTGGGAAAGATACAACCCACATAGAAGTATCAATCCAAAAGGTTAAAATCAAAGCCATCCTGGACACAGGTTCTCCAGTCAATGTAGTATCTTCAAAACTAACAAAGAAACTTAAGCTGGCCCCTGACCTCAATTACACTCAGTTTTATGGCACAGCTGACATGGCACAAACTCGGGCCATTGGTGCCTACTCTGCTCTACCCATGAGGTTTGGGAAACTCCTCATTTCTTTCCCCGCTGTAGTCCTTGAGAAAAAAAGCTATGACTTCTTGGTTGGTACACAATTCCTCCAAGAGTATAACAGGATTGTGAACTTTCAAGATGGATACCTTTTTCTCTTAGGATATGAGGTCCCTTTGATTTTTGAGAAACCTCTGTGCCTCCCATGAAAACGTCTTAAAACTTGTGTGCTTGAGTACCCTACAGGTATCTTCTCTCTCAAGTATAGAACTCACTCCTCCAACATGTGCACCCCTCCTCCTTCCTGCCCTGAAGAAGAAGGGGTACCTCTTCTTGCCCCAGCAGCTATCACCATTCCTCTGGGCTCTCAAGTGGTGATTGATTATCAGATTTCTTACAAACTACCTGAAAAGGGTGTTCTTGGAACTCTACTCACCTGATTCCCTAAGCTTTAAGGAACCCTGCCTGTGTTCTGGGATTCTAGATCAAACCCACAAAGAGCCTGTACAATTTTTGCCTGCCAACCTGACAGCCCTGCCCATGCAGGTGACCTGAGGCCAGGTTGTAGGGCATGGTCATATACTAGGAGAAGAACAAGTGGCCTCCCTCTACCCCTTTAGAACTTTTAGTGATTTCAATCTACCTGAAGATGATCCTCAAGTTCTCTCCTTGTTCACTGCTGCTGATTTCCCCCAGTTGTCTCCCATCCAATAAAAAGATGAGTTGGACCTGCTCAATAAGTTTAGCAACATCTTTGCCTCTGGACCTACAGACTATGGTCTGTTTAAAGGAGTCATCCATCAGATTGATACTGGGGATGCACCCCCTTTTGTGCCAAACCATACCGCCGTAGTAGGGTAGATAATTCTCAGGTGTCTAAAGAACTCAAGCAACTTCTGGACGCTGGGTTACTGGCTCCTTCCCAAAGTCCTTGTGCTTCCCTGTTACTGATCCTCAAGAAGAAGGATGGAGGACATTGCATTGTAATGGACTATTGCTGTCTGAACTCCCTCACTAAGAAAAACTCATACCCCTTGCCCAGAATTGACAATGCTCTCAGACAGCTGGGTGGTTCCAAGTTTTTCTCAGACATGGATCTAGCCTCTGGATACTGGCAAGTTGACTTATCTCCTGAAGACAGAGAAAAGGCTGCGCTTATCACCTCAGAAGGCCTTTTTGAACCCACTTGTATGCCCCAAGAGCTCTGCAATGCCCCTGCTACATTTCAATGGGCTATGGACTCCATCCTACAAGATCTAAAGCTCCCTTGTGTCCTTGTGTAGCTTGATGACATCATTGTATTCAGCGCTACCTTTACTGACCACTTGGAAAACCTCAAGGCTGTCTTCATCAAGATTTGTGAGGCTGGCTTGAAACCAAAACCCTCCAAGCACTCCTTTGTTAAAGAACGCCTTGAGTTCTTATGCCATGAGGTCACTCAAACTGGAATCCGCCCCATGAATAATAAGGTGGAAGCCATTGACAAGATGCTACCTACCACAAATCTTCAAGAGGTTCAAGTACTCCTTGGTATGATGGGCTACTATCAACAATTCATACCCAATTTTGCTGAGCTGAGTGAATCCCTCTGTTAATGCTTTGCAACATCCCCTTTGAGTGGTCTGACAGCCAACAACAAGCATTTGAAGTGTTGAAGGCCAAGCTCAAAGAGGCTCCTATCTCAGTCTATCCGGAATATGATAAAGAGTTCATCTTGTATACTGACTCTAGTGGAGTAGCTGTGGGTGACATTTTAGTCCATCTTGACAACAAAGGCGTGGATTAACCTGTAGCCTACTCTTCCCCAGTCCTCAATAAGCACAATAAGAACTACAGTGTCACTGAAAAAGAATGTCTGGCGGTGCTGCGTGCTGTAAAACAGTTTAGGCACTACATTTATGGGACCCACTTCACAGTGGTCACAGATCACTCCTTCCTCAAATGGCTGCAACAGCTAAATGAACCTGAAGGTCAACTAGCGTGTTGGGCTCTGTGTCTACAAGGGTATAATTTCACTGTGATACACTGTCCTGGGGCCCAACATCAGAACGTGGGTGGCTTGTCAAGTATGCCAATTCTAGCTATCCACCCTGCTGATGCTGATTGCTTATACAAATTAATAGGGTATCCTGACTCTTGGATCACTGAGCCAGAAGACATTTTCTTGGCGCTACAGACCCTATCCAAGGACACTGTAATTTGAGATAGTCAACTCTTCAAAAAGGTTAACAATGCCTACCACCCTACATTTGCCCTAGCATGAGGATAGCCATTATCCTCCAAGCTCACATTGACACTTAGCATGGGGGTATAGCCAAAACTCATGACTGGTTATGCAAGAACTTCTACTGGGAGAACATACACCTTCTGATCCCTGATGTCCTTGCCTTCTGTCATTTGTGCCAACTCCAGCGCCCTCACCTGTCTCAACAACAATTCAAACTCATCCCCCTAAGCATGCTTTCCACACTGTGAGTATTGATGCTAATGAGCCTTTCCCTTGGTCTAGGTTGGGGTATTGATTTATCTTAGTTGTCATAGACCATTTTAGCAAGTGGGTTGAAGCCAGAGCAACAAAAAATATAACAGCTAGGACCAATGGTACTTTCTTGCTGCAAGACATCTTCTATCAACATGGCTGCCCTCAAGTCCTACTTTCTGATAATGGTACCAACTTTAACGCTCACCTCATCACGTCTATTGTCAAAGTTATGGGGACCCACCAATCTTTCTCCGCGCCATATAACCCCTAAACTAATGGAACTGTCAAACAAGCCAATTACTCCCTGGTGTCCATAATGAGGAAGCTCACGCTCTCTGACACTGCCAATTGTGATGTGTTCCTCCCTGCTGCCCTCTTTGCTTACCGGCTCAGTAGACACCAAATAACTGGTCAGTCTCCTTTTACCATGCTGTATGGGCGTGAAGCTACCACCCCCTCAATCTTGGGACCCCATTGATCAAAGTTGATGTGTCTAAAAATCTTGAGGCCCATGTTAAAGACTTAACCAATTGTATCATTGACATCCAAGTGACAGCTTACTCCACTGCTTACAAGGTTAAGGCCCTGGAGCTCTTCCTGTCCAATGCTGCTAGAGCCCTCCTCCATGAGTATCAAATAGGCAACTTGGTTCTCTACTACCAGAATTGTACAGGTAGTAGAGCTCATAAGCTAGATTCCCTTTGGGTTGGGCCCTGTGAGGTCACCTTTAAAAAGGGTGTCAAGTATACCGTGAAAATACTGTCTTCTGGACGTCATTTTGCCTGTTTTCACTCCAAATTTCTCTACAAATATCAACTTCCTGTGTCCAATCTTGAGGGGGGATATGTTGACAATTGCGCCATTAATGCTATTTTGATATGGCCTTTGAATATTGATAGCTTCAAATATTTGGCTGGGTTTGCTTTCAATTTCAGAAATTCCTTGCCTTTTGAAAATGGGTCTGGTTCAATATCCACCCGTTCTGGATTATTGTACCTGTCTGTGAATGATCCTGGTATGACCTCATCCCAATATGACCCCCTCAGCCACTCTGTCTTTCTAATGAGTTATCACTGTCCCTTGTCTACTATTTAAGTAGAATTGTTTCTCCTAATAAAGACAAGTTTATTCACATTTGTGTTGGCTTTAATAATCTTCAAGCTTTTTCCTGTTTTTTCTGCCAAAAGGACTTTCACATCTTGTTTTCCAGAAAATTAAGGTTTATGCCCTTAATTTTACCCTGAAGACTAACCCAAGGCTAGCTTCAAACCTCAAATCTTTTGTTATAAAGATTTCCCGCTGTGTCCTCCTGGATGTTGTCCCCAGGAGCCAAACACAATAACTTCCACCCTTCTTCTTCAGAATAAGTAACAGAGAGGCCCAAGGACTCAGAGAAGAAGCTAACAGCCCAGCATCTAGCAGATGATTGAGCTCTTTAGATACTTTATCTTTCTCTGCTTGACTTTGTCTATAGGGTTTAGCTTGAAAGGATGGAGCATCATCAGTGTCAATCTTGTGCATGATACTCTTGGCCAACTTTTAGTATGTGCTGTCTTGAGCAAAGATGAAGAGATTTTGTCAAGCAAGTCAAGAACTTTTTTTTGTTGTACAGGAGGCAACTTTGGAAAGTCTTGGGCGGTAAACAAGGACAATAATTGTGGCTTATTATATGGAAAATTGAAGCCACATAATGTATCAAAATGGTGTAGAGAAAGGATTTTGGGGGCATTAAAGAGAGTTTATTTAACTAATATACTTAAAGTGATGTCAATAGGCCCAGTTGTTAGGTTGGCTATAAACAGTTGCATAACATGCTTGTGTGAAGAGTCTAGAATTCCTGGAAAGGATGAGGTTTGTTGTGTCCCCTGGATAAAAGGGAATATAGTTCCAGAAAGGTACACTCAGGCAATTCATATGAGATCTGAGAGTCAATTATGATTTGAGACCCAGCAGGGATAGTTACTGCTAAAGTAGCCAAGAGGGGAACTTCATCAGCTTCAGGGCAGTCTGGAGGATGGCACTTCATTTTTGAGGAGTAAGTGTGGTATTTCAGTGTGAAAATTCCAGAAGGGTACTCAAAGGAACACGTCTTAAGGCGCTTGTCAGGAACCTTGATGGGCTTTTCAAAGATGAGAGGAACTTTGTACCCAATAATAGACAGATACACATCCTTTATGTTGATGATACCATTGTATTATCAAAGGAATTGAGTGCCTACAAATAGGCCATAGCTATTATTTTCCAGGACTACCGCAGGGGCAGCAAGAGTAGGTTGCCAAAATGCATGGAGAGAGCTGAGTATGTGCCAATGGCTCATATCATAGACAGGGAAGCTGTACCATAAGACTAGTGATAGTTGAGGTCTAGAGCTAATTGAGTTTCTTTACTAACTTGGATACACAATTTGAAGGACCCTGTGTTAAGGATGGCCTCAATCTTTACTTTTTGTATGGATATCTCTACGTAAGTAGCAGTAGATCCAAAAGAGAGAAGGACATCCAAGACTTCTTGGGCTTCAGACAACTCCTTATCTCACTTCTCTAGCATAAAACTGAGGCCAGGAAACTTCTTATAAACTTTCTTAAAGGTTATGGATATGAAGATGTTCTGGAAGATAGCGTCAGTCACCTCAGCAGCTTCTTAAGAGGCTTCTACCAAGACAGGTGACCTCTTGGCCTGAGTGAGGTAGGGTCTTGAAATAATCTACTTGGTGTCAGAAAAAGGTTTAGCAGTATTTTTTAGTCTTTCCAGAGTGCAGCTTATAAAGCACAGAAATGGTCTCAGGTACAGTAAGAACAGAGTAGCCATATGCATCAGAATCCTCAGTGTCTAATATTTCATTTCAGAGTCTTCAGAAATGCTGTGGAAGAGGAGAAGGGAAGAGGAGCTTGGGGATTGGATTCCATATCAGAGGAATTAGAGGGAGGTGAAGGGAGAGACTGCAAAGAGAGTCAACCAAGAATGTCTCTGCCTCTAGGTTAACCTCTCTTTTTCCTGTCTGGTCTCTAGGATCAGCTCCTTCAACACAGGGATTTGTACATACTCTAGAGTGGTGGCCTACCTGACCACAATTATGACAGCTGTGTTGTTTAGGCTGATTCTGGGCATTCATGCTAGGATTTGAGGAGTGCAGGAATTTTTACCAGAAACAGAAGCTCAACTCTCTCATACCACTGAGATCAAATGGGGCAGTGAATGTCTTAGAGGAGAGTTTTGATACTCTTCATAGATGTAAGCATAGCCTTATGTGCTTTGAAGTTCAAAAATAAGAGCTATTTGAACTTGAGGGCCTGAGCGCAAGCTGTATAGTCTTAATGGGCAGTCAAATATTTACTTGTTATTAGTTGCTGACCTTTCATGTAAAACCTATTGGCAAGCTCATTCAAGGTTTCCTTAGGCTTAAAGGCAATGTGTATAAATGCATCTTGCTTCACTTCCAAGCTAAGGTCTCCTCTGAACTCCTTAAAAAGCAATTGCTTAATTGCTTCCTAAGTGGTAATGGAGGGAAGCTCATTTACCACAAACTCCTGACAGGTAGGGTAGAGGCAGGTCAAGATGTGTTCTTTTTTGATCTCATCAGAAGCCCAACATATTATTTTCATTTATAATTAGGAAGGCGGCAATCATGGAAGTTTTTGGATCAAACGCCTATTTGAAGGTGGCTTTAAAATGATCCTCAGGATTAGAACCACCTTTATTGCTATCAACTATATTGATTTGGGGGGAGAAGTCAATTTTGGATTCAAAGAGAAGTTGTTGTAAGTGTAGACTATTGGTATAGCTAGCAAGAATTAGCACTGGTAATTGTTCAATTACTATACCTTAATACAGGTTAGTAAACCCAAAGTAGGAGTAAACAATATGTGGGGGTAAAAACTTATTTTTATTTCATATATAAACCAATTATATATAGTGAGGTGGGAAATTAGGAGAGGGGAAATTTGTGGGATGAAATACTGGATAATTAGGCCAGGTTTGGCATGAATGCTAAAATCACAATATCAATACCAATATTAGATATTGATTTTTCACCCAGGAGTAGAGATTAATTGAGTGACTGGATTATTTTATGTTGCCTACATTCAGGTTTCCTGAATCAAGCGCCAAGTATGAGCCTTAATTCTGGAATCAAAGGCCTTGTTTATTGCCCCTTTGTATAACCATTGAATTGCCAAATTGCCAAGAGGATTTGAATGGAATCCATAATGCTCTGGAATCTACTAGCTCTTGATAAATTGGTTGAGTGATTGCCTAATGTGTAATTACATTCTGGATCTGACTTTGAACTTAATGTCCATCAAATCAATCATATTTTAGCACATTGCTTATTTCCCGCCACTGGATTAGATGACAGGGTTTAAAAGCGCCTCCAGGACCCCAGGTAGCAGTATGGCTCATTCTTATACTCTAAGATATCCACAGCCCAAAAAGCAGACTGTTCAGGTGGTCATCCTCAAGAGGAAACAGGCTCCAGCCAAGGCAGCTCAAGCCAAAAGGACCCCACTTGTGAGGGAGCAGAATCTGGGCCAGCTGTTGCCTATAGTGGGCGTGGACAGCCAGTACTTGGACTTGTTGACCAAGCTTTAGTGGGAATCAATTCCTTATGTGCCTCTGGAGGGAACTGATCCCTTAATGGCAGCATTTTTCTTGGCTCTTTATCAGCTACTAGTCCTTAACCAGTTTAAGTTAGAGGAGGGTGATTTAGTTCAGTGGCAATTTTCTATATGTCAGGTGGAGGAGTACTTGGAGAGCCATTGTCAGAGTTTTTCTTTCTGTGATCAACAACTTGATGCCACCCAGTAGGCTACTGTGTTGATCATTCTCAAGGCAGTGACCAGGGCTTGGGCTATGCCTGGCCAGACTGTTCCTCAGGTGGAAGGTTTGGTAGCTACCAATAACTTTGAATAAAGGCTTTGAGTGTGTTTCAGGCTACTCTTAAGGGGTTTGATTCTGTCAGTGGTGACCATCTGATTGCCATGGCCCTTACTGGGAACTTGATGCTCTGTGGCGCCAACAAGTTTGACCTTAATAAGAAATACAACATTGCTGCCTTCCTTGACTGGATTCTTGGGGTGTACTAATGTCTAGGTGGGAAGACTCCAGATTAGTATATGCTCTAGGAATCCCTCTTATGAGATTGTCTCTTCCTTGGTGTGTCCTTTTCTGTGGCTGTGGGGATCAATTGTGTGCAGCGTTTGGTGGGTCTTACATGTATCATCCTTGGTCATTGGCTTTTTGGGTCCTCTGGAAACCAGCTTTGCTACTTGGCCGCGGTTTAGGCCTTGGTTCAATTGTCTGGCATATACAAGGCCTGGTATCTCAACAATAAAGGTCTTCCAATATCCTATTCTTATATTTTTTGATTTTGGCAAACTGGACAATAACCCATGGATTTTTATTAGACTTTCTTTTTTTTTTGGGTTGTTGCCCTTACTGGGGCTTACTCTTGACTACTAGGAGCAGCACATATATTTTTTACATGCACTCTAGTAATCAATTGCCCATAAACTGGCTCCTTCAATGTGCATGAGTTGGGGCCAGTCTTTTGGATGACTTGAACAAGACCTTGCCAGAGAGAGGCAAGTTTAGACTGTTTACCATAACCTCTGTTGCTAAAGAAGTAGAATAAATCTCTAACCACATAGGACTGTAGGGGAGGGAGCTTGGCCATGGCTTGTTCAATGTCTTGAAGTTTGTGGTTAAGGTTATCCGTGTAGACTTCAGATTGTAGCTGTATCAACGTCTGTACCATCTTATTGAGGTCAACATCTGGGGATACTTCCAGGCTAGGTTTTACCAACTAGTATAGCAGGGGTGGTAGTCCTGGTTGTTGCTCATAGAGTAGCTGGAAGGGTGACTTTCCTGTGGCCTGATGATAGCCAATATTGTATGCAAAGATTGTGGCTGGTAAAAAGGTATCCCATTCAGTCTCCTGTTAATGGCTGAGCTTCCAAAGTATCTGTGCCAGGCTTCTATTTGTGTATTCTACCATACTCTTGTCTGTGGGTGATAGGGAGTAGATAGTGTACCATGTATCCCCATCAGTTGATTTAGGCAAGGAACCGTATAGCTGGTAAAGTTGGTTCCATTGTCTGTCAACAGTACTTGGGGACAACCATGCTTGTATATTATGTTCTCCAGTATGAACATAGCAGTGGTCAGGGTGAACTGGTTAGGGATAATCTTATCTTCTACCCATTTGGTCAGGTAATCCACAGCTACAATAATGGACTTGTTCTAGCTGTTGGTGACTGGTAAGGGACCTGCTACGTCAATAGCCACTGTATGAAAGGGAAACCCCGGTTGAACTAGTCTGTGCTGGAACTTGGCTACCTTTGAGCGCTTGATGTTACAGTAATAGCAAGAGGCTAAAGTCTTAACCACATCTGAGTGCATTCCTTCCCAGAAGCAATGTTTTTGTAGCATTGCTAGTGTCTTTTGAATACCACTGTGCCCAGTAGTCTTGTGTGAAGCTATCACCAAGTCCATATGCAGAGATGGATGTATATACAGTAGCCAGGAATCCCCATAAAGCTTTAGAAGCTGTTCCTTGGAGACCTTGGTATCAACAGCTAGCTTCTTGAGGACCTTCTGTGTTTCTCCTGATTCCTCCCCCCACAAAGAAGGGTCCTCCATGAGTTTATCATAGAGAATGACATCCATGGGGAGAATATATCAACAGTAGGCAGACAGGAGAGGCAGTCAGCATTTTGGTGGATTGCGCCAGCTTGGTGAATGATTTTGTAGTTGTATGCCTGTAGCTTGATGGCCCAAAGTACTAGCTGATCTTTGGAATCCTTCAATGTCTTCAGCCATTGCAAGGAAGCATGGTCTGTGACAACTGTGAAATGTACTCCATTAAGATACACCTTAATTGTTGGTAGGATTAAATTACTGCCAAGAACTCACGTTCTGTGACCATGTAAATCCTCTCATGGACGTTGAGGGTGCAAGAGAAGTAAGCCACAAGATGTTCTAATCCTTCAGCGTCCAGCTGAGAAAGCACATCACCAATGGCTGTCAAGCTGACATCTGTGTGAACTAAAAAGGGTCTGGAAAATTCTGGGTAATCCAGCACAGATGCAGCAGTGAGAGTTTTCTTGAGGGCCTCAAATGCAGTCTGACATGCCAGGCTCCAGAAGAATTCTACATTGGTGTGTAGAAGTTGGAAGAGTGCATCACCCAGTGTGGCAAAATTGGGGATAAAGCGGCAATAGTAACCTATCATCCCCAGGAAAACTTGGGCATCTCTTTTAATAGAGGGCACCTGAATCTTCTAAATGGCCTCAACCTTGAGAGAAGCAGGGCAGAATCTGTTGCAACCAATGATGAAGCCCAATAACTCTAAATGCTCCTTGAAGAAGTTGCATTTCTGTGGCTTCAGCTTTAGGTTGGCAGCTAAGAGCCGCTTGAAAACCTCCTCCAGATAGGTCAAGTTTTTGGTAAAGTTACAAGAGAAGACATTGATGTCATCAAAGTATACTAGGATTCAGGAGAGCTTGAGATCTCCCATCACTGCATAAATTGCTCTTTGGAAAGTGGCTGGCGCGTTGGATAGGCCTTGGGGCATCCTGGTGGATTAGAAAAGCCCTTGGTCTTTAATGATGGTACATTTCTCTTGGTTGGCAGGAGCAGGTCAATTTGCCAATATCCACTTATAAGATACATTGCGCTAAAGAACTTGGCACCTCCCAGTTGATTCAATGTATTGACAATGCAAGGAAGGGGATAGGAGTCCTTTTTGATAACTGCATTCAGGCGGCAGAAGTCAATCACTACTCAATTACTACTTTCCTTTTTCTTGACAATCAGCAGGGGGAAGCCCAAGGACTCTTTCTAGGAACCAGGAGTCCAGTAGTTTCTGGAGTTCTTTATTGGCCACAGTATGGTTAGCTTGGCTACACTGTATTAGTCTAGAGCAAATTGGGGGACTATCCTGGGTATCAATGTGATGCACTACGTCCACAGCCTTCCCAAGATCATAGTCATCTTTAGCAAACACGTCCATGTATTGGGCAAAGAGATCCATAGCTAGGACCTTTTTCTCTTCAGAGAGGCTTGATAGCAAATCACGGCTGATGACTGAAAGAACTCTTGGATGCTCACAGGGTAAGCCCAACTCTGAGAAGTCTGAAAAAGGGGAAGCTTCTTGTAGGTTGCCATGTTCTTCTAAACATATCTGGCCCATCAATTAATACTTAGAGACAACCATTGGCTGTTGACTCATGTTAGCCAGCAATACCAGAATTTCCTGATTCCTAGGCATGATGATTCTTGGTGCTGCTCAAGGCTCTAATTGAGATGCATTGAGGATGCCAAAAATCTTTTCATGAGTACCAGTATGGAGTTCAAGTGATAAGCCAGTTTTATGTATTACTTGCAAGCCTGGTAGGATAAACACAGTGGAAGACGCATACACAGGAATGCTCTTGTATTCCCTCACCAAGAGCAAGAGTACCTTAGCCTTCTTACTGCGCAGTATATAGGCAACTGACATTTCTCCATCTGTGTACTCTAGGTTGATGTAGTGCAACCAACATAAGGGCAGGTCAGAAGGGCAATTGCCATGGTAGAAGATGGGAATCGAGTGACCCAAGATCCCAAACGTATGGTCTCCATGGTTGGTCACAGTGCCATACTGAACCATAAAACTAGTTCCAATAAAAATGTCATAACTGTTATTCTCCAGAACTATGGCAGGGACAGTGACCATTATTTTTCCAAAGCAAAGAGGAAGAGAAGAGTAATATCCTTTTTTCTAGTGATCTGTAGCTCATCTGTACCAAACTCTTCATGATAGGCTAATTCTGGTACCAGCTTTAGCTTCTTGACTAGCCGCAAGAATATAATGTTCCCTGGGGCACCAATATCCAGTATGTCTTGGACATGGGTTTTGTTCACTACCATGTTGATATAGGTACAATCATGGCGGTCTTCTCTGATCTCCACAGTCTTGGAGACCTGGTGCACACTCAGCCCTTTGAACTTCTCTAGAAAGGTAGCCATAGCAGCTCCTACAGCTGGGCTTACTTCCTTGAAGAATTATAGAGGAGCTGAGACACTTACTTTATGTAGCAGCTTGACCAGTTTTTCAGTGCTGTCCTCTTTGTGGGTAACTTTCATGCCTGGTTGGGCCAGCTGTTTGACATACTTTAAAGAGACTGTCTTCTGAGCTATATGTGGGATGACCACCTCAGGGCAAAGAGTTGTCCAATGAGTTTGAGTTTTAACTGTGAGAACTCAATGTAGAAGGTCCTCTTGAACTCCTTCTGAGTCAATATCCTTGTGTAATGGTTGAGAGTTAAAATCAATCAGGGAGAGCTCTTCCTTAGGATTTAAACCAGAGGGTTGTGAGGCAGCAGGCCTCTGAGCAGGTTTGTTGGGGGCAGAGGTATGGGGGGAGATGAGGGTGTCAAAACTACAAAGACAGCCAAGGAGTTCTCCTTGTCCTGGCTGCTTAGTATTTTTTGACTAGTCCTCATTGTCCTCCTCAATATCTGCATCTTCAGCGTAGTCTTCCTCCTCTAGTTCTGCTCCTAACACCAAGACCTTGTGGGGGGATTTACAATCATGGGAGAGATGCCCAGGCTTGTTACACTTAAAGCAAAGGAGTGCTGAGTTATTCAAGTTACCAGGATTGGGATCAACCGGCTTTGAACCATCTGTACTGAAATTTATGGTTCTGGCTTCAGTGGGAGGTTTGGGTCTTGCTTTAGGTAGGGGGATCTCAAACTCTTCCTTGTAAGTTTGCAGCAATTGGATCAGGTCAGGGACTGTCTGGGCAGTGTAAATCCCAGATTTTAGTGCAAGCAATAGTTTTCTGTTGATCCATATTACATTGAAAAGTGCTGAATGCACATCAATGAACAACAACGCCTTCATGGAAGCCAAGGTCTGTGCTTCCAAGTAGAATCTGGAGGTGAAATTATCCAAGATTTCAATCACTTTGGGCTTAGTATCTGCAAAGTCTATCTTTTATCCTAGGAGGGCTTCCTAGCTACCAAACTCTTCCATCACTGCCCAAGAGATGTTGGCGTAGGTCCAGCCATTTTCTGGGAGGCTAGACAATATCAATGTCTGTGTGTCAGTGTCCAGGAAGTTGATTATGGTAGTCTCCTTCATAGCCTCATTTGCCCCATATATTGAGTTCTAGTATAGTCAGAGGAACATGGCTACATTAATCTTTCTGTTAAACCTGGGGAGGTTGGCTAGTTTGAAGAAGGACAAAGAGTTGTGAGGAGCAGTTGCCACTGGTGCAGCACACTAACTAGGAGAAGCAGGTAGGTTGCGATTGGCCTTGGATGCAGCAAAACATGATTCAGATACAGCCTTGTCTGCCTCTTCCTGTCGTGCTTTGAGGTTCTGTACTGTCTCTTAAATTGTAGCCATGGATGGTCCACCATTCTCTGTCACCACTTCCAGTCCTCAGATGGAACAGGGAAGCCTTTGGTTGGTCTCTTCCTCACTATCTAGGCTGTGGTATTATATATAACAGCTTGAGTTACTGGGGAAATTATTTCTAAATGTTTTGCTTGGAAGAACTTACCTTCTTTTAAGTCCAACAAAAGATGACAACAAATACAATTGTGCCAATAAATTAGTTTGTTTAATGACTAATGCTGTTGCTCAAAGGGGTTGTTGGACACTTTGAAGTGTCTCACAGCATCACCACTTGTGGCAGTGTTAATAAAAGCAAAAATATAAATAAATAGACTTAATTTAGTCCAATTGCCTAAAAGATAAGAGGTTTATTTTTGATATAAGACTTTACTAATAATGATTAGAGCTTAGAATTCTTTGATCAACTATTATTGGTTAATCTCACCTATTTCTCTGCCAAACAGATGATATTAGATCTACTAAGCCAAGGTAAGCCATCACTAAGCACAGTACTAAATTTTCAATTTTAACACTTTAAATTTACTTCAAAATAAAGGTAAGCTTCAAAATATACATATAATATTAACAGTTTTAAGCATAGTAGATAAGGTATTTTAAAGGTAAGAATGTTTTTAAAAGTTTGAAGCTAGCATCAATTTAAAAAAGTATTTAAAAAGGTAATAAGTTTTTAAAAAACTAATCATTTTTGAGATTCAAATCAAAGCTGAATTCAAGTAAGCATTTCACCAAATTTACTAACCTCCTTTCTTTTTTAAAGGACCTCCACCCCAAATTTCAGGAAGCCAGTTGTAGGTAGAGGCATTGGGTGGCTCAGGGTGAGGTGCGGTTGAGCCAGCGGGTAAGGACCACCATAGAATGGGTGCTAACTTGATAATATAAGATACAGATTGCCCAAGTATGGACCAGGGTCCAGAGTTGGGGACCACAAAATCAACCAAACTGGTCAAAGTAATGTATAGTACTCCAAAAAGTTGGGTAGAGGGGGTCTTGGCTGCAGCAGTAGGTTCCAGTGGGCAGTCTGGTTGTGGGGTTAAGGGAGGAGTCATAGGAACAAAGTAGGCAGGCAGATAATTGTACTTGTCTTTGAACAAACTTTGGTGGCCTTTTGTACCACTTTCCTTCTTGTCCTATGTATTTGGCTTCTCTAGTCCTAGCCAAGGGATCAGCAATGAGGATGGTCTCCAAGTTGTACTCTGAATAGGCCAGGTTGGAGGGGTGTATTCATTAAAATGCACAGGTTCAAAGGGGGCTCCTGGGGGACGGTATAATGCCTGGGGCAATTTGGCAGATTGGTCTTGGGGGAGTGTGGCGGCCTGGCGGTCTACTTGACTGGAATTAAGATGGAAGATCACTAAGACTAGATAGGGTAAGATTTGTTTGAACCAAAGGTTCATAAAACTTTATTATCAAAAATGACAATGGGGTCTTCACCGTACTGCCAGGGTTTTTATACCCTGGGACTTTGCTTCTTCAATTTTTGCAGGGTTCAGGTTTGCAGACAAGGCACTGGCAGGACGTGGGTCTTGGCTTGGGGTCTCAAGGGCGGCAGATCCAGATTGTGCCTGCTCTGGCCAATAGAAATGGCAATGCTTTGTTCTGCTGCCACTGTTCACTATGTCACCTGAGTAGTCCAATTGTACTACCCCTTCTGGGCGGGAGACTGGCAGTTGCTGGTGATCATTGGCAAGGTTAAAAATAGGTTTTGTTTTAACCTCCTTAAGGCAAGCTGCAACCTCTGATAGGTTCAGGTCTTTGGTGGCTCAAGGATAACATCAATCTGATGAACATTTGGGGAATTGTCTTTGGGAGGCTGGCGGTTCTTGGAGTAACTTGTTAACTTGGGTTTGCAATTTAACAAGTGGGTGGTCTCTTGTCTACTTTGTGTGACTCTAGTGACTTTGGAGGGTCCTCTGTAGTAGGCCGGCGGGTTGCGGAGTAATTTACCTGTTTGAGTCTGTGATTTAACGGGTTGGTGGGTCCTGGACTGGTCTGGGGGGTTTGATCCGCCTTCTGGGAACTGGGGATCAACTCTTGGGTTTTCAATACAAGTATTGAAATGTCATTAATGACACCAAAGAAGATTAAGTTTAGGTAAGCTTCTTTAATGAAATTAACTAGTCCAGATTAAAAACCAGATTTTTGCCCTGAAGTAGATCTTGGGTTGATAAGTATTGTTTTGATTAACTAATATTTTTTATCCAAGCTACATTTCAGGTTCTCATTTCACTCAAACTATTAACCTTTCTCTCTTTTAGGTTGAATTAGTTCACAGCAGATATTGGGGTTGGTAAGTTAATTTCACCAAATTTCCTGACCTGGATTAAGAAAACCCAGATTTTTCCCAGAAGCAGATCTTGGTTTAGCAAGTGAATTTGCTACTTACTAGCATTTTTTAAAAATGTCCAGTTTTCACTACAGCAAATCTTGGGCTGGGTAAGCTTTTTACTAACTTTCTAACCTTTTTATAAAAACGCACAAAATTTCCCTCTGCAGCAGATCATGGATTAGGTAAGTCGTCTTTTCCAAACTACTAACCTTAATTTCAAGCTCCAGATTTCTTTCTACAGCAGATCCTGGGGTGGGTAAGTTTTTTTAGATTAAACAGATATTTTACTAAAAACTGTTTGTCTAAATTATTTTTTGATCCAACTAGCTCTTTTTTACCCAAATTCAACTTTTTACTATTAAGGTAATCGCTTTGACTTCATTGCTATAAACTTTATTAGATATATCTTTGAATATTAAGTTTTATTTTATTTTTATATGATTAATAAATACTAAAATGCATATTTCAAAGTTGCTTAGTTTTAAGTTCTCTACCAAGAAATTATAATTTGCTTAAAAAAATTCTAATTAATCTTCATATTTTAGGTGTTATATTCAAGTTTTGTCTTATTATAAAAAACAAGAGTTTCCTGACTCTACTTAAAATCTTTTTCACCCAAATAAAACATTTATAATAATTTTTATTTCACCCCCAGCTGCAAAACTCCAGCACCACATAAACTACTTTAAATATCATATATAGTAGCTACTATAGATATTTTAACTTTCATCAGCTCATAAAATTAGAGGATTACTCTTTTAAAAGACCACAATAATTAATTAATTTTCTGATATAAAAAATAAATTAGAAATTCATAAATAATCAATTTTTAGACAATACTAAAAATGGCTTCATTTTGTGATGTTTTCTACTAAAATCAAAAGCAATATAACTTACCAGGGGGTACTGAACACGCAAAAATAAAATGCAATCAAATCAAATGCTATGAAGCTGAAATAACAACACATTAGATTACTAAAAAATCTACAAAATCAAACACTATCTTATCAAAAATAGGAAATAATGATATCAAAAATCAGAGTACCTCATAGAATTAACATATATGTAAAAACAGATTGATATTAGTATGTTAATAAATAAAATATGCAGTCACCAACAAATAAATACTGTATCTTAGTAAAAAAAGTGTACTACAAAAAGAATATATTAAGCCTATAAACTACAAAACCATGGTTCAGGAACCAAAGAGCTTTTTATAACATGTACTTGATCTTTATTAATATGGGCATTTTAATGTCCATTGGAGTTCAAAAATTATTTGCTGAAAATAAAGAATTTAAAAGGGCTGCAGTTTCAAGATGTGGATAAAAATACAGTACTTTTCAGATATATTGAGATAGACAACCAAAAACCAAGTGCTGAGTACACAGAAGTCATGCACAAAACAAATCTTAAGTGGTCTAATTTTATTGTTAACATGTATAAATTGTTGATTTTTGTGTGTGCTAACTTGGTGTTCTACGTTTAGGTTTGTCTGTTTATCTCACCAGCTTTAAAATTACTGTGATTAATCTCCAGTCTCTTAAATATCAAAATATAATGCATAATAAAAGATAAAAACCTCTAATAAAGCCTTAATAATAGTATAATAGAGTATTTAAAAAACATACACCCATACTTCTCTAATAAAAAGTAGCAATTGTAATAAATTTATCATTTTTATGTTAAAATTTTTACTTTAGATGCCATTAAATTATCTTCTAACAGCCAGAATAGTAAATGAAATTTAAAAAGACATACTGAACTACCAAAAAAATATTTCTAATAGAGAAAAAGAAAAAGATAACAGTGTGAAGCTGAGATTAATAGGGCTGAGTTAGCAAAGCTTTTTTCTTTTGGTAGCCTTCTCATTGCTCAACTTTATATACTCATTGATTTTGGATATTATTTCAATGACAAATAAAACTATTGCTTTCAAGAAACCATAAGGGCACCCCCATCTTTAAATAGCTTTTTATCATGTATTTTACCAGAAAAATACTAGCAGTCTGCCATCACCCATTAATTTTTACAAAAAATTGTGATAAAGATTGTTAAAAAGCTTAAAATTTTAAATACCAAAATATATAACTTCATACCCATCTTTAACCAAAGTTTTTACCTGCTATAACTGGAAACACACACCAGCAGGCTGCTGTAAAAGAGTAAATCGGAGCGTAGCACAGCTTTTCTCTTTCAGCACCCTGCCTGACACACCTTTCCTTTTACCAGATAGATTATAAGATAAAGATTCCAAAAGTTAGCTAATCTAAAAAAACAAAAAATGTTTCTGCTAGGATATCTGGACGCATACCCAGGTGGGATGCCATAAAAGGGCAAAACAGGTGTAGCTCAGCTTTATTACTTTGGCATCCCGCCCACCACCCCACACTTGTTCTTCTTGCCCAGATGAGTTCCAGTAACTGGCTTAGGATTGACTTCCAGTCTCTATAGGATAATGTTGGGTAGGGAAGCTATCCATCTTCTGTTCTAAGGACGCATTTCACTGTTTTTTCTCTCCAACTGATCCTGGATTGAAGCCATCAGGGCCCTGTGCTTGTCCAGTTCATTTACATAAGCTTGATTCTCTATATGTGTGACATCTAAGTCCTCTTCCAGTAGGCTTATCCTCTTCTCCTGGTTGGTCAGTGTCTCTTGGAGTTTTGAGATCTTCTCAGCGTTGGTTTTGTCTTGGCTTTGGCACCAGCTAGACAAGGTGACCTTCTCAGCCTGGAAACCATCAACCTTGTGTTTGAATTCACCAAACTCTCTGTAGATAAATGTTAAGTCAATGCCTGATTCCTTTAATTCATGTTGTAACTTTGATAGATGGTCATAAAGCTCCAAGATATCTCTATTCATTATTGTGTTCAAAGGAGAAGAAGTAGAAACCACTGGTTGGCTGAGGCCAGCCAGAGGAAGTGCTGCCAGGTGTTGGCTCAAGATAGTCACCTCTTGGACCAGCTCACAGATGACCAGTTCATTTTCTTTGACATGTGCTGCCACTGTAGCAATCCATTTGGATTCCAACCCTTGGTGGTGAGAGAGTCTGGATTACTTGATGAGGAACTAAAGAGTTCAGTCCCCACTCAACCGCTTTGGACTAGGGGGTTGTGCGTTTCTGGACCATCACTACCTCCAAGAGCTAATTGATCATTAACTCAAAGTTGGTAGCCATATTGTGGTATAAAAGCTTAAAAAATGATTGCTGGTTTGTCACTAGTGCTCCTTGATCCTGTACCAAGCTCTCTAGACGTCCCAAATGTACTCAATTGTGACAGACAGCTGGATGTGCAAAGTGCTAGATGTAATCCTTCACATGTTTGGTGGTCCAGAGGTCCTTACAGAGTTGTTCAAGATTTAATAGGCTTATGTTACGGAATCTATCCCTGGATCTTTTGGTGGAAGAATTTTTAATAGCCAGTAGTTGTTATTGTTGGCCTTTGTTGTCCGCTCCATTGTCTATTCTGGTCATGGATTGCCAGATGGCTTCTTCAGAGTGACTGGCATTAGCGCCCACTTTTATGGGTGCAGGCACAGTCAATAGTAGTAGACTCCAGTTGCCAAGTGGTAAGGGCCAGGGGACATCAACCATAAATTGTTGGAGCTGGGTGAGACCAATGGTTAGGTCTTGGTAGGCATTATTGTTGCCACATGACATCCCGCCCTCCACCAAGAAGGAATTGCAGGGGTGAGAAAGACCAGGTGCTTTTTCAAAGATTACCATGAGCACCAAATGTTGTAAGTGTAGACTATTGGGTATAGCTAGCAATAAGTAGTCCTTTTAATTGTTTAATCAATATACCTGAATACAGGGTATTAAACCCAAAGTAGAAGTGAACAATATGTGGGGGTAAAAACTTATCTTTATTTCATAAATAAACCAAATATATATAGTGAGGTGGGAAATTAGGAGAGGGGAAATTTGTGGGATTAAATACTGGAGAATTAGGCCAGGTTTGGCATGAATGCTAAAATCACAATATCAATACCAATATTAGATATTGGTTTTTCACCCAGGAGTAGAGATTGATTGGGTGATTGGATTATTGATGTCACCTCTATTTAGGTTTCTGGACTCAAGCGCAAAGTATGAGCCTTAATTCCAGGATTGAAGGCCTTGATTATTTCCCCTTTGTTTAACCATTAAATTTCCAAATTACCAAGAGGATTTGAATGGAATCCAGAATGATCTGGAATCCACTAGTTCTCACTCAATTAGTCAAGAAATTGCCTAATGTGTAATTACATTTTGGATCTGACTTTGAACTTAATGTCCAAAAATATCACATTTTAGCACATTGCAGCAGAATCTATCTAGCCCAAATCTTATGAACACTTTTCTCCAGAATCACTAGAGTATTGGTGTTATGGGTTCCAGTTTCAGCGGCACAACCTTTCTGTTGATCAGTAGTATCCTAATAAAATCCTTGATTAGTCACCACAGTTGATAGCTCAGCTAGTTTTGAGGTCAAAGAGGAGCTAACAGACAAACAATGGGATAATTGCTCATTTACAGAGTCAATTAACTTGGTCATTTCCTTATAGTCTGTGTCTAGGGCATCATGATCCCTTTTTAAGTTTTCAACTTCATTGTCCAGAGTAATCAACTCTCCAGTGCAATAAATATGGGGTCGCCCATGAATTAAAGGACAATAGTTATTGTTCTCGGATGTTTCTGGCCAGGTGATGGATTCATTAATGGTAGCGCGTAACTCTGTGGTCTCTTGTTGGAAAGCAACCATCTGAGTTATAAGAACATCCACTTGCAGGTCAAGATTAGGAATGACTTTGAGAGGAGGCTGACTACAATTAGTGCTACATAATTTGTCAATATTTTACCACATCTCTTGTTCTTGTTCCACCAGGTCCTCAGAAAGAGGAACTTTATCAGAAGGTTTTCTCAGTCTATCTAAGCAAGCTTGTAGCCCTTGGATGATAGCCATGGCAGTATATTTCTCTTGTATCAATTCATTGTGTATGTCCTGCATACTTTTTGAGGCAGTTTTGGCTAAATGCTGTAGCTTCCTGGCAGTATGGACACAAAATTTATTAAGTTGATCAACCAACTTCTCAAAGTCAGTATGGTGGGTGTTGAGTGAAGAGTCAAGCTAGACATTCCAGGGTAGCTTAAGCTGATGGAAAACTTGCAGGCGTTTACAGATATACTCAGGAAAAGAAGAGCATATGTTTTCAATAGATTTATTCAGTTGTACATGAGAGACAATTAAATATCTATGATTGTTGAATACTAGGGATAACAGAGAGTATACCCACTGTTGGTAGGCGTAAACTGTTACCAATGGTTTAAGACGGCAAAAAAAGGGAGGAATCTTGTTGACATAAGCCCTTGTACCATCTGATGATGAGCCAAGGCAGGTTGTACAAAGGAATATATCAATCAAGTAGCAGAGTCAGATGCTTAAAGGAGGTAATGCAGAATACAAGGTATAAATTTCATATCAGAATATTTGGTAGCTTTGAACTGGTCTTGTAGATTAGGGATAGCTCTCTTTCAGAATAAACCAGGGGCCACTGAAGTGATTTGATCTAAATCAGGAGTACCCAGCAAGTAAGCAATAAGACAGGGCCATTAGCTGGGCTTAAAACAGTAGTAGTGTTATTAAGATCAGCAATGTTTTATTCTATTAGAGGGCTAGAAGCTTCAGTTAATGATGGGTCCTGAATTGGCAGAGATGAGGGATCAGAGAAATTAGTTTCAAAGGGGATAACCAAGTGGCTTACAGCTCCTGTAGTGAGCACCATTTTTTGTGTACTTGGGCACAGCCAAGGGACACAACAAGAAATCTTAAAAGTAGGATTGGGTTTGTAATTAAGGCCCTGGGAATGATAATTATCATAAAAATCCTCTATTTAAAACTAGGGATATGGTACCAAAAGTACAAAATTTACACAAAGAGAAAGTGTGAATAGAACTAATTTTATTGGGTGAATCTAATTGATTCTTATATGGCATATATTTATCACAAAATAGTAGAATGACAGATATATCATTGATCACTCACATAATTGGGTCAAGAATCAATCATAATATCAGTTGGAATTTAAATGAGTCCCTTATCCAATTTGGGGAAACCCAATTTTGAGTTGAGAAAGAAAACTGAAAGACTTCACACTCAAAATGATACTCCGCTAAGGGCAAAATTGAAAGAGCATGAATATTGTGATTCACAACAACCAGGTCCCTTTAGCTCACCTTGGAGGTGCACCACTCCTACTGGAAGGTTCCAACCTGCCTCAACTGCTATGATATACAGTTTCCCCTTAATCCAACACCATTAACCTTCCCCAGGGGTGGAACATCTGGTCAGGGGTACAGTTGCTTGTCAATTCAACTCTCCTAGATATGCAAATGATCCAGGGATCACAGTTGATTGGGATAGGCGGCTGCTAAACCAACTCTGTTGTGTAGGATCAATTTATTCAGATGCACAGCATGGTCTGGAAGGGTTGAACCCAGGATTGTGGGTTATTGCTGATCACTCTTATCAATACAGCTACCCTCACTGCCTATAAGGATTGTCTGAGCTGCCGTGTCAGGTCAGCCTTTGGTAGGGGAGGTGAGGGGTTAGGACACCAATGTGATATGGTGATATGGGGCAGGCCAGCCAAAGCCACTAGCCAGGAACCACCCAGGGAACACGCTTTGGGATCTCTCCAGCCAGTATAGGTACCCCAGCCAATTTACCCCTCCCAGAAACCTGACAGTAAAAGGATTACAGTAGCCAGCCTGTCTTTTTATTTATAATGGAGAGCAGGTATGTATCTCTTGAGGAAGCCAAGCAACCACATCACACTCATGAGTGTAACTGGATTGGATGAGCCACTGAGAGGGGATGACTGTTATGTGGTAATCAGTTATAGTGCAGTATCTGGGGTGTGCTAGCATAGCTACTTGGGGGAAAATATCTAGAAGCTAAACCTTGGCTTTGTTGGAATATGGGAAATTGTATATTTTAGTGAGCCCTTTGGGGAAAGAGAGGTCTCTGTTGATCAGGCATCTGGATAGGTATAGGGTGTCCCAATCCTGCTGATGAGCAAAGATCTGAATCAAGTTCACCCCTGGGGGTTAGATCTTTGTTGGCTCAAGCTTCCCTGATTAGTGAATTGTGTTGACTGCCGCTTTTAGCTGCCTGTGCCAGGATAGTCAGCTTGGGGCCAATTGGTTCTTTCTGCATAGTTTCTCTGGGGGTCAACCAGCAGCTTTGACATCTATACAAAATCTGTGGGATTGAGCCCTAGCCAGGCTCTTCACAGAAGGCCCCGCTTGACTTGGATATCCTGGTACTCCAAGCCAAATGTGGAAGCCAACTTGTATTCCAAAATTAAGGGAACAGGGACTGATAACAATCCCAACCCAGCAGCAACCTCAATCTAACACCAGATTTTTTAGTAGGGAAAGGCCACACCCTGTTCATCCAAGTGATTGATCAGCAGATACCTTGTTCCTACTAAGTGATTTAATAAAACTATATAATCCCTAGTATATTAATAAATATAGTTATCTAGTTCCTAAGCATTATCTTCCTTGTAACTCTTCTAATATAGCACAGGTACAACATTAGGAAACAGCTTGAATAAAAAGTAATCTGTTTGGGGAACAGCAGGCTTTTGCCTGGGAGAAAGGCAGCTGAACAGCAAGTTTGATGTTATTGTCTGAAATTGAGGTGTAAAGACTCCCCAAGCCATGGTTGAAGCCCCAGGGAGGATGAACTCATGGCAAAAGCCTTGCTGCTATACCCTCTTATAGTATTCCTAAAGTAGCTTTCCTAGCCCTAGATTTATTCTTAGCAATTATCCAAAGCAATTCTCAAGTTGAGAAAATTCAGCAAGCAACCCCACCAATAGCAAGTTTTTTCACCTGCTCCTTGCTTGAACCATGGCCCTAATTTGAAATTGAGCCAGCCTACCCCCTCCTGGGATCTGGATTGTTGAACCAGCTACCGCCCCAGAGTTCTCACTTCAACAAGGCCACCAAACCCCCAGCTTCAGGGGACCAGCATATCTTTCCATAAATTAGGTCATTCTGGCAGGCTCATCCATGATGCCTTAGAAATTCACCAGGTTGAACTTGGTCCTTGACAGTTTTATCTCACTCCCTAAGACAAGCAGCTGGTTCAAGCTAACCCAAGCTAACATTAATCCTTTGTTGAAGAATATCCTGTTTTCATTGAGCTCTCACTCAAACATCTGGTTTTTATAGCTGGTTTATCAACCTATTGCTTGACTTGGTATGCCTTTACCTGCTCCCAAATTAGCTATAGTTATCAATACCCTCAATAAAAGACCCAGCCAATTTACATCATCACCATTTCATTTTGGGACTTAGGAAGAGCAAAATTGTCTCCTAATCTTCAACTTATTCTAGAGAGATAAAGTTACTTGCCCAAATCTCCTCCTTTTCAAAAATCATACCTGCTTCCTGTTTCAGAAAATCAGCATACCACAGTGCTGTTAAACCTCCCACATCAAAGGTAAAACTGGTACAGCCTTCACCAAGCTACCCCTGGTGATGCCCCTTACATGCCAAACTTACTGGTGTAGCTGAGTAGCAGGAGCTTAAGTATCAGGAACTGGTCAGATTTTCACCCTGATCTCTTGACCCTTATCAGAGGCCTCTTGGATGGTCCCCTCTCAATGTTTTAAATGACAAATCAGGGGGTGTGGTGTCCTAATGGCCTACTGTAAGCTTTGCTCTGTGATTAAAACCCCCACCCCTCTCTGGAATTGATGGCTCCTCAAACCACCTAGGAAAGATAGAGACTTTCTCTACCAAGAAATTTGAACTTGAAACCATTCCCAAGTATCTCCATATGGCTTCTCCATACCCCACCAAATTTTAGTGGGACCTGGGGCTCACCTGGCAGGATATCAAACTTCCCTGGGCACTGGTTTACCTCAACTGCATTACCAAATTCACTGCCCCTCCACCAACCACTTTCAGCCCCCAGACTCTCTTTCCCACTATCCATATGGCTGGGCTAAAGTTTGAGTCCTTCAGAAGTCCTTGTTTAACAGGCACCTTGATCTCTTTGGCATTATTTTTTCCCAGGCCAGTACTTGCCTGTGCGCTCCAAAGCTGAGGCCATTGATGGCATGCTCCCCTACTAAACTCTAGGAGGTGCATATCTACCTTGGGAGAATATCTGCTACTGACCAGCTATAAAGGGCCTTGAAAATTTTGATGTACCTCCTACCCATCTGCTACATGGTACCATGCTTTTTTAGATGTATCCTCACCAAAAGTCTTCCCTGGCCATTAAGCCAACCCTGAAGGACCCCCAACTTGGGCAGCCATACTATTCCAGGCATAATGTTTACCCAGAATCTTTCCCCCAGATTAGGAGCAATCCCTTCCCAGCTTGACAACAACAGTGTTTACTTTCCAGTTGTTTGGACCTCTTAGACCATAAACCTGTATAGAGGCTATACAGTGGAACCAAACAGGGGTTCTTGGAGGACTGTATAGTGTGATGATTGTTTACTGTTATCTTTCTGTTTCTTTCTTCACCAATATTATGGGTAACTTATCCCTTGACTGGATCAATTGCTCAAGGAGGTTGGATTTCACCTGGTTAGATGGGCTCTTGATTTTCCAGGATATAAATTTGCTAATGTATCTTCTCCAGATTACCCCATCCAAATCAGAATGGCCAATACTGCATCCTATTTCAGCTCTCCACCCTGCTAAATCTAATCATGTATACATGCTTCCCTTATACCCAGGAACTCATTATATCAGATATAAAGGGGTTATCTCTCCTCAGCCACCAAGTAAAAGAGTAAAGTCGTCCCAGATAAATGTAATACCCAAGTATTGAGGGTAAAACTTTAGTAACATAAGATGGCAGGTTAGGCAGCTCAAAGCCGTTCAAGGCACAAACAATTAGATAGAGGTTTATTGCCTGATGGAAGGCTTTGGTAAGGATTTTGCAGTGTATAAGGCTGATGGCAAGTTACAATAGCATAGCTTCAGGGATCATGTAATTAGCCAAGTTGGGAGTTGTGCAAGATTCACCAGAGGTGTTCACAGGTTCAAATCCATTGAGTTGAGGTGAGTTGGCTCACTATATTATATACTTTTGGTTCCTGTGGTTCATGACCAAACTGAGCATAGGTTGGCTGGTTGCCCCCTATCCCAAGGTAAGCTGTCAAGACTGCTGTGAAGATGATGTAGTTCATCTTCTGACTTGGGGAGGGGTAATGGGTTTAGTAAGGTTACTTGCTTAGCCTAGGTAAAGGATTGATTAATGTTATAACATTGAGGAGGATATCCACTTAATGATAGCACAAACTATCATGGAGGGTGTTGAAAATTGATGTACGCCAACAAATTCAACAGAAGAATTAGGAGGAAGGGGTACATACTCAATATGTGCCTTCAAATGTGAAGATTTAGAAGACATTGACCAATTTATATTGTAGTAGTTAACTTTATTGGGTCCTATACAAGTAGGTAAAATTCTGCCCCTTGGCGTTTACTGCCAACGCCTTATATAGGGGTATTCTCATATTACTAATCACCAGTCACTGACAATGTCTTCTAGGACATTCCATTGCACTGTAGAGTCTGGGTTGGGTTGGCAGAAAAAGGGACAACCTTCTATTTTAGGGCACAATCCTGCAATGCTGTGGCACCTAGCACAAGGGTGTCCTCTGCTAGCGCACCAGATATCACACATATTTAGTATACTGAAACTTCTATATTTGGACCTGGCGTCTCAGCGTTATTTCTTCTCAAATCTGGCGCCTTGGCGCTTGATGTAAATTATTGCGGCGCTCTGGCGCTTGCAATTAATTGTGTTGGCGCCTTGGCACTTGATGTTAATTATTCCGGCGCTCTGGCGCCAAGAATATTTAATCCCAGCACTGTGGCGCTTGTTATTTAAGGTGGCAGAGGTGTGGCGCAATATTCCTTGGCAACAATGCCATGGTCCACTAATCATGTATTTAATATATGATAAGTTGACACTAATTTCCAAAAGGGTAATTGATTGGCCCTGGTTAATTGCTAATAGCCGCCTAATGAATTAAGCTTTCCACAATCCCTGGTCAACAATTCTTTGCAGAGGGTTTGTCTTTATTTATACTAGTAGACCTGCAAGGCATGATTCTTGGAAGGCATATCATTGGGGAACCAAGAGTCTGAGTTGCATCTGTTATTCTCTTTTCTGGATTGGCTTGTGTGGCTGGCAATTGAGAAGGTTTGAATGGATCCCAGTTTGCATTGGTGTAGTGCAAGTTGGGCCTTCTTCATTCACTAAATTTATTTACTAAATTTGGTTCATGATTTTCATTGTTGAAGAGCCTGTCAATCCATTCCCCATTTGGTAAGCTCCCAAATTGGGCAGCAGCTCCTCCCAAGTTGGATTTGGAGAAATTGCCTTTCCTGGTTTCCTAATTTGGCTATTTCCTTTAGAAGTGAATGGGGACTGGCCTGCTAGCATGGGAGGAAAAAAGCTGGTAGGTGGCTGGCAGGTGGCAGGCTGGCTCATGGGTTCCTGGTTTAAGGATGACTTGCAGGTGGTGCTTGTAAGAGTGGTGGGCACCTGCGCAGTAGCTGTGTGCATCTTCTCAATGGCAGCAGGTGTCTGCGTGTTGGCAGTGTGCAACAGCTTGGTGGTGGCGGTGTGTATCTGCTTGGTAGTGGGAGATGTCTGCATATTGGCAGCAGATGTCTGTGTGATAGTTACACAACTATAAGTTTCAGGAATATTCCTGACAATAAATCTCAATGTAAAAGAGTTGGGGCTACCTCCCTTTTGTAGATGCATTCTATCCAACCCCCCTTTGTAGCCCTCAAGCGCACTGAGAGGCAAGACATTTTCAGATAATCAACCCCATGTGACCTCAAAAATATATAAAGGGAGTAATAGGGGAAAACTATTGGTAAGCTTCCACTAGAAAAGTGGGGGACTACTAGTACTGGGCTGCTAGAGCAGGAGACAGTAAATAACACTTTGATTTGGCCTGGAGAACTAGCTCTAACAGTTAACACAGCAGGGGGGTCTTCTTGTTACCCCTAGTAAAAAAGGAAACAAGAAAGAAAATTCAATATGATATTGGCTCTGGCGGCTTGGCTGCTCAAGGTTTTAAGCAACACACTAAATAGGTGAAGTAGTAAAATTGAAGTGAAAGAGTAAATTGTGCTCTATTGAAAATAGCAGGGATGGCATTTTATAGGTAGAGACCTCATGCGCATCTGCATGTCACTACATATGCAACCAAGAGAACAGGCCAGTACATCCTATCATCCAGCTACCAACCTTAATACTGGACAAATGGTACATTCAAAATGTCCTTGATGATTGGGTTCCTTAAGGCATAATTCATAAGTCTAAGAAATTCTAGCTTAAGGTTTTGTATTCAGTTAGTGTTCCACAAAGAAAGGCTTGATTGATTAACAACTATCACAAGGATACTGGGAATAAATTATAGGTGCTAAGCTTAGGCTTGGGCAGGTCTCAACCTGATCAAAGTAGGGCATGCAACAGTTGTAGAAGTGTAAAATCATCAAAGTCTATCTAGTAAAGGAGCTGGGTAGGAGCTACTAGGATAGATCAACCAAGTATGGCTGCCTTGCTCCTCTAAGCTGACCAGGAATGAAACAGAATCAATAATTCATTATTAACCACCATCTGATCAGCTATATGTGCTCAAAGCCCAGACAATATCCCTGGTGATGTTCCTCCTAAAAATAAGACCACTCCTTGATATAGGAGAGAGTCAATATGACCAGAACAATCCTCTGGAAGGGAGTTGAGCCAGTTAAGAGAATAAGTGACCTGGTTTGGCCTGCCCCAGACCCAAATTGTGACAGATTCAGGTCTAACAGTCAAACTTACTGTTATCTTGCACTTGACTCTTGTAACTGGTACCTTCCTGTGACAAAGCTTTGAGGAATTTTGCCTCCAGGGAGGCAATTTTGTGAGACAATGCTTTATTTTCATCTCTCCAACAAGCCATAATTTTTAAACTCTTTTCCTCTCTGTTTCTTAGTGCCTCAACTTTACAATTGGCTCTGTCCTTTACATGTTGCAAAATTTCTTCAAACCCTAACAACAAGTACAGGAGTCCCATGCATAAACTTGATTTGCGTGTGCCAGGGTTCCCTCTCTGGCAAAATAGTTGGAGTATAGTTCTTCAAAAGCCTCTTTAACTTCTACCAAAGATTCCTCAGGTGCAATCTTAGAGACCTCCAGACTTTCCCAAGCCTCCTAAAGATATCTAGTAGGAACTTCCTTTCTTGCAGCAGCAGCCTTGACATAAAGCACCCTAAATTTTGCTCTTTAAAATAGTAATAAAGAAGACGTGATAATTAAAAAAAATTGAGGGGAAAGCGTCAAAATTGGCAATATATCTTTATTTAAAATTGGCTGTTTTTGCTTATATACCATTTGGGGCATATTCAGCTGAAAACCCCTCCGGTTCCTGAATCAACCTATGATTCATTTCACGTGGTCTATGACATTTGAGTCATCCAAACCTAGATCTTTACCTAAAAGATCACTGATATTTCTCAACCTATGAGAACCAACCTACAATGGGAAGAAGTCACCTGACTTCATTTATCCCAATGTACCAACTCAGCATGGAGCTTCCTCAGCTCTGGGCGCCAAAACCCTGTGGATTACACATCCCAAAACTCAGCTATCAATGTTCCAACTGGGAACCAGCTGATCAAACCTGAATTCCTAGGCATCACTACCTTTATTTAGTTATATTTGCATTTAATGGTGTTTTGTCTTAAGACCCATTAAAACACTTCTAAACTTGAACCAGGCGCCACTGCGGCGCCCAGCAATTTTCCCAGGTGGCACTGCCCAGTGAAATTTTTCAGGCACTGAGGCGCCGCCTTGGCGCTTCTCAAACCAATTAGGCGGCACGGCGGCGCTTCTAACCTAATGAATTTGCCAAAATGGCGCTTTTAACCCAAAATTTGGGGGTTAATTTTGATTAAACTTAACCAAACTTCTTGGCACAGTCAAGGCAATTAACCAATATTATTAAACCCTCATTAATTATACTGTAAATTCAGAACCTGAATGTAAAAATGCGGGATTATCAAATCCTTGGTCCAAATTTCAAATCACTTTTTAATGCCACTAGTAAACTCAGATATTAATTGCAGGAACTGGAATCCAAATTCAATGTACAGTAAGCACACTAGGAAACACCAACCCAAATAAAGAAGCTGCACTCTGGATAAAATCAAATGAAAAATTCAATCTCAACAACCATATTTAGACATAAAAAGTGATTAAACTTTAAAATCATCCAAAACTGGAAAAGATACAATATTATACACTTCAAATTACAGATATATAAACTATGTTACTATTCAAGGCTAACTCAAAAGAAAACAAATACTCACAACTAAACCAATAAATCCAAATAAATACACATTTAATCTAAAATAAATTTTTTATTTTATTTTTATGGACTGTCAGTTGCATTCCCAACCAGCTCCTTCACCAGCCTGCGGGACAGCCTGTCCACGAGGGCGTCCCAGAGGGTCCAAGAACAGACCAAGAACATAAATCAAAGGGAGGCATGCCAATACACAGGCCTCCCAAGGTGTCAGCGCCAGTCAACCACCTCCCATGTCCCAAGCCAGATCACACAGCCTTAATCCCAGAAAGATGCCGCTCTCAAGGCCTGCAACCAAAGTCTATTAAATAAAGGCCATTGGTAATAATGAGGTTACATACACCTCCACCGTATACCCAGTTGTCACCTGGCCCTGCACTCTTGATCCAAGAATTGCTACTTCCTGCCCTTGCGTCTTTAACACCACCTACAAGCCATTGGCCACCACTGTTGAGCCATCTGCACCTATTGTGTATTCAACCATTGACGGCGCCACTGCAAGAAAGCGCAATCCCACCTTCTACACAAAGGTCCCCATCCCCTGTGTTGAGCCTGCTAGTCAGGATGCTGTGGTACCTGCCAAGGGCCGGCATCAGTTAACAGATAGTTAGCATGAAGCTCTTCTCAACTGCTTGAATGGGGGAATGGCGGTTTGGGATATTGCGTCCCAATTTAGTGTCACAGCCAGATACATTGCCAACATCAACACCAAGTATGGCAACACCAGAAAAAATGCCAAATCCACCAAGGCTAAGCGGCAGACCAAACTCCTTCAGCCCGTTCATATTGATGCAATCAAGCAGTGGGTAGCCAAGGATTGCAACCTGGACTCACTTGCTGTCTAATCAATTGTTGCAACCAAGTTTCCAGACTTGCCTGCTAACGTATCTTACAATACACAGGAGGCGCTTGATGAGTTGCCCCTTGACGTATCTAATGTTGTGGATTAATCTGATGGCAATATCAAATGGCGGGTGTTTTATCCTAATTAGGAGCGCTACCAATTTGACTTGTGATCCCCGCACAAGTTATTCCTTGGCTTCAAACCTTACATGGAACTTCCCACTATGCCACCCCCTTGTGGCCTTGTGGCTTTCCCCATATAGTATATTAATCACAATATTCTACAATAAAAAATACCTTATTCTTATTATTCTGTCCTTTCTATTGGACTGTTGTCTTCCCCAATTCCAAGTACTGAATCCTCATTAGTTCAGTTGCAACACAATGCTTGCCATGGAGTTTGGGCTTTCTGTTTCTAAAACCCTTGTCTACAAAACAATGGTTGACTTGGTCTTCTCCTGGAAAGTACTGGGAGTTTTGCCGTATAACAGAAACAATGAAAAGACCATCAAGGATTGACGCATTTATGCCGAGACATATCTGGCACTAAAGGAGGCTGGAAATGCCAAGTTCTTTTACATCAACAAAGCATTGTTTTCCTCCTCACTGAGGTCTAGGCATGGGTGGGTCAAGAAAGGGTCCAAGGACGGCGTAGCCCATCATGCAGCTGTCTATTCCCAAACCTATTCAATGGTTGCGCTTCTTGGTCCTTGCAGGTTGGACCAATACCAAATGATCAAGGGTTCCCACAATAGCATGACTTTTCTCAATTTTCTCCAAACTGTCAAGGAGTATCTCTGGATCAATTACCACAGTACAACCAAAGTTTTGTTGTGTTGGATATTTTCAGGCTCCACAAAGTAGATCTGGTTGTGTCTGAGTTCCCCCATCAACAAAAACAGCCACACCTCCAGCCACCGGCTTACCAATTGTCCAATGAGACTTCTTTTCCTCCTGCCATATTCCCCATTCCTGAATCAAATTGAGGAGGTATTTGTTTGGATCAAGAATAAGGTGAAGAAAGGCCTCCCTCAGGACACCAAGGATCTCTTCAAGATCCTTGAGGTCAGTCAATTTGCAATGCCATCCAATGTAGTGGCAGCTTTTTACAAGCACTCAGAATCCTTCCTCCCCAAAGTCCTGGTCTCTAAGCCAATCAGATAAATGGGCGCTCTGGGTTTTATTTGTTTTTATTTTTATTTATTTTGTTTTTATTAGGACTCAAAAATTATTATTTATATATAATGACATTATGTTCAATTATATTATAGACATATAAGAGTATGTAGAAAAGGTAAGTAAAATTAATTATACTAGGTATGAGGAATATTTTTTATTATAATGCACTGAATATTATATTGACTGTTGCGCTAACAAATAAATAGATTTAAAAAGGTAGAAATAGATTAATTTTATTTAAATAATTGTGAATCCTTGTTGTTACTTTGGCTTTGTTAAGCCACAAATTGGACCTTGCATGTCATCATCTGATACTTATTAAATCAGTGCCACTATAGCCACACAACACGGAAGCCAATGATTTTTATGTATTGCTTACTAATTAGTACTTAGGACGTGGGTCAAGCATATCAAATATATTTATCAAATCTTATTAAAAGGATAAGGTAATTTAAGTTCTAAACAATCACTTGTTTAGAATATAAGTGGAGCAGGCCACATTATGAGGATAAATTCAATTATTGTTGTTTGTATATGTAATAAATGAACCTGTACTTGACAAGCTAGTAAATAAAAACATTTTTAACTTATATTTATTATTTGACGTGGTTGCAACTATAACTAATGTCTTGTAATATATTTAGATATATTAATATTATAATTTACCTACTAAAATTTAAAACAATCTTAAAATATTACAAGCAAAATTATAATTATAAATCTTAAAAGTTATATATTAAAGTTTAAATATTCAAAATTTAACTATTTTTATTTAATTGTGCTATATTCAATATTGAAATATTATATATTAAAAGTTTTAATCTTAAAATATATATTATTAAAAGTTTAATATTGAATTTTGGATACTAAAATTTTAATATTTATATATTTAAAATTAAAATTTTGTTGCAACTGAACCAATGAGAGTTCAGTACTTGGAATTGGGGAAGACAACAGTCCAATAGGAAAGGACAGAATAATAAGAATAAGGTGTTGTTTATTGTAGAATATTGTGATTAATATACCATAAGGGGAAGGCCACAAGGGGTGGCATAGTGGGAAGTTCCATGTAAGGTTTAGAGCCAAGGAATAACTTGTGCGGAGATCAGCAGGTCGAATTGATAGCACTCCTAATTAGGATGAAGTACCTGCCATTTGACATTGCCATCAGATTAACTCATAATGTTAGATACGTCAAGGGGTGACTCATCAAGCACCCCCTGTGTATTGTGAGATACGTTAGCGGGTGAGGCTGGAACTTGGTTGCAACACCCCCCTTGCTCCCTGCTTGTTGTCAGACACCAGGACTGGAGTCTGCGGAAGGTCTGGGTAGGTCTGCATGAACAAACTTTGTGTGGGGATGGCACAGCAGGGGCGCAAGCAATTGTGATGAAGTTTCTTAGTGTTTCCCTGGGCATCCTCAAGTTGGTAGGTGTGGTTATTGTAGACATCAGCTATCTTGAAGGGCCCTAGGTGATTGGGTTCTAATTTGGCAGAATTGGGGTTGAGGGTGTAGACGGGGTCACCTACAGAGTCTCTAGCTTTGAGGTGTTTTGTCCCTCCTGCAATCTGCTTGTGTTCAATTTCCCGGGCTTTGGCGCGCCATTGGTCTAGGGAGGGGATTGGCACTAGGGGGTTTGCTGGGAACCTTGGACCGTAGTTTCCCCTGTTCAACCCCTGTCAGATTGTCAGGTGTTCCAACGGCCAGGGTGTTAGGGCTGAACAGTGCCCCTGTTGATTCTTGCTCACAGGATTAGTAGGGCAGTAGGAAGGTGTTCAGTCCACGCAGTGTTAGGGTGCTCTTGTGAGAGCTTGGCAACCAGTTGGAGCAGAGAGCCATTTAACCGTACCACACGTCCATTGGCTTGCAGATAGTAGGGGGTCGTGACTATATATTGGAGCGCATTCTTGACACAGTAAGCCTTCACAACGTGCCCAACAAGTTCTGGCCCGCCACCTGTGATAAGACGTTTGGGGCGCCCAAAGCTAGCCACAATCTCCTTGCCAATAAAGCGGGTGACGGTGGTGGCAGTGTGATTGGTTGTTGCCCAGGCCACTGGCCAGCAAGTGAAGTAGTCAATGGCGGTGATAATATATTTCTTACCCATTCTGTCTTTGGGAAGCGGTCCCACAATGTTGAGGGCCCACTGTTCAAAGGGTTCCATGGCCTTGATGGGTAGGACAGACTTGGGAGGTGCAGGTTTGGATGTATTCTTTTCACACAATACACACGTCTTGAGGAGGTCCAAGATGTCTTGGCGCATGCGTGGCCACCAGACCTTATGTTTCATCAACTCAAAGAGGTTATGCCCTCTGATGTGACCCAAGGTTTGGTGGTAGTACAGTATTGTGTCCCCTTGTTGTGTGGTGGGAATGTACGGCGTCTTCTCACCTGTCTCTTCCCAGAGGCAGAAATTGCCAGCATTGATGGTAAATTGACTCTTGTTGTCCTTCAGCTTGGAGATTGTAACCGAGCTAAGGCCCTTGTAGCGGGTTGCCTCAGGGCGGAGGTAGAGCATGGGCCAATCTGGGTCCAAACTGTCGTCCCCAGTGATGGATGCTACGTAGAGTTGTGAAAGAGTGTCGGCTATGACAAGTTCCTTTCCAGGCTTATATTTGATGTGTAGTTGGTAGGGGGATAGGCGCTCAACTCATCCTGCCTAGTGGCGTGTTAAATGAGACTATGTGTTGAAGTATTGAAGTGACTTATGGTCCGTCAGAACGCGGGGTGGGAAGGTCGCACCTTCCAGGTACCAACGCCACTTCTCAACGCAGCGTACAATGGCTGCCAGCTCTTTATCATGGATGGGGTAATGTTGTTCCAAGTGAGTGAGCTTCCTGGATTCATATGCTATGGGAAGGAAGACGCCATTGTCAGCTTCTACCCTTAGCACACCCCCTATGGCCCTTTCAGAGACGTCAGTCTCAAGTTTGTACTGTCGGTTTTGGTTGGGAAACTGCAGGACTGGTGCTGTTGTGAGCCTTTGCTTCAATGTCTTGAAGGCTTGATCTCTGGCGGAGATCCAATGGAAGCGCTGTTTGGTATTGAGGAGCTCAGTGAGAGGTGCAATTAGTTCCCTGCAATTGGGGATGAATTTGCGTACATAGGCAACCATGCCTAAGAATGTCTGCACTTGGCCCACATCAGTGGGGGGCGGCATGCTATTGATTGCCTTGATTTTGGCAGGGTCAGGCTTTATCCCTTAGGCAGAGATGGTGTGCCCAAGGAGAAACAACTCTGACTTGAGAAACTCATATTTGGGGGGTTTAGCTTTTAGCTGGTTTTCCCGAAGGGTGTTTAGGACAGCACAGAGGTGTTGGAGGTGCGTGGTTTGATCTTGACTGAAGACAATAATGTTGTCAAGGTACACCACCACACACTTTCCAATCAATTCCTCAAAGGCTTTGTTCATCAACATGGCAAAGGTGGAGGGAGCATTGATCATTCTGAAGTTCATGACACGACACTCAAACAACCCGTCGTGTGTGCAGAAGGCAGTTTTTGCCTCATCCCCTGGTGCAATGCGGACTTGGTTGTACCCTGCGGTGAGATCAATCTTGCTAAAGACCTTTGCGCCTGCAAGTGTATCAAAAAGGTTGTTAATCAGTGGCAGATTGTATTTATTTTTAACTGTCACCTCATTTAGGGCCAGTAGTCTGTGACCAGGCAAAGGGACCCGTCCTTCTTAGCTACAAAGAAGACCGCCGCTCCGTATGGAGAGAGCGAGGGGCAAATGAAGCCCTTATCAAGCGCGTCCACAAGGTGCTGGCAGAGGGTCTCATCTTCCTTTGGTGTGAGACAATATAATGGTTGTGCTTTAGGTTACAATCCTTGAAGTTGTACAGCGTGCTGGATCTCCTGGGGTGGAGATAATTGTTTGAGTGTTTCACTGATTACGTCCTTGTACTCCTCAAGGAGTGCAGCTAGCGCTGGTGGTGGTGGCGTTGACAAGGGAGGGATTACAGATGGTTCTGCACGGATAACTTTGACTGAGCATTGGTTAAAGTTAAGTTTCCCCCCTTGAAATCATACATGCCTGTTTCTGTCATTCTGACAAACACAGTATTGTGTAGTAGTTTGTTCATTTCTGTGGGGTAAATCTGAAACCCTACCCTGTTTCTATTGAGGGTGATGACAGAGGTATCCCAGTCAATGTAGGGGAGGTTATGCTGGAACCAGTTGAGGCCAGCAATTACATTGTGGCTGAGCCCTGCCATGATTGGCCCAGAGAGCTTAACCTGGACCTTTCCCATCCTTACAGAGAAGGGCACCGTCTTGTGGGTGATGGTAATTCTGCAGGAATCAGCTACACATACTAATTTTAATCTGCTGGGTACTTGATCTAATTGTTGGGAGTCAGTGAACGCTTGATCTACCATGGTGTGATTGGCCCCAGTATCTACCAGTAGCTTGTGGGTTTTCCCACGGAAACAGAAGGGATAGGACAAGTGTGTTACTTTATTTGAGGAGTGGTTGGCTTGCAACACGGGATCATCACTGTGGACCTGAAAGACGTCCAGCTTTTCAACCTCGTGAAGATTGTAGTTGTGGGAGTTCTTTGCAGGCAAGGGCTGAGAGGACGGGTCAGTTGGGGTTGTAAGGCCTCTCATTGCTACAACCCCCAGGCTTTCCCTGATCCTCAATTAGCGCTAGCTGGAGCTCCTCCTCGTGGGGTGCTTAGTTGCACCTTCTTGTTGAAAAGGTTGGCAACAGCCCATTTGACCTTGACCACTGTTACCTGCAGAACGTGGCTGGGACAGAGCATTGCTGGTGCGACAGAAGCCCATTGAAGCCTGGTTATTGGCCTCTACAATGGCTTTATAAAAGCCGTCAATAAAGGTGCAGTGGCCAACAGGAACCCACTTGCAGATATGGGGTTTTAACCCATTAATAATGAGGGTGAGCAACATGGCGTTCCCATTGGTCACTGCTTTGGGGGCGGCAGCCAGGGCTTGTTGCCACGTGGCGAGATACTTGGGGACGGAACCAGTCTGCTTGATGGCTAAGAGGGGAGTTCCCAAGATGATGGGAGAGAAAGTTTCACTGTATTGGGACTTGGCGGCGTCTCAAAATGTTGCCCAGGTGATGTCAAACTTCTGGCTGGCCCAGTTGATGAACCACACAGCGGCGGGCCCTGTAAGACGGCCAGATGCGGTGGCAACCCACATGGACTCAGGAACCTAACAGATACAAAGGCGCATTTTGGTGGACTGGAGCCAACTGACAATGTCAGCTCCTTTGATACCGCCAGTGAAGGACTCTAGTTGAAGGTTGAGCATACATTGGGATAGGTCCAACTGTGGCAGGGTGATGCTGGCGTCATGCTGCCCAAGGCAGAGCCAATTGTATACACTGGTAAGAACTAACTGGTCTTGATAGATGACATATCATTTGGGAATGTCCCCCTTGGGGATTGGAAGGAATGTCTCTTGTTGTGGAGTAGCCATGCTGCCCGTACTCCGTCCTTTCTTGGGGGAATTTTGTTTTTTTAAAATAGGTTGTAACCTACTTCTGCTACCAGTGTTGCAACTGAACCAATGAGAGTTCAGTATTTGGAATTGGGGAAGACAACAGTCCAATAGGAAAGGACAGAATAATAAGAATAAGGTTTGGAGCCAAGGAATAACTTGTGTGGGGATCAGCAGGTCAAATTGGCAGCGCTCCTAATTAGGATGAAGTACCTGCCATTCAACATTGCCATCAGATTATCTCATAATTTTAGATATGTCAAGGGGCGACTCATTGAGCGCCCCCTGTGTATTGTGAGATACATTAGCAGGCAAGGCTAGAACCTCAGTTGCAACAATTTTACTATAAAAATTTTAATATTACATATTTCAGTATTAAAAATATTTAGTATTAAAATATAAAATATTAAAAAAAATTAATTTGCAAGGGAAAAATATTTTTGGGGGGATGCCAATTGCTAAGGGGATGCAATTATTATGGGGAATTATACCCCAAAATTAATTTTCTGGCTAGAGCATCTAATTGGATCCACATACTCTTCTGTATGTGGTGGACAACCCTGGATGTGATTGCTAGAGGGGTGGTACCCTGCACCCCAGTGGTTTTTGAACGTTTAATAAAAAGAAGGCAGGTGAGTGAATTGACAAATAGGTTTTTTTCAGAGGGCATGTAGTATCTGTACAATGTTGCCAATGCAAATGAGTCATAAAGGACATGCTTGACTGTCCTATACCCCCACAGTGTCTTCTGGCATTTGAGTGCTAACTGGCATATGTCCATTTGAATAGGTACATCCTCCAACTTTCTGACACTGGTTTTTAGTATGCAGTGAAGGAGGATTCCCAGGTATACCGTGATGTGAATTCTTTGAGAGGTATATTTTTCTGAGAACATGCACAGTTTTTTGAAGACTTGAACTAACCTATTGATATAGGATGTTTGATTGAATTTGAAGAGGGTTCCAGGGGGCGCCTGACTTGTATCATCCCCCCATGCCTCGGCAACCAATATTAATAAAGGTTTAAATGTGTTCTGAGAACTATGTCCCCGACTTTGTTTGACAATGCCTTGAATACTTCATTAAAAATCAGTTTTTAAATATTCAGTTCCAAATTGAAAGTCAGTTTTTATTAAGTTTTTTTATATTTGTTGATGTTTGAAAATGGGAATTGTTGAATGCTTTCATAGATATATTCATCAAATTTTAGCTTGACATCCCCGTGAATTTCATTCATTTCTTTGATTTTGATATTTGATCCTATTTCATATGCTTCCCTGAACCAAGGCAAGCACTCTCTGGGTGATAAAAATTCCCTATTTTTAGCTTCAATACTTGGAAAATTATTCATATTCTGTTGAATTATTTTATTTATTTGTTTTACAGGAGCTACCAGTGACTGGTAACCCCCATAAAACCAACTTGGCGTAAAAGCTGCCACTTCCGCAACCTTGTCCCCATTCCTAGTTATAACTAAAGTAAATATAAGTAAAACATAAAAAGACTTACTAATTGTTTCCCCTGTGGCCCCCTCAGCCACAGGCGCCACCTCAGCAAATTTCATGAGTGTTGGCTGCTCTTCATTAATTTTTCTAGGCTTAATTTTTCAAATATTTCTTGCAACTTGTGTTTCTTCTTGGTTTTCATTTGATAAAATTTCTGTGTTTCTTGAAGCGCTCCTGCTTCTTGACTGAGCTTTGTTTTTTTCTGTTTCCATTTGGTTGGTTTCCTCTTCATTTGTGTTTATTTCCTTTGAAATTTCATTTACTTCAATTGGTTTGATTATTTGAGTATTCTTTCTGTTGTTTTTTTGCAAATTCCTACAAGATGTAACTTTTGCTTTTGAAATCTAACTGCTTGATTATTCCCTTTTGAAGATTTAAAATTATTTCCTTGTGTTCTTCATTGACTATTGTTCCCAGGCTATTTTTTGCAGTTTTTTTGCTGGACCAAGGCCCTTTCCTCATTTCCCAGTTGATTTATCAAAATTTATTTGATGTTGTATTCAAGCTCAACAACCTTTTGGAGGGCTGACTCTAATTTATTGATAAGTGTGTAAATATTTGACATTATGTTTGAATTCCATAAAAACTGGTTTTTATAGTACTACCTTCAATGCATACATATTTTTCATCATTGTTAATAAATTAAAGACAATAAAAATAAATATTGCATTAGAATATAGCAATTAGACCTCAACTCTTGGTATTTTGATTATATGTGCATAACTCAATGTATTATTTTTAATAAAATCCACTTTAAACTTGGCCTTTTTACATTGTAATTTATCAAAATGGATTGTGTTTATATTAGAGAGCCATTGACGCTTAGTACAAATATTGATACATAGTGAATTTTACAGCCTGTATATTTACCTATTAGTAATGATTCTATAAACTTTTTAGTTGGATTTTGCAAGGTAATAATAATGTAATGTGTTAATAAATTACTGTTTGTTGTCTTAATTGGCTGATTTTCTTTGCTGTGGTAATTGTGCATTTTCTGATATTTACGCACTAATATCCAATTGGTTGATTTCCTATTGCCTGTGCAATTTGATTTGAAATCAACCAATTGGATATTAGTGTGTAAATATCAGAAAATGCACAATTGCCACAGCAAAGAAAATCAGCCAATTAAGACAACAAACAGTAATTTATTAACACATTACATTATTATTACCTTGCAAAATCCAACTAAAAAGTTTATAGAATCATTACTAATAGGTAAATATACAGGCTTTAAAGTTCACTATGTATCAATATTTGTACTAAGCATTAATGGCTCTCTAATAAAAACACAATTTGCTTTAATAAATTACAATGAAAAAGGCCAAGTTTACAATGAATTTTATTAATCAAAATGCATTGAGTTATGCACATAATTTCTAAATAATAAGAGTAGAGGTCTAATTGCTATATTCTAATGCAATATTTACGTTTATTGTCTTTAATTTATTAATGGTGATGAAAAATATGTATGCTCATAATTTTAAGCTATTTGTAAAATGTACAACATTGTATTAATTATGGGAAATGTTGATAATGTAAAAAGAAAATATTATTAATTATGAATTGAAAGAGAGATATCAATTTTAATAAGTTGTCACAAAGAAAAGGCTTATTTACTGATCAAAGGATGGGAAGGGGAGGGAATGGGTGAAATGAACATCACCTTCATCTGCGCCTGTGAAAGGGGCGGCATCAGAGATAGTGGGGGGATTGGTAGTGGCTTGGGAGTCAGGGTTGGAAGGCGGGTAGTTTTATAGGGGTTGGGGAGGCAGGATTTGTTGACTGGGAAAGGGCAGCAAGAGCAGTTTGCTTCAATTGCTCAAATTCTTCTTCTGTCACATATGCAGGCTTGACAAAACAGATGGAGTGGCGTGGGGGGAGGCAAGAGTCCTTTATGGACTTATCACTATCACTTGCATAGAAGATGATGAGATCAAATAAGTCCTGGACGGACACAGAAGGGAAAAGCTTATAACCCTTATCAATTTGGGTGCATAGTTTGTTGTAGGTGGCAGGCTTTAAGCGCCTGAGGGCAGAACCAAAATTGTAGAGACATATATCTGCAAGATGCATGGCAGCGTGGTTGATGGGGTAGTATCAACAGGTATGCCCTGCAGCCCTGATTTCTTGGGTTGCACATTCCTGCTTCTCCATCTCAGCACTAAGTACAACTTTGTGCACAGCGTTTTGTGTGGCCCACTCCTCCAGCATGTCCTTGAGCTCTGTCTGGTAGGCATACCCATCTGCAGTGTTCAATATTGCCAAGTAATACTTGACACCCAATGGGGAAACTGCTAATAAAACCCCAACAAAACAATACAAGATTGGGCTGTGCTTGTACACGTCAGACTGGATACGCTTCTCTCCAAAGTCTTGGATACTGGCTGAGATCTTGGCGTATGATAGGAAGATGACGTCATTACATACCCTCATTGCCCTCCCTTTAATAAAATTGATGATAGTCAAATTGTATGGGTTGGTATCCACCAAACTGGGGCCACCAAGAACCTGATTGGATAGGATTCTGGCGGTAACCACAAATCTGTGCATCCACAAATTCACTGTTCTTTTGTTGGTGAAGATGCCGTGGAGTCCCAGCTGGAGATGTACCTGGACCAGGGGCATCTGCTGGTCATGTTCCATAATGGCCATTATAAAGGGATGGGCTGTGTCACCTTTGGTCAAAGTACGGGCACCAGTTGAGGTCTTCTTGGTAGGGGGCCACAGTTGGCGTGGGCTTGCAGGGTTGCAGTCACAGTGGACTTTGCAAAACCCATTATGACTGCAATTTCCCTGAGGGACATAAGCATCCCTTGCTTTTCAACCATTTCAAGAATAATCTCTGGAGTGATTAATTTTCTTCTGCGCCTTGCAGCCTGTTTGGCTAAAGCGGGTGTGTCTGCCTTGAGAACCAGACAGTGCCATCTGATTGGCTGTTTCTGGATTCTGGCTTCCATTGGTGGCCCCATGGCTCACTTGGTCAATTCTAGATGCTAGTGTTGCTATATGATTTGGGTTAGCAGCTGCCTATGTGTGATGGGCAAATAGGGCCATGCTTGAGGACGCAGGAGAAAGAACACACTCCTGGGTGGTTCTTGCAGAGGGGCCTGTGGGTTGGGAGTGGCCATAGAGGGAGACTTCACTATTAGAGGACCTGTGTAGCCCTGCATAATTTTGTTAAGGCCAGGAAACAGCTTGTTGACTTGGTTGGTGTTGCAAAAGACATAATAAATTTTTTAGTATAATTTTAAACTCAGGAAGAGGAATGTATATTTTAGTCAATTTTATTGTTATATATGTTAATTTTGTGAATATTATGATCTAAATTTTAGCTGTCCTGAAATCAAATAGGGTGATTTTTGGGAATGCTTGTGATTTCTAAAAGAATCAGCATAAATCCACTCTAGATCCTTTATCATCCTTTTTGAGACATCCATAAATTATATTTATTTCAAATTCCTTGCAATAATGATTTGAAACTTGGTTCTTGGATTTGACAATCCCGAAATTTCAGATTTGTTAATTTTTACATGATGTATATGATTTGTTTGACATACAGGAAATCTCAAATTGTACATAAGAATCCCGCATTTCTGATTCATGTATCCCACATTTGTTTGTTGAGTTTTGTCTTTTGCTAGTTGAGTTATCTGCTCAAGAGATTCAAAATTTGCCAATTTGATTAAATCAAAAAAAATTCAAAATAAATGGTTGATTTTATTAAATATTTTATTTTTTCACTCATATGAGTTGCCTGCAAAAGTGATTAAAATTTGAACCAAGGATTTGACAATCCCGCGTTTTTATGTTCAGGTTCTGAATTTACAGTATTTCCATGTATCTATTAATTAATCTTCCCGGTTAATTAAATTTTTTTTGAGAATCCTAGTCTCCAAGATTGATTTGTCCAATATTGCCTTATGTTCCTTTATTGAATATAGATACTAAGTTCTCAGGATTCTTTATGTGAAGAACTCCAGCCAAACCTATCTACATTAAGTAAACAGCAAAAACAGAGCAACTTTATATCTTGGAGTATTTATTTGGCTAAATAATTAACAGTGACTGTCGTACCTCACACTAATTCAGGGTATATCCAGCTTACCCCACTGTCCAAGGTACCATAGCAGATGAATTTTCAAGTAGGGAGTTGTGACAGATCCAGGAAATTTATGCTTGATTCTTCATTATCCCGGTCTGACTCTTTTACGGTTTGATCAGGAATCCTTTATGTAAGCTTTGATGAGCTTGGACTCCAGGCAAGAAATCTTGGTGTTAAACTTATTGTCATCTGGTGATAACTTCTCCGTTTTTTGCTTCCCATAGTCTTAGCTGCAGACCATCTTTTTCATTCCATGGTAGTCTTATTTCAGTTAAAATCCGAAAACACAAAGCATAAAAAGATTTGGGGAAAGCAACCATTGTCACACATAAGTATCATCTTCTATTAATTATTATCATATTTCCATTATATATCAATCATGATACATGTCATGAATGACATTTCAATACTTGTATTAAAAACCCAAGCTTTAAACCCTGGTTCCCAGAAGGTGGATCCAACCCTTCAGACCAGTCCAGGACCCGCCAATCTTTTAAAAAACAGGCTTGAATCAGTAAATTACTCTGCGTTCTGCAGGCCTACTACAGAGGACCCTCCAAAGACTACTCGAGTCACACAAAGTGGATGGGAGACCGCCCACTTGTTAAATTGCAAACCCAAGTTAACGAGTTACTCCGAGACCCGCCAGCCTCCCAGAGACAATTCCCCAAATGTCCATCAGATTGATGCCAACCTTGAGCCACCAAAGACCCAAACCTATGTAGAGGTTGCAGCTTGTCTTAAGGAGGTTAAGACAAAACCTATTTTTAACCTTGCCAATGACCACCAGCAACTGCCGGCATGCCGCCCAGAAGGGGTAGTACAATTGGACTACTCAGGTGACATAGTGAACAGTGGCGGCAAAACAAAGCATTGCCATTTCTATTTGCCAGAGCAGGCACAACCTGGATCTGCAGCCCTTGAGACACCAAGCCAAGACCCACGTCCCACCAGTACCTTGTCCGCAAACCTGAACCCTGCAAAAATTGAAGGAGCAAAATCCCATGGTATAAAAACCCCAGCGGTGTGGTGAAGACCACATTGTCATTTTTGATAATAAAGTTTTATGAACCTTTGGTTCAAACAAATCTTACCCTATCTAGTCTTAGTGATCTTCCATCTTAATTCCAGTCAAGTAGACTGCCAGGCCGCCGCCCTCCCCCAAGACCAACCTACCAAATTGCCCCAGGCATTATACTGTCCCCCAGGAGCCCCCTTTGGACCTGTGCATTTTACTGAATACCCCCCCCCCCAACCCGGCCTATTCAGAGTACGGCTTGGAGACTATCCTCATTGCTGACCCCTTGGCCAGGACTAGAGAAACCAAATACATAGGACGCAAAGGAAAGTGGTACAAAAGGCCGCCAAAATTGTTCAAAGACAAGTACACTTACATGCCTGCCTACTTTGTTTCTATGACTCCTCCCTTAACCCCACAACCAGACTGCCCGCTGGAACCTACTACTGCAGCCAAGACCAACTCTACCCAACTGTTTAGAGTACTCTACATTACTTTGACAGGATTGGTAGATTCTGTGGTCCCCAACTCCGGACCCTGGTCCTTACTTGGGCGTTCTGCATCTTATATTATCAAGTTAGCACCCATTCTATGGTGGGCCTTACCTGCCGGCTTGGCCGCACCTCACCCCAAGCCGTCCAATGCCTCTACCTATGACTGGCTTCCTGACAGTACATTTGGCTGAAAACCCCTCTGGTTCCGGAATCACATCTGGATTCCTATCACATGATATATGACATAACAGCGTCATCCAATCTAGATCTTTACCAAAAAAACTTCACACTTCTAACCTATAAGAATGTGCCATAATACATTCCAGAATTACCTGATTCCTTCTGTGGAAATTTATTGCTTTGGCTTGAAGCATTCCAGACTTCCGGCGCCAAAACCCTATGAAATAAATGTATTCCTGATCCAAGCTATCCTTGTTCTAACTGGGAACCAGCTGATCAATCATGAATGCATAGACACCATTGTCTACATTTAGTTATTTTTACATTTAATGGTTTTTTTTGTTAAAACCCCATTAAAACACTTTGAAACTCAAACCAGGCGTCACTGAGGCGTCCAGGAACTTCCCAGGCAGCGCCTGAAACATTCACTGGGCAGCGCCTTGGCGCTTTACAAATCAATTAGGCAACAGGACAGCGCTTTTAACCTAATTAATTTGCCAAAACGGCGCTTTTAAATCACAATTCAGGGTTTTACTTTTGGCTAACCTTAACCAAACTTCTTGACACAGTCAAGGCAATTAAACAATATAATTAAATCCTCATTAATTATATTCCAAGCATATATTAATTAACTTTTCCAGTTGAATAATCTGTTTGAAGACAACAAGTCTTTACTCAACACAGTCAAGTCCATTTTGGCCCTATGATTAAATCCCCATTAATCATACTCCAGGGTATATATATTAACTAACCTTCCCAGTTAATCAATCAGTTTAAGACACCTAGTCTCATAATCTGAATTGTTCATATTATTTTTTACAGCCCTCAATTAGTACAGATTAATTGATTCCTGGGTATCAATTACTACGCTAGAAAGTCACTTCAAGGCCAATCTTATTGTTTTGAATTTCCACCTATGAAATTCATCACAATTCAACCTTTTTCTGAAACCACAGCCCAATGTGACTTTAGTATGGTCACAGGAGTAAACCTCAGTTACCTGGGTAACAGTGACTTTCAGAGTAAGGTACTGCTTTAAGGAAGCCACAATCAAGGCTGTGCAGGTCTGGATCCTAGACTAAAGTTATTACAGTCCAAACCCTTCTTCAGAACTCCTTGGAACTCTTCTGAATTACCACAGCTGTGCTTATAAACCAGCTTCCCTGTAATGATAGTAGCCTTTAAGATATGGCTCTTGATATGGATTGTAGTGGCTCAGCAGTAGTACCCAAAAGCTATATGATGATGGATTTGATTTATTACAGTAGTCATGGTCAATGATTTAAACTGATTTACCTTTCCAATTGTGAATTTAAATTATCTATGGGATGCTATAAGAGGGTATATATCTTCTCTATCCATAAACTTAGCTGAGGGCAATCCAGGTACTCATGGATACTTGGTCAATTACCAGTGGTACGGTTCAACTGTTAGGATGGCCCCTGCCAGGCTCAAAACCACCTTCAGCAGAAATCTTGGTGACATACATCTAACCTGTTGCGCTTTGGGAGGTTGTTGATTTAGTAGCTAAAACCTTCTTAAACTTTTACTGGAATGTTGAGAGGATGGGATCTTATTAACCCATGCCGGTAAGGTGCATCCTGGGTGCCCACTAGGGCTGCACCAGAGGAGAAATGCAGCCATCTGATTCCTGTCTTTTGGATCCCCTTAGCTAGGGGGATCCAAGATGTAAGTAGACTTTCAAAAGCGGCTCTCTTCTTTCCAGAAGAGCCAGGCTCTATATACATTTTTTTGATAAACTTTCTCTTTTAGATTGGATCTGAACTCCAACTCTCATACTGTATAGCTTTAAAATTAGATAGAAGAAATTTAACCTTTATTTTTAAAAGAGTCTGGGAAGATCATTTGACTGGGGATATGTACAGCTACAAACCAAAGAAACCGTATCCAGTGTTGTAACTGTGCTGTTTTAGCAGAGTTACAAGGGGGAAATTTTTTGTAAACTAGATAATATTATTTATTGAGAGATATGTATTATATAGTCATTGTGAATTGTAGATAACAGGAACATGATAGTGTTGATCACACAGTGGGATAGTGAAGGGGGTGGCTTGATCCTTGTAATGAGTCTAGAACCAGAACAAGATATCCACCATGGGGGCTCATCTTTTGTTCATGTTGTTGTTTTTGGAAATTCAAGTCAACTTCCTAACCTGGCTTTGACTGACTGGATAATTGGATTGCAGGTCACAACCCCGCTTACTCAGAACCTTGCTGGTGGGTTGAGCCTGCTGTTTCAACATCCCCACAACTGAAGGTCAGCCTTCTCTGGGGGTAGGTTGTCATGGAGATTTTCAGGAGCCTGGGCGTCATACTGTACTAACTGCTGTTTGGTGGCGGGTAGAACAGTCTTGCATTGTTTCTGTCTTGACTTGCAAGGTCTCAGATAACCATGATGGAGAACCTTGTCTTGTTTACATTTTCTAAGTCCTTGCACAAGGTAAGTGTTGTTTTTGTTCACCTTTAGGATGATGGCAGGGCCCACCTTTTCTGGTTTTAGTTTACTTTTGTTGGTATTCATGACCCAGACTTTGTGCAAACCTGGTGTCTATCTTAGATGGGGACAAAGTTCTTTTTTAGACACTTTTCTTCCATTTATAATTGTTGTAACTGTGCTGTTTTAGCAGAGTTACAAGGGGAAAAATATTTATAAGCTAAATAATAATCTTTATTGAGAGATAGTGATTATATAGTCATTGTGAATCAAGGATAACAGGAACATGATTGTGTTGATCACACAGTTGAATGGTGAAGGGGGGTGCTTGATCCTGGTAATGAGTCAAGCGCTAAAATAAGGTATCCACCATAAGGAATCATCATTTGTTTGTGTTGTTGGATTTTGCAATTTGAGTTGACTTCCTAGTCTGGCTTTGAGTGGCTGGGTAATTGGATTGCAGGTCACAAACCCGCTTTCTCATAACCTTGCTGGCGGGTTGATCCTGCTGTTTTGACACCCCCCCCTGACTGAAGGTTGGACTCCTCTGGGGGTAGGTTGTCAGGGAGGTTGTCAGGAGCCCAGGCGTCATACTGGAATAACTGTTGTTCTGTGGCGGGCAGGGCAGTTTTGCGTTGTTTTTGTCTTGCTTTGCAGGGTCTCAGGAAATCATGGTGTAGGGTTTTGTCTTGTTTGCGCTTCCCAAGTCCTTGCTTGAGGTAAGTGTTATTTTTTGTTTACCTTTAGAATGATTGCTGGACCTACTTTCTTGGGTTGTAGTTTGCTTTTATCAATGTTCATGACCTGTACTTTTTCCCCAACTTCATGTCTATCTTGGATGGGGACAAAGGTTTTTTTGCAGATGTTCATTTTCTTTTTCTGTTTGCTTGCTGTTGGCTTCTATAGCTTGAGGGTCTGATTGCAGGGGGACTTTACTTGGAATTTCCTGTTTGGGTCCTGTCAATGCTTGAATGATATTTGGTTGTGTGCTGTATACCAAATCAAAAGGGCTTTTTCTAGTGGATCTGTTCACTTGGGTCTGGCATACAAGCAATGCATTTGGTAGCTGCTTGTACCAGTCCTCAGGTCTTTGGGCAGTGAGTTTGGCCAGGGCTTGAACAAAGCTACCATTCATCCTCTCCATATGTCCATTGACCTGAGGGTGATAAGGTGTTGTTACCCTGTGCTGGACCCTATTATTGGTGAGGTAAACGTTGGTATCTTCAGAGGTCAATTCTTTGCCTCTGTTGGTTATCAGGAGTTCTGGCTTTCCAAACTTGATGATGATTTCTTTCCATATGAATTGCCACACATCATTGCCTGTATGTGTTTTAACTGCTTGTGCCACTGGCCATTGTGTGTCAAAGTCTATTGCCGTAATGATGTGCTTTTTTGTTATGTTTTCCTGGCATGGGGCCCACAATGTCTAGGGCCCACACCTTGAAGGGTAGTTGCGTGAAAATAGGTAGTACTGATTTAGGCGGGGTATCTCTCTTTGCAAATTTCTCACATACTTTGAATTGTCCCAAGACTTCCTGGATGTCCCAGTATAGAGTTGGCCACCATGCTTTGTGTTTGAGGAATTCATAAAGGTTGCAGCTTTTTGTGTGTCCTAGGTCTCTGTGGTAACGTAGGATTGTGTTGACTTGCTGATGTGTGGGAATATAAGGGATGGTGGTTCTGTTGATTGTCTTCCAATGCAAGGTCCCATATACATCCACAAATAAGTGCTTGTTCTTAATAATTGTTTCTTTTTTTATGTCTGTGGTGCCAGGGGAGAAGCCTTTGTCCTTTGTCTGAAGCATCAGGAGAGGCCAGTCTGGGTTGAGCCCATTCTCACCTCTCATGGCTCTGACATACAGGCATGAGAGTGCATCTGCCATGGCAAGTTCTTTACCAGGATTATATTATATGAGCATATTAAACCTCTCCAGGAGTTCCATCCAGAAGGCTTTCAGCAGGATAGGTTTTTGTGGGTTTTGAAGTATATAAGTGACTTGTGATTGATCAATGCAGTGAATTCCTCCTGTTGTTCCAGGTAACAACGCCATTTGACCAGGCAGTGTACATTTGCCAACAAATCTTTGTTGTGTATAGGGTACCAGCACTTGCCAACTGTCAGTTTGTGTGATTTGTAGGCTACGGGAAGGAAGTCACCATCATTGTTTTTTATTTGTAGTACTCCCCCAATAGATGTATCAGAGGGATCTTTTTTAATTTGATATTCCCCATCACGTTTGGGGTATTGGAAAATGGGTGCTGTTGTAAGCTTCTCCTTAAGAAGTCTGAAGCAAAGGTCACATTGGGGGGTCCATACAAACTTGGATTTGGCGCCAGTTATGGCAGATAGGGTTGCAGTCAGGACGCCACAGTTGGGTATAAATTGTTGTACATAGGCAACCATTCCTAAGAATGTGTGGAGTTCTGAATTGTCTTTTGGAGGTGGCATTTTACAGATAGCTTTAATTTTATGGTTGCAGGGCTTAATGCCATCCTTCAAAACTATGTGTCCCAAGAAGGGTAACTGCTTGCGGAAGAACTGGCATTTGGAGGGCTTGGCTAGCAGCTTGTGTTGCGCCAGGGTAGCAAAGACTGCCTCCAGATCCTTATGATGTTGTTCTACCAAGGGGCTATAGACAATAATGTCATCCAGGTATACCAAGGCGTGTTTACCAATGTGGGGGCAAACACCTCATTCATTAAAGTCAAAAAGGTTGACAGGGTGTTTGTCATGCCAAAGTTGAGCACCACACATTTGTAGGAGCCATATTAAGTGTGGAAGGCTGTTTTGGGGATGTCTTCCTCCTTAATACAAATCTGGTTGTAGACTGCAGTCAGATCAATCTTGGAGAAGACTGTGGCTCCTCCCAAGACGTCAAAGAGATTGTCAATCACTGGTAGTGGATAACAATTTTTGATGGTAACTTTGTTTAGGGCTCAGTAGTCTGTGACTAGGTGTAGGGTACCATCTTTCTTTGCTACACAGCATAGGGCAGCACCAAAAGGAGACTGTGATAGACAGATAAGTCCTTTCTCCAATGTTTCCTTGAGGTAAGCATGTAGGGTGTTGTCTTTGTTTGGGGTCAGGTGGTAGATGGGCTGCGCCTTAGGTACAGCTTCCTTGAGTTGGATAGAGTATTGGATGTGTTTCTCTGATGGCAAACCGGGTAGAGCTCTTTAAAAATTTCTGGATGGTGGGTGTCAGGAAGCCAGTCATAGGTAGAGGCATTGGGCGGCTCAGGGTGAGGGACAGTTGAGATGGCAGGTAGGGTCCACCATAGAATGGGTGCTAACTTGATAATATAAGATAAAGATTGGCTGAGCAAGGACCAGGGTCCGGAGTTGGGGACCACAGAATCCACCAATCCTGTCAAAGTAATATAGAGTACTCTAAAAAGTTGTGTAGGTGTGGCCTTGGTGGCAGCGGTGGGTTCCAAGGGGCAGTCTGATCTTGGGGTTAATGGTGGAGTCATGGGAACAAAGTACGCTGATAGGTAGTTGTACTTGTCCTTGAATAATAAGGGCGGTATCTCAACTCTCTTTCCTTCACGTCCTATGTATTTGGTACTTCTAGTCCTTGCCAAAGGGTTGGCAATGAAAATGGTTTCCAAGTCATACTCTGAATAGGCCGGGTTGGGGGTACTTGGTAAAGTGCACAGGTCCAAAAGGAGCTCCTGGGGCGGTATGATGCCTGGGGCAATTTGGCAGATTGGGCTCGGGAGGGGGCGGCGGCCTGATAGTCTACTTGACCGGAATTAAGATGGAATATCACTAAGACTAGATAGGGTAAGATTTTTTCAAACCAAAGGTTCATAAAACTTTATTATCAAAAATGATGATGTGGTTATCACCACACTGCCAGGGTTTTTATACCATGAGACTTTGCTTCTTCAATTTTTGCAGGGTTCAGGTTTGCAGACAAGTCACTGGCAGGACGTGGGTCTTGGCTTGGGGTCTCAAGGGCTGCAGATCCAGGTTGTGCCTGCTCTGGCAAATAGAAATGGCAATGCTTCATTCCGCTGCCACTGTTCACTATGTCACTTGAGTAGTTCAATTGTACTACCCCTTCTGGGCGGAAGACTGGCAGTTGCTGGTGGTCATTGGCAGGGTTAAAAATAGGTTTTTTTAACCTTCTTAAGGCAAGCTGCAACCTCTACATAGGTTTGGGTCTTTGGTGGCTCAAGGTTGGCATCAATCTGATGACCATTTGGGGAATTGTCCTTGGGAGGCTGGCGGGCCTTGGAGTAACTTGTTAACTTGGGTTTGCAATTTAACAAGTGGGTGGTCTCTTGTTCACTTTGTGTGACTCAAGTAGTCTTTGGAGGGTCAGGGTTTGATTCCAGGGCTTCCAATGTTGGTTTCAAAACTCCAGTATTGGTGTTGGGCAGGTTGGCAGCGGGTTCTTCACCAATCTCCTTTAGCCAGGTTACATCTCCTTTGTAGATATGGGTCTTCATTGGCACCAGTTTGATGGCAGACTGGCAACTATTAAGGGAATTCTCTGTAGTAGGCCGGCGGAACGCGGAGTAATTAATCAATTCAAGCCTGTGACTTAACAGGTTGGCGGGTCCTGGACTGTCCTGGAGGGTTTGATCCGTCTTTTGGGAACTGGGGCTCAACTCTTGAGTTTTCAATACAAGTATTGAAATGTCATTCATGACAGTGGGCTACAATTTTGAAATCCTGAGGCGTAGCAGTATCTTGGTGGTCCTTGAAGTGTATGATCTTGTACTGGCAGGAGTCCCAGTCAATTGCCTTGAGGTTCTACTTTTTGTCAGGGTCTCTGTGATGCATACAAAGATGTGGTCCCTAGGAGCTAGTCTACTGATTCAGGTAGATCTGGTAATTGACGCCATTGCGTTTGATGGTCAGTAGCAAGGTTGCCCAGTGTATGTGGGGGTTTTTCTCTGAAACTATTCCAGTCCCAGCACAATATCAAACTTGGGAAAATCAATAATGGTACCCTGGATGGTGGAATGCAGGTTCTCTAGCATGATGGAGAATGGGGCTGTTTCCCTTGTCACAGCAATGTGATGTTCATCAGCTAAACCCACATTCTATATCCGCAAAGGATTAGTGGTTAGCTTGAACTTATCTATAAAGCTGCTGTTGACTAGGTTTTGATCTGCGCCCAAGTCCAGGAGTGCTGAACCTGTGTAAATGCAAAAGCAGTAAGGGTGAGATATCAGTTTATTGGGATGTCTGACAATGGTGTAAAGTACTGGGTCTTCCAAGAGCACTTGGAACATTGGACATTGGTCCACATCCTTGGGTTGGTATTCATTGTTGGGCAAGTTGGGAGTTGTGCCGGGAGAGCTTGGCTTTCTTAGTGCTCTCCCTGGGCTTTTCCTTGTTGTGGTTGTTTTGTATGGCAGTGATACATAAATGAGCACGGTTTAATTGGCTGTTGTTCCTGATTCCATGTCCATTTGATCCTGAAGTTTTGTGGTTTGAACTGTTGTTGTTGTTCCCAGGGGGTGGTTAATTGGAACACACGGCTGGGTAAGAATCTTTGGGTCTCTCTCTTTTTCCAGTTTGCGCCTTGTGGAGGGCATTGGATGTTTGTTCTGCTTTCTCTGCCTTGCAATACAGACTTTGCAGGTTGGTTACTTGGTCCAGGTTTATGTGTCTCATTACATGCAACTTGAGTGCATTGTAGTACATGAGGTGGGTAGCTGGAGTGTCAAAAGTCATATCTGAGGGGGCAGGTAGTTGGAGTTCCTTGTAAGTGTGTGTGAGCTCCTTCACTGTGCCTGTTTGGATTAGATTCTTCACTTGGCGTATGATCATTAGTGTGGTGTTCTTCAGCACAAATCTTGCCAAGAAGTCTTTTTTGAAAGTGTCCCAATCCTTTTCAGTGTATTTTTCATGCCACTTGTTACACCAGGTGCCAGCGTCATGAGTCAGCTGAATGGAGATCTGTGCAATCTAAAATTGTTGTGAGCATTCTATTTGGGCCAGCTTGCTTTGGGCAGATTGGATCCATGCTGTGGTGTTATAGTTGTTGGCTCCAGAAAAAGGCTACAATGAAGCGCTTCAAAGTCTCTGAGCTATGTAGGCTGGCATGGTGCCTTTTTCAGTTGCTCAGGACACGGTAGCAGGTGCCTGGAAGATCCTTTGCGCTGATAGGGTGTTGAAGGCAGGGAGAGGGATCACTGTGTTCTGGTACAGTACAAAGCCATCAGGTATTTTGGCACCTGGCGTGTACAGTGTCCAGTCTGGAGGGAGGCCAGACATGATTCTATCAAGGATTTGTTGGCCACAGCAAGTACAGGCAACATGCAGAATTTTGGGGAATAAAGTAGGATAAAAACCTACTTTTGCTACCAATGTTGTAACTGTGCTGTTTTAGCAGAGTTACAAGGAGCAATTTTTTTGGAAACTAGATCATGTTCTTTATTGTGAGATAGGTATTATATAGTCATTCTGGTTATGGATAACAGGAACATGATAGTGTTGATCACACAGTGGGATGATGAAGGGGGTGGCTTGATCCTTGTAATGAGTTTAGCACCAAAACAAGATATCCACTATGGGGGCTCAGCTTTTGTTCATGTTGTTGTTTTTGGAAATTCAAGTCAACTTCTTAACCTGGTGTCAGGAATATTCCTGACAACACCTTAGGCCAGGATAATCTTTTGTCTGCAATCAAGCTCAAAGAGCAAAATAAAAATTTCAGCAGTTCCCCCTGATTGGGGAAACTGCCGCAAAACAATGGGCCAAAGATTTTGAAAAAGAAAAAATGTGTTTTGGAGAAAGACAGGTTTTATACCCGGCCACAGGCTGCGCGGCCAACCTCCAGGCGCCTGCTAGCTGCACGCCAAGCCTGGCAGCTTGCCTGCGCCACCAGCCAGCCAGCAGGGGACGGCACACCCCCGCCAGATGGGGAAATTGTTCAATGGGGAAACCCAAAAAGGCAATTTCCTCAACCCCAAAAGGAGGAGGAGCTGCTGCCCAAATTGGAATCTTCCAAATTTGGGAGGGGCTGACAAGCTGCCCAATCCAACCATTCCTGCATTAACTGCAGAAGTCAAATTCAGATGCATAAAAGCATCCAATGATACACCAAACCAATGCAAGCCCAGAAGTAATAATTCATTACCTGCACACCACTCCAATTCCCCTCCCAAAAGGGAATCCCAGACAACACCAAGTGTTTGGGGTTCCCTGTCCAGTGTTTTACACTATTCATGCCCCATAAGGTTGATAGTATATAATAAAGCCAAATCACTTGATGATAGTTTGTGCTATCATTGAGAGAAATTACCCCTCAATAGTATCACATAAATCAATCTAAACTTCACCTACCAGAAGTTAAAAACAAGACACTAAGCTTTGTCTGCCCTTCCCCAGGATCAGAAGATGAATCATCTAATCTTCTCAGCTGTTCTCACAGCCTGCCTAGGGATTGAGGGCCACCAATATAATCACCAGCATGAGCCATTCAAAAAACCACCTGGTAAGTATTTCTACAAGGAGCCAGCGCAGCTAAACTCCTCTGAAAAGTACTCCTGGTCTACGTTGGTATTGCCCCACTCCACCCAGTCCGTAGCCATATACACCTGTATATACTACATGCTGTTGTAACTGTGCTGTTTTAGCAGAGTTACACAGGGAAAATATTTAGAAGATAAATAATAATCTTTATTGTGAGATAGTGGTTATATAGCTATTGTGAATCAATGGATAGTAGGAACATGATTGGTGATCACACGGCTGGATGGAAGAGGGGGTGGCTTGATCCTGTTAATGAGTTAAGCGCCAAATTGAGGTATCCACTGTAAAGAATCATCATCTGTTCATGTTGTTGGATTTGGTAATTTGAGTTGACTTCCTAGTCTGGCTTCAGGTGACCAGATAATTGGATTGCGGGTCACAAACCTGCTTGGTTAGAACCTTGCTGGCGGGTTGAGCCTGCGGTTTTGACACACACACCCAGCTGAAGGTCAGTCTCCTCTAGAGGCAGGTTGTCAGGAAGGTTGTTGGGAGCCCGGGCGCCATATTGAACCAGTTGTTGCTTGGTGGCGGGCAGGGCAGTTTCTTGTTGTTTCTGTCTTGCTTTGCAGGGTTGTAGGCGATTGTGGTGTAAGGTCTTGTCTTGCTTGTATTTTCTAAGCCCTTGCACAAGGTAAGTGTTATTGTTGTTTACCTTTAGAATGATTGCTGGCCCTACTTTTTCAGGTTGTAGTTTGCTTTTGTCAACATTCATGACCCAGACTTTGTCCCCAACTTCATGTCTTTGGAGGATGGGAACAAAGTTCTTTTGTAAGCGTTCCTTTTCTTTGGCTGCTTGTTTGCTGTTAGCCTCTATTATTTGAGGGTCTGAGCAAGGGGGGACTTGACTTGGAATTTCCAGTTTGGGTCCTGTCAATGCTTGAATGATATTTGGCTGTGTGCCGTATACCAGTTCAAACGGGCTTCTTCCAGTGGATCTTTTCACTTGGGTTTGGCACACAAGTAATGCAGTCGGTAGCTGCTTATACCAGTCTTCAGGTCTCCCAGCAGTGAGTTTGGCTAAGGCTTGCACGAGACTACCATTAAGCTGCTCTACGCGTCCATTGGCTTGTGGATGGTATGAGATTGTGACAGTGTGTTTGACCCCATTTTTGGTGAGGTACACATTGGTTTTTTTGGAGGTCAATTCTTTGCCCCCATTGGTTATCAGGAGTTCTGGCTTTCCGTTTACTGATTATTTCCTTGCCAATGAATTTTCAGACATCATTACCAGTGTGTAATTTCACCGCTTGGGCTACTGGCCACCTTGTCACAAAATTGATGGCTGTGATGATGTATTTTTTGTTGTTGTGCTTTCCTGGCATGGGGCCCACAATGTCCAGAGCCCATACCTTGAACAGTAGTTGGGTTTTAATGGGGAGTACAGACTTAGGCAGGGTTTTGATTTTGGAAAACTTTTTGTCGACCTTGCACTGTTCTAACACTTCCTGGACATTGTGGTATAGGGTTGGCCACCAGGCTTTATGTTTTAGGAATTCATATAGGTTTCAGCTCTTAGTATGTCTGAGATCCCTGTGGTAGCAAAGAATGGTATCAACTTGTTGATGTGTGGGAATGTAGGGAATGGTTTTGCCATCTGACATTTTTCTGTGAAGAGTCCTGTATACGTCAGCAAAGAGGTGCTATTCTTGATGACTGTTTCTTTGGTGATATTGGTTGTGCCTGCAGGGAACCCTTTGTCTTTTGTACAGAGCACTAGGAGAGGCCAGTCTGGGTCAAGCCCATTCTCTCCCCTAGAAGCGCAGACATACAGGCGGGACAGGGCGTCCACCATGGCAAGTTTGGCCCTGGGCTTATATTGGATGAGCATGTTAAACTTTTCTAAGATTTCCATCCACCGCGCTTGGCAGCGTGACAGGTTTGCTTGTGTCTTGAAATAGATGAGCAACTTATCATCAATTAGTGCTGTGAATTCTTCCTGCCGTTCCAGGTAACAGCGCCATTTGGCTAGGCAGTGTACAATGGCCAACAGTTCTTTGTCATGGATTGGGTATCAACACTTGCCATCTGTCAGTTTGCGCAACTTGTAGGCTACGGGCAGGAAATCACCATCACTATTCTTAATTTGTAGTACTCCCCCAATGGATGCATCTGAAGTGTTGGCTTCCATCTGGTATTCCCCGTCCTGTTTGGGTATTTTAGGATGGGAGCTGTTGTGAGCTTTTCTTTGAGGCATCTAAAACAGAGGTCACGTTGGGGGGTCCATACAAACTTGGACTTGGCGCCTGTTATGGCAGACAAGGGGGCAGTCAAGACGCCGCAGTTGGGTATGAAGCGTTGTACATAGGCCACCATTCCCAAGAAAGTGTGGAGTTCTTATTTGTCCTTGGGAGGTGGCATTTTGCAGATGGCTTGTATCTTCTGGCTGTCAGGTTTGATGCCGTCTTTTGAGACTATGTGTCCCAAGAAGGGTAGTTGCTTGTGGAAGAACTGGCACTTGGAGGGTTTGGCCAACAGTTTGTGTTGTGCCAGGGTTGCAAAGACTTCCTCCAGGTCTTTGTGGTGCTGTTTCACCAAGGGGCTGTAGACAATAATATTGTCCAGGTATACTAGGGCGTGTTTGCCTATGTGTGGCGCAAACACTTTGTTCATGAAGGTTACAAAGGTGGACAGGGCATTGGTCATGCCAAAGTTGAGTACCACGGATTTGTAGGAGCCATATTTAGTGTGGAAGGCTGTTTTGGGGATGTCTTCCTCCTTAATACAAATCTGGTTGTAGCCTGCAGTTAGATCAATCTTGGAGAAGACAGAGGCTTCTCCCAAGGCTTCAAAGAGATTTTTGATTAGTGGTAATTGGTAACAATTCTTAATAGTGACTTTGTTTAAGGCGCAATAGTCTGTGACCAGGCGTAAGGTACCGTCCTTTTTAGCCACAAAGAATATGGTGGCCCCAAAGGGAGACTGTGAGGGGCGGATAAGTCCTTTTTCCAGTGCCTCCTTGAGATAGATGCACAGGGCATTGTCCTTGTTTGGGGTCAGCCTGTAAATAGAGCATGCCTTGGGTACAGTCCCCTTGAGTTGGATAGAGTGTTGGATGTGTTTCTCAGGGGTAGCCCAGGTAACGCCTCCTTGAAGATTTCTGGGTGCCGGGCCACAATGTTGCAATCTTGCGGTATGGAGGTGTCCTGGTGGTCCTTGAAGTTTATGATTTCATACTGGCAAGAGTCCCAGTCAATTGCTTTCAGGTTTTCCTTCTTGTCCAAAGTCTCTGTGGTGCGTACAAAGAATTGGTCTTGTAGGAGTTGGTCTACAGAGTCCGGGTAGATTTGGTGGTTGACACCTTCACGCTTGATGGTCAACACTGAAGTTGCCCAGTCCACATGGGGGTTGTTTTTCCGTAACCAGTCTAGTCCCAGTACAATGTCAAACTTAGGGAAGTCAATGACAGGACCTTGGATGGTGGAGTGGAGGTTCTCAAGCATGACAGAGAAGGGAGCAGTTTCTTTTGTCACAGCAATGTGATGTTCATCAGCCAGGACCACGTTTTTAATCCGCAAAGGATTAGTGGCCAGCTTGAATTTATCCACAAAGCTGCTGTTGACTAAATTTCAATCTGCACCCAAGTCCAAGAGTGCTGAGCCTGTGTAACTGCAAAAGCAGAAAGGGTAAGACATCAATTTATTGGGATGTCTGGCAATGGTGTATAGTACCAGGTCTTCCGAGGGCACTTGGATCATCGGGCATTGATCCACGTCCTCAGGTTGGTATTCATTGTTGGGCAAGTCAGGAGTTGCGTGGGGAGAGCTTGGCTTGCTTAGTGCTCTCCCCAGGCTTTTCCCTCATCTTGGTTGCCTTGGGTGGTGGTGACACAGAAATGGGTACAATTTGATTGGCCGTTATTTGCATTACCATTCCCATTCAAACCTGTGGGCTTGTTGTTGTTGTTGCTGTTGCCTCCAGGAGGTGGTTGAGAGGAGCGCCTGCTTGGATGGGAGTCCTTGGGTCTTTCTTGTTTCCCAGTCTGTGCCTTGTGCAGAGCATTGGATGTTTGTTTTGCTTTTTCCGCTTCATGGTACAGGCTTTGCAGGTTGGTAACCTGGTCCAGGTTCACATGTCTCATCACGTGCAACTTGAGAGCGTTGTAGTCTATGAGGTGTGTTGCTGGGGTATTAAAGGCCATATTGGATGTGGCACAGAGACAGAGTTCCTTGCAGGTGCGGGTGAGTTCCTTCACGGTGCCTGTCTGGGTTAGGTTCTTTACTTGGTGTATGATCATGAGCGCTGTATCCTTAAGCACAAATCTCGCCAAGAAGTCCTGTTTGAAGGTGTCCTAGTTCTTGTCAGTGTGCTATTTGTGCCACTTGTCACACCAGGTGCCAGCGTCATGAGTCAGACAAATGGAAATCTCTGCAATCCAAAATTGCTGTGGGCATTCCATCTGAGCCAGCTTGCTTTGGGCGGACTGGATCCATGCAACAGCATTGTTGTCATTGGCCCCTGCAAAGGGCTCCAAGGCGGTGCTGCAAAGTCTTTGTGCAACATAGGCGGGCATGGTGGTTTTGTCCACTGGTTGTGGCATCAAGTAAGGCGCCTGAAAGAACCCTTGGGCCAACAGGGCGTTGAAGGCGGGTAGCAGGATCACTGTGTTTTGGTAGAGAACAAAGCCATCAGGTATCTTGGTACCAGGAGTATACGGCGTCCAGTCGGGCAGGAGGCCAGACATAATTCTGTTGAGGATTTGTTGGCCGCGGCGTGTGCAGGCAACAGGCAATTTTTCAAGATAAGGTAGGATGGAGAGCCTACCTGTGCTACCAATGTTGTAACTGTGCTGTTTTAGCAGAGTTACATGGGGAAAAATATTTAGAAGATAGATAATAATCTTTATTGTGAGATAGTGGTTATATAACTATTGTGAATCAATGGATAGCAGGAACATGATTGGTGATCACAAGGCTGGATGGAAGAGGGGTGGCTTGATCCTGCTAATGAGTCAAGCGCCAAATTGAGGTATCCACATGAAGGATCATCATCTGTTCATGTTGCTGGATTTGGTAATTCAAGTTGACTTCCTAGTCTGGCTTTGAGTGACTGGGTAATTAGATTGCAGGTCACAAATCTGCTTGGTTGGAACCTTGCTGGCGGGTTGAGCCTGTGTTTTTGACAATACTCACATATTTTTCTGGTAATCTTGGATGCTATAACGTGCATGCCAAGGTCTTTCAATGGATGATGACAATCTATCCAATTGTGACAGCGCTCACAGGTTGCCAAGTTGCCAACTTGGTCCCTTATTTTGCTAAAACACTCCCCCAATTGCTGGGTCTTTACAGTATGATAGCACCCCCACTGGGGCTCACACCAACGGCCTCAGACTCAACCATGTTTGGATATCTCACCTTGATATGCTCCACATTCCTGACATCCCTCCTACTTGTCTGCTACACATGTCTTTGCTGCTTCCAGGCTCTCCAATCTAGGGGAGATGCCACTCAACCCACCAATACCCACCAGGTTGAGAATGTTATCCTAAGTCAACTTCTAAATCCATGATCCATTCCCCCAAGAAACAAGCAATATTTACCTTGCTCTCCTTCTCTCACACCTTGTTTGAAGCTGAGCCAGCCCGCTTTACCACCAGTGCCCAAAAGGTTCTTCATGTGGCAAATCAACTCACTGGTCAACAGAAAGACTGGTTAGCTGCCATTGTGCTAAAAGAACCTGGGTTATGCCATGACTTTAACTCCTTCAGCCAGAAGTTGTTGGACTCAGTCAGCTCCCCTGAGGATCTAAATGATACCCGCCAGAAAGTGTACTCTCTGAGACAAGGAATGTCTACCACTGCCCACTACACCAAACAGTTCTCAAAGCTCAAGGAAGCTCTTGACCTGGATAGTGATGAGCCTGTTACTTGTATTACGCAGGTCTCTCACCCCAAGTCCAGGAGTTCCTCCTCCACCATAGGCTCCCTGAGACTTACAGTGAGGTCATCCAAGATGTCCAAACTTGGGGAGCGCGGTATTAAAATACCCTCCCTGCCAAGGCCACCCACCTCAACTACGTTCAAGTTGAGGTTGTTGGACCACCTGCCAATGTCAAAGCCCCCTGTCTTGGGGTGATCTCCAGACCTGGGGGGCTTTATGCTATCCAGTGAAGAGAAGGCCTGCCGCGTGGCACAAGGTCTCTGTTTGTACTGCGGTCTTGCAGGTCACACAGTGATGAATTGTTCCACCGCATGGCCCAACCCTTTTAAACCTCCCTCAAATCCCCAGCCCCTTATGGCAGCTGAGGGAGGAGGTAATAAAGCAACCACTTCTCCCTATTCCACTGTTCCTATCACCCTGGCTTCCAACACCCAAAAAATACACACCACCGCCCTACTTGACACAGGAGCTATGGGAAATTTTATTTACCACCTCCCGGTGAAAATTCTTGGCAAGCAGGCCACACCAGGAGGAGCTGCCAAGCTGGCCAAAGGGAGCACTCCCCCAGTATGCCGGATCATGGAATCAACTGCCGTGGAAATTGGGGGATGAGACTTGAACTAAACTTCTCCTCCTTGGAGAAACTTGCTTTCCCTGTCATACTAGAAATGCCTTGGTGGCAGGAAGCCTGATGCAACATCAATTGGGAAACCCATCAGGTTCACATCTCCAGTCTGGGTCAGACCAACACGGCACCACTTGGGAGAAATTACACACCCACCAGCACAGTCATGCCCATATTGGTGATTCCCCACCTAGATGAGATGTTGGAGGAGTACACCAACGTCTTTAGCAAAGTTCCAATGCAAGGTCTCTCCAAAAAAAGAGCAAGTGACCTCAGAATTGACCTTCTACCTGATGAAACCCCAAAATGGGGAAAGGTTTACCCCACCACACACGCACAAGGTCTGGTACTAAAAGAATACATCTCTGACTTAATGGCCAAAGGACACATGAGATAGTCCCAATCCTCCTGCTCATCACCAATCTTCTTTGTTAAGAAAGGGGATGGAGAACTACGCCCATATGTGGATTACAGCCCCCTGAATCCCATCACAGTCAAAGATCAATACCCTGTTCCATTGGCGGAACAGCTCACAGACAGACGCCTTTGTATTTTCAAAACTGGACATCCGTAATGCGTACAACCAGGTCAGGATTGCAGAAGGGGACAAGTGGGAAACAGCAGTTAGAATAGTCTTTGGCATTTACAAGTACCTGATCATGCCCTTTGGACTCTGCAATGCACCCTCTGCCTTCCAAGCCCTTATAAACAAGATCCTCTTTGACCTCCTGGATGTCTGTGTAGTGGTTTACCTAGAAGACATTCTAGTGTATTCCAAGGATGAAGCCTCACATCTCTGTGACCTAAAGAAGGTCCTGGAACGCTTACGTCAGGCCAAGCTATACTATAAAAGGGAGAAATTTGAATTCCTCAAACCAGAGGTAGAATTCCTGGGGTACACAATCCGGAAAGGCGGCTTTGCCATTGCGCCATCCAAAATTGCAGTGGTAATAGAATGGCAGATCCCATATACCTGATCAAAACTGAGAGGTTTCCTATGGTTGGCTAACTTTTTCTGTGAGTTCATTAAGAATTTTGAAAAGATATCAGAACCCCTCACGTCCTTGGCTTCCAAAAGTGTCCCTCACACTTGGACAGAGGAGGCACAGAAATCAGTTGAGACCCTCAAAACTGCCTTCACCAAAGCCCCAGTACTCTGACAACCTGACACCAAGATCCAATTTTTTTGGATACTGACGCTTCAGACTTTGCCTTAGGCGCAGTATTGCTTCAGGAAGGAGAGCCTGGAGTATACCACCCTGTGACATACTTCTCTAAGAAGCTTTTGGATAGTGAACAAAACTACAATGTGTACAAAAAGGAACTTATGGCCATAGTTAAAGCTTTCAAACACTGGAGACAATATTTAGAAGGAACCAAACACACTGCCATTGTCTGTACCAACCATAGGAACCTTTTATACTTCACAGAAATGAGGAAGATCTGCCAACAACCTGCCAGATTGGCCCTGGATTTGTCCTCCTACAACTTCAAGATCAGTTACATCCCAGGACACACCAACGACGCACCAGACGCCCTGAGCAGACAAGAAGACCACAATTACAGAGACCAGTCATACAGCCACTTCAACACCCAACCAGTCCTAGACACCAATCAGTTCTTAATGGCCGTCCTTGGGGGCCTCCCAACCACTCTCATCCTTGGAAAAAGAGGTGAAGAACGCCCAGAAGGACTCCCCACTCATCAAAGACCTAATTGCCAAAATGAACTCCACAAAATCAAACCACAACTACTCTACCCACAAGGGTTTCCTTTACAGACTCAATAGATTAGTGGTACCTTCAGGAGCAATTCAGAATCAGGTCCTACAAGAGCTATATGACTCCCCACTAGGCAGTCACAGAGGAATCAAGAAAACTATGGCACACCTTCAAATCAGCTACTGGTGGCCATCCATGTTCCCCCAAGTGAAAGACTACATTTCATGATGTGTCTCATGTATGAGGAACAAACACTCCAAACAGAAGCCACAGGGGTTGCTTCAACCCCTCCCAATCCCATACATGCCATGGGAATCTATCTCCATGGACTTCATTATGGACCTACCTCCCAGTCAAGGGTTCACAGGGATTCTGGTTATTGTGGACTGCCTCACCAAAGCTGCAGAGTTCATTGCTTGTTTATTAGGAATTTTGGCCACTGCCACGGCTTGGTTATTCCTTAACCACATCTACCGCCACCATGATCTCCTCAAATACATTGTTTCAGACAGAGGAATCCAGTTTACCTCCAAATTCTGGGGTGAAATAATGCAACAACTCCAAGTAAAGCCCAACCTGTCAACAGCCTTCCACCCTCAAACCAATGGACAAACAGAGCAAGTTAACCAGATACTGGAAACTTATCTCTGTGCCTATGTCAACACTAAGCAGGATAATTGGGCAGAACTACTACCCTTGGCCCAGTTCAGCTACAACAGTTCCTATCACTTGGGAGCAAAGATGTCCCCATTTACGGCCAACTACAGGTTCTCCCCAAAAGGAATCTCCACCAAAGGCTGTGTTGCAACCAAGCTTCCAGACTTGCCTGCTAATGTATCTTACAATACACAGGGGGCGCTCAATGTGCCGCCCCTTGATGTATCTAACGTTATGGGTTAATCTGATGGCAATATTGAATGGCAGGTACTTCATCCTAATTAGGAGCGCTGCCAATTTGACCTGCTGATCCCCGCACAAGTTATTCCTCGGCTCCAAACCTTATTCTTATTATTCTGTCCTTTCCTATTGGACTGTTGTCTTCCCAAATTCCAAGTACTGAACTCTCATTGGTTCAGTTGCAACAGTGGTAGCAGAAGTAGGTTACAACCTATTTTAAAAAAACAAAATTCCCCTAAGAAAGGACAGAGTACAGGCCGCATGACTACTCCACAACAAGAGACGTTCCTTCCAATCCCCAAGGGGGACATTCCCGAAGGATATTCATCTATCAAGACCAGTTAGTTCTCATCAGTGTATACAATTGGCTCTGCCTTGAGCAGCGTGACGCTAGCGTCACTCTGCCACAGTCAGAGCTATCCTAATGTATGCTCAACCTTCAACTAGAGTCCTTCACTGGTGGTATCAAAGGAGCTGACATTGTCAGTTGGCTCCAGTCCACCAAAATGCGCCTTTGTATCTGTCAGGTTCCTGAGTCCATGTGGGTTGCCACCGCATCTGGCCGCCTTACAGGGCCCGCCGCTGTGTGGTTCATCAACTGGGCCAGCCAGGAGTTTGACATCACCTGGGCAACATTTTGAGACGCCGCCAAGTCTCAATACAGTTAAACTTTCTCTCCCATCATCTTGGGAACTCCCCTCTTAGCCATCAAGCAGACTGGTTCCGTCCCTGAGTACCTTGCCGCCTGGCAACAAGCCCTTGCTGCTGCCCCCAAAGCCGTGACTGACAGAAATGCAATGCTACTCACTCTCATCATCAATGGGTTAAAACCCCATATCTGCAAGTGGGTTCCCGTAGGTTGCTGTACATCCATTGAAGACTGCTATAAAGCCATTGTGGAGGCTAACAACCAGGCCTCAATGGGCTTCTTCCGTATCAGCAATGCTCCATCCCAACCACATAACACACCTGGCAGTGGCCACAATCAAGTAGGCCGCTGTCAACCACGTCAGCAGGATAATGGGGCCAAATGCCCCGCAAGGGGGGAGCTCCAGCTAGCGCAGATTGAGGACCCGGGAAAAGCCTGGGGGTTGTAGCAACAAGAGGCCTTGCAACCCCACCTGACCTATCCTCTCAATTCCTGCTTGCAAAAAATCCCTGTGACTACAATGTTCACAAAGTTGAACCCCTGGACGTCTTTCAAGTCCACAGTGATAACCCTGTATTACAAGCAAGCCACTCCTCAAATAAAGTAACACACTTGTCCTATCCCTTCTGTTTCCCTGGGAACACCCACAAATTACTGGTAGACACCGGGGCCAACCACACTATGGTGGACCAGGTGTTTGCCAACTCTCAACAATTAGACCAAGTTCCCACCAGATTCAAAGCTGTATGAGTAGCTGACTCCCGCAGAGTGGCCATCACCCACAATACAGTACCATTCTCTGTGAGAATGGGGAACGTCCAGGTTAAGCTCTCTAGACCAAGCATGGCAGGTCTCAGCCACAACGTGATTGCTGGTCTCAACTGGCTTTGACACAACCGCCCCTATATCAATTGGGATACCTCTGCCATCACCCTCAACAGAAATGGGGTGGGATTCCAGATTTACCCTGTGGAAATGAGCAAGTTACCCCATGATACTGTTTTTGTCATAATAACAGAGACAGGCTCATATGATTTCAAGGGGGGAAACTAGACTTCAGCCAATACTCAGTCAAAGCTATCTGTGCTGAACCACCAGAAGTCCCTCCCTTGACATCTTCACCATCACCAGCGCTTGCGGCACTCCTCAAGGAGTACAAGGATGTATTCAGTGAGACACTTGAACAACTACCTCCCCCCGGGAGATCCAGCACGCTGTACAACTTTAAGAATCCTTACCCAAAGCACAAACATTATACTGTCTCACACCAAAGGAAGATGAAACCCTCCGCCAGCACCTTGTGGACACACTCAATAAGGGCTTTTTTTGCCCATTGCTCTCTCCATACGGGGCAGTGGTCTTCTTTTTAGCCAAGAAGGACGGGTCCCTCTGCCTGGTCACAGACTACCACACCCTAAATGAGGTGACAGTTAAGAACAAGTACCCCATGCCGCTGATTGACAACCTGTTCAATACACTTGCAGGTGCAAAGGTCTTTAGCAAGATTGATCTCACTGCAGGGTACAACCAGGTCCGCATTGCACCAGGGGATGAGGCAAAAACTGCCTTCTGCATGCGCTACAGATTGTTTGAGTGTTGTGTCATGAACTTTGGAATGACCAACGCTCCCTCCACCTTTGCCATGTTGATGAACAAAGCATTTGAGGAACTGATTGGGAAATGTGTGGTTTTGTACCTTGACAACATTATTATCTTCAGTCAAAATCAAACCACATACCTCCAACACCTCCATGCTGTCCTTGACACCCTTCAGAAAAACCAGCTAAAAGCTAAACCCTCCAAATGTGAGTTCCTCAAGTCGGAGCTACTATTCCTTGGGCACACCATCTCTTCTCAAGGGATAAATCCCAACCCTGCCAAGATCATGGCAATCATCAGCATGCCACCTCCCACCAATGTGGGCCAGGTGTGTACCTTGTTGGGCATGGTTGCCTATGTGCGCAAGTTTATCCCCAATTGTGGAGAGCTAATTGCACCTCTCACTGAGCTCCTCAATACCAAGCAGCGCTTTCATTGGACCCCTGTCAGAGATCAATCCTTCAAGATGTTGAAGTAAAGGCTCACAACTGCACCAGTCCTGCAGTTCCCCAATTGAAACTGACAGTACAAACTAGAGACCAATGCCTCTGACAGGGCCATAGGGGGCGTGCTAAGGGTAGAAACTGATAATGGCACCTTTCTCCCCGTGGCCTATGAGTCCAGGAAACTTACTGACTCAGAACAACGCTACCCCATCCATGATAAAGAATTGGCAGCCATTAAACACTGTGATGAGAAGTGGCGCTGTTACCAGGAAGGTGCTACCTTCCCGCCCCACGTTCTGACGGACCACAAGTCACTTCAGTACTTCAACACACAGTCTCCCTTGACACACCGCCAAGCAGGATGGGTGGAGCGCCTATCCCCTTACCAGTTACGCATTGAGTACAAACCTGGGAAGGAACTTATCACGGCTGGTGCTCTTTCACAACTTTATGTAGTGTCCATCACTGGGGACAATGGTTTAGATCCAGATTGGCCCATGCTCTACCTCTGCCCTGAGACAACCCAATACAAGGCCCTTAACTTGGTCATCATCTCCAGTTAAAGGACAACAAAATTCAGTTCACCACCAATGCAGGTAACGTCTGCTGCTGGGCAGAGACAGGTGAGAAGACGCCTTACATTCCCACCACGCAACAAGGGGACACAATACTGCACTACCACCAAACCCTGGGTCACATCAGAGGACGTAACCTCTTTGAGATCATGAAACGTAAGGTTTGGTGGCCGTGCATGCGTCAAGACATCTTGGACCTCCTTGAAACGTGTGTGTTGTGCAAAAAGAACACGTCCAAACCTGCACCCCCCCCAGTCTGTCCTGCCCATTGAGGCCATGGAACCCTTTGAGCAGTGGGCCCTCAATATTGTGGGGCCACCCCCCAAAGACAGACTGGGAAAGAAGTACATTATCACTGCCATTAACTACTTCACTTGTTGGCTAGTGGCCTGGGCAATAACCAACCACACTGCCACCACCATTACCCGCTTTATTAGCAAAGAGATTGTGGCCCGCTTTTGGCAATCAAAATGTCTCATCACAGATGGTGGTCCTGAACTAGTTGGGCATGTCATGAAAGCATACTGCGCCAAGAACGCACTCCAACATATAGTTACAACACCCTATCATCCTCAAGCCAATGGACGTGTGGTACGGTTAAATGGCTCTCTGCTCCAACTGGTTGCCAAGCTCTCACAAGAGCACCCTAACACTGCGTGGACTGAACACCTTCCTACTGCCCTACTAATCCTGTGAGCAAGAATCAACAGGGGCACTGTTCAGCCCTAGCACCCTGGCCTTTGGGACACCTGACAGTCTGACAGGGGTTGAACAGGGAAAGCTACGGTCCAAGGTCCCCGACAAGCCTCCCCTAACAACAACCCCATCCCCAGATCAATGGCGTGCCAAGGCCCAGGAAATTGAACACAAGCGGATTGCAGGAGGGATAAAGCACCTCAAAGCTAGGTACACCGTAGGTGACCCTGTCTACACCCTCAATACCAATTCTGCCAAGTTGTAACCCAATCACCTAGGGCCCTTCAAGATAGCGGCAGTCTATGACAATCACACCTACCAACTTGAGAATGCCCAAGGGAACACCAAAAAGCTTCATCATGATTGCTTGCGCCCCTGCCGCGCCATCCCCACACAAAGGTTGTTCATGCGGACCTTCCCAGACCTTCCGCAGACTCCAGTCCTGGTGTCTGACAACAAGCAGGGGGCAAGGGGGGGTGTTGCAACCAAGTTTCCAGACTTGCCTGCTAACATATCTTACAATACACAGGGGGCGTTTGATGAGCCGCCCCTTGACGTATCTAATGTTATGGGCTAATCTGATGGCAATATCAAATGACAGGTACTTCATCCTAATTAGGAGCACTGCCAATTCAACTTGCTAATTCCTGCACAAGTTATTCCTCAGCTTCAAACCTTACATGGAACTTCCCACTATGCCACCCCCTTGTGGCCTTGTGGCTTTCCCCATATAGTATATTAATCACAATATTCTACAATAAACAATACCTCATTCTTATTATTCTGTCCTTTCTATTGGACTGTTGTCTTCCCCAATTCTAAATACTGAATCCTCATTGGTTCAGTTGCAACAGCTGTCCAGGGACAGTACCTCAAGCCAACAAGTACTTCCAAAACTTCAGGGATACCCAGAAACTCCTACAGACTAACCTCAGAGATGCTCAACAGAAGTACAAGGTCCAAGCCAACAAACACCAACACGCCAACCCAGAGTTTTAAGTAGGTCCCAATGTATACCTTGACACCAAGAACCTCAAGATCAACCAAGTGGGTAGAAATCTAGGATCCCGCCGCATTGGCCCCCTCAAAGTACTCCAGCAAATCTCTGACACAACGTACAGAGTACAGCTCCCTGAGCGGTCAAGTGCCCACAACGTCTTCCATGTATCCAAATTAGAGGCAGAGAGAGAAAGCCCCCACGCGCATCAGATTAAAGACAGCAACCCCCGCCAACTATCCTAAAACACGTCCCAGAGTGGGAGGTAGAGGCCATATTAGGATACAGGAAAGTTTGCAACCAGGTCCAGTACCTAGTTTTATGGGTAGGGTACCCGCCAGAATCAACTTCATGAGAACCTGTAAAGAATCTTGCCAACGCTCCTGACCTTATTGCCCAGTACCGCCAACAGACAGGTCTGCCAAGAAGGGAAGGAAAGGCGACTGTCAGGAATATTCCTGACAACACCTTGGGCCAGGATAATCTTCTATTGGCAATTGAGTTCAAAGAGAAAAATAAAAAGTTGCAGCAGTTTCCCCAATCAGGGGAAACTGCTGCTAAACAACGGGCCAAAGATTTGAAAATTAAAAAATGTGTTTTGGAGAAAGACAGGTTTTATACCCAGCCGGCTGGCAGGGGATGGCGCACCCCACGGCATGGCCGCCCACCCCCGCTGGATGGGGAAATTGCTCAATGGGAAAACCCAAAAAGACAATTTCCCCAACCCCAAAAAAAAAGGGGGAACTGCTGCCCAAATTTGGAATCTTCCAATTTTGGGAGGGGTGACAAGCTGCCCAACCCAACCATTCCTGAATTAACTGCAGAAGACAAATTGGGATGCATGAAAGCATCCAATGATATACCAAACCAATGCAAGCCCAGAAGTAATCATTCATTGCCTGCACACCACTCCAATTCCCCTCCCAAAAGGGAATCCCAGACAACACCAAGTGTTTGGGGTTCCCTGTCCAGTGTTTTACACTATGCATGCCCCACAAGGATGATAGTATATAATAAAGCCACATCACTTGATGATAGTCTGTGCTATCATTGAGTGAAATTACCCCTGAATAGTATCATATGAATCAATCTAAACTTCACCTACCAGAAGTTAAAAACAAGACACTAAGCTTTGTCTGCCCTTCCCCAGGATCAGAAGATGAATCATCTAATCTTCTCAGCTGTTCTCACAGCCTGCCTAGGGATTGAGGGCCACCAATATAATTACCAGCATGGGCCATTCAACAAACCACCTGGTGAGTATTTCTACAAGGAGCCGGCGCAGCTAAACTCCTCCAAGCAGTACTCCTGGCCCAGGTTGGTATTGCCCCACTCCACCCAGTCTGTAGCCATATACACCTGTATATACTACGTACTCACATATTTTGCCGGTAATTTATGATGCTATAACGTGCACACCAAGGTCTTTCAATGGATGATGATGGTCTATCCAATTGTGATGGCAGTCACAGGTTGCCAACTTGGTCCCTTATTTTGCTAAATTACTCCCCCAACTGTTGGGTCTTTACACCTGGCTTTGGGTGACTGGATAATTGGATTACAGGTCACAAACCTGCTTACTCGGAACCTTGCTGGTGGGACAAGCCTGCTGTTTTGACACCAGGCCAGGGTTCTAGAACTGTAAGTGGACCTGTGATGGATGGCTGATTCTTTATGAAGCCACCATCAGGTCAGATCTGCTAGGGCCCTGGTGCCCACTTCAGCTCTGATGATGGGATTCCTGACAAATGGAGCTATATTTAAAAGTTTAATATGTAGTTAGGAAGAATCCAGCCTGGCTGGATCCTGCTGGGAGTCCTGCGGTTGGGATGGAAACTGGGTAGGGCTGGGTGGGTCTGCAATATAGCTGCTTGACAAAGCTGTGGCCATCTGTTGCAGAGCAGGAGCCGGTTCTGGTAGTCCATGCCCAGTATGATCTTCTTGGGACTGTCCCCTTCCATGCTAGGGGTGGTGGATTGGGGTTTAGACCCCTTTAAGACTGATAAGGTATACTGTCCTGGGTTAACTTTCAAACCCTATAAAGTATGTGAGAATAAAGGTGGGAAGCCTTTAGAAGTTAAGTTTCCCTTAAAAATGTATGGGGATATGTTTGATCTTCTGGAGAGAGAAAGCTGCACTCACCCTGTGATGCTTTTAAGGGCTTTGGATCCCCATACTGTAGCTTTAACCCCTATGGTGACAAGCAAAATCACTTCAGATTTAAACAAAGTCAACCCAGATGTAAACAGAAATAGCTAATCTGTAAATAAAATTAGAACTTAATGAACTTATATTAATTTACTATAGATTTGGTTTCTATCAATTTGGGTTACATCTGAGTTGAATATATTTAAATCTGAAGTACTTTTGCTTGTCACCATGGGTTTTAAAGCTACTGTACTGGATAGAGTCCAAAGTATGGGAATGTGATGGATGAAATGCGCTGATTACGGCAAATGCTGTGATTGGTGTGCTCTTAATCTGCTGCAGCCTTAATACGGTGTCCAGGCGCCTATCCACAACTGGGGCTGGGTGGGGCTCAGCTCAGTCTGGAATATGTATCCCAGCTGAGCAACTGTTACCTAGCAGCTCTGAGCATAGCATGGCGGGATATTTTGGGGGACCTGGATATTCACCAGCTTGGGTGAGGACTTGGTGGCAGGTAGGGCTGGGGCGGGTTAAAAATGCGCTGATTACTTTAAATACTGTAATCAGTTGTGTTTATGGATTTTGAATTCCCCTTGCCTAGGGGAATCAGAATTCAAATTTTAAATACTGTTTACTGGTGGCTTTCTTTTTCTGGACAAGCTACAAAGCCACCAGCTAAAGAAACAGGATTGGGATCCTGATAATCTGCTGGGTTTAAGGGTTGGTTTAGTGTTGGAGGGGTGTAAGCCATCTAAAGTTCAAAAATAGGCAGGACGTTTTCTCGGGTATTGGGACGGAAATCAATCCAGCTTTGATCAACCCATCCATGCTTGACGATCCCACATCCGTAACAAGAAAGATCCTGAGTTTCTCGGTTGGGAGGGGTTCCCCTTAGAACCGACCAGTTATTCCCAGTACATGTGAACCGTTTACCTTTTTAAATGGAGATTTGGATCTTTTGGGGGAGTTGGCTTAATAAACCTTAACTGAGAAACCTGCCAATAGCAAAGGGAATCTGGGATGGGGTTTGAAATGGAGGTGGGAATAGTTTAAGTTCATATAAAACTATTTCCCGCCGAATGTCTAGCTCGTGTTGATTCATTGGTTTGCGTTTGCAGCTTCATGGGTGGTTCTTATATCACGGTGGCTCATTGCTAAGCTGTGCTCGTAGCTTGATTAGTTGTTTCTGGTCAAGTATAGGTGGCGTAGGATCCGTCCAGTAAATCGATAGCAGATTGGTTAGATTCAAATGTGAGCAAGGGTGGGTGTAATGCCAGATAGGGTTATATTGGAATGTTTGATAGTTTTATTAGAGGATGGGATTAAGGGAAGTGGATGATAGTTGTTCGGGTTCGATGTATGAGGGCGGGTGGCACTTTCAAGGGCAGCTTTGGAGAATACTTTGTGAATCAGAGGATTAGGGAACCAAAACCGAGTGGCTAAGGGTTGGGGAGGGATAAATATTGTATGGCAGGGAAGTTTAGGTTATGAAGCTTTTCTTTGCCCTGCTATTTGGGGTGCATGGGCAAGAGAACCCCTGTTTAGGCACCAGCACCCTTGAGAGCCTAGAAGCCATTGCCAACATCTTCACTATCTGCACCAACTATGCCGGAAGCATTCAGGTGGGCGAAACATGGGATGAAGCATGGGATGTTTCTATTGAGAGTGGAAAGCTGGAGAGCATTTCTGGCCAGTTGATTGTCCACGGCGAGCTTCCTTCAGCGTTTCGTAAGCTGAAGGTTGGGGCTCTCCTCCTCCAAAACGTGAAAGTGTACGTTCAACGATCCTACTCTGATCTCCAAGCTGGTGAGCTGATAATCAATGGGTTTACTCCAGAATCCCAGGTGCTTTTTACAAACTTAAATGCAACCTCTGTTACCATTCAAGATTCAAGCATGAAAGGTATTGCAGGTATTGTCAGTTCCAGATTGGCCAAGCTGGCTTTGAGAAACAACCCCAACTTGGAGAACTTCATTATGCATGAGTTGACGCAGGTGACCAATGTTGAGTTGAACCAGAACATCAAGTTGAACGTATCAAATGCCTTTCCTAAACTCAACCAGGCGGACAATGTCATCATCGCCAACAGTGGCGAACATGACATCTCCCTTCCACTACAAGTCATCCATGATTTAAAAGTAAAGAGCAACAGATTTGCTTCGCTGAGTCTCCCCCATCTTGCGAGTGTCCATGACTTGAGTGTTTCTGAAAATGCCATCTCTACGCTGAGCCTTCCCCGCCTCGAGAGAGCCAACAGCATTGAAATCAAGGAGAACCAACAATTTAAACACCTCGATCTCTCAAAGCTTACTGATGTGGTAAACATCCAAGTCCTAGACAAAAAGATAGAGAGATTATCCCTGAACGCCAATTTAAAGTGGGAGAGCGCCAAGTTTGATTCGCCCAGCTTCGGCCGGCAATACTTCAGGCAATTCTCTGGAAAAAATAACCTAGAGTTGCATGTCCCATCGGTGTGCTTTGGCAACGTCACATTTAACGATACCAACAAGGATGCTGTTGGGGCATGTCCTACCATCTATGCCGATGTTGTAGTTGATTCCCAATCTCCCAATATCGATCTCATAACAACTGATATTTGGGGCCATCTGACCTTCAATGGCGATGTCAGCGGTCTTAAATTTCTTAATCTCAAGTCAGTCCACGGGACCCTTAAACTTTACAAGACAGCTAATCTTAAATCCACTCTCCCCAAAATCGCTAAAGTCACCAGCCTGGAACTTTTAAATGCCACCTCCTTTGACCTAAAGGAGCTACATATTTCAGAGGATGTGACTGTTGGATCCACCCTGCTGCAAACCCTCCTCCTTGAAACAAGGAACTTTGTGAGCCTCAGAGTTGAAAACAACACCAACTTGAGGCAGCTACTTATCCCCAATGCTGATCATTTCCAAGACATTAGCTTCAGAGCCAACAACTTGCTTGTCGTGGATTTCTTCCAGGTTCTCAAACTCAAAGGCTCACTTTCTGTCGAGAGGTCTGGCGCAGCTAGCGTTGTCCTTGGCGCTAGCAGTATTGAAAAGGACATTCTTATCCAGGATAATGAGAATACCATCTTTGCCAACTTCCCTTATCTAGAAACCATCGGTGGTCATCTCTCCATCCAGAACAACAAGCTTCTCAATACCGTTGATTTCTACAAGGTAGAGCGTGTCACCAAGGTTACTTTCAAGGATAACCCTGAACTGTCTAAATTCAAAACCGCTACTGAAACCTACCATGAGCCGGATCCAGGATCGCCCCTTAAACCTCAACCAGATGACCCCATCCCAGACCAACCTAAGAGCTCACATGCCCTCTACTACCTTGTGATTGGGATCCCTGTTCTCCTTATCATCGGTGGCGCTATCTACTACTTTGTCTTCCACCGCCGCTAAATAAATGTGTCTTCTTTTGGAACCCCTTTAAACTTCCCGCTAGCCAGAAACCACCATCCCCTTCGCAGAGTATCTGGCTGATCAGCTTAAGATCCATCATCTACATATCAATTTTCCCATCCAGTTGCCCAAGGAATCGTCCCTGACTTACCGCTAGAAATATAGCCGCTGGAAACCTATGGCATAATTCCAAGCCCTTGTGTAAGATATCCCCTCTGTTGTCAGGGACCTTGAACTCCAACCGGCCAAGTGGCTCAAAAAGCATCAACCAGCTCAGATGCTACAGGGAACCAATCTAGGCAGCAACTGTGGTAAGTTCAACTCCTTGGTGATCAACTCCCTGGTACTTAACAAAGTGTCAAGTACCAAGGAGTTGTGCCACATATGTGAATCTATTAGTATTTTTGGCTTAACTGATTTTAAGCTAATTTTTACTAGTAATTTAGGGGTTCAAAACGGAAAACCAAGGTTAAATTTACTCAAACTTGACTCTGTTTAATAATTCGGTTAGCTAAAATACCAATTTAAGGGGCAATTTATAAGCAAATTTACTAATAGAAATGGGAAAAAAACCTGTGTTTGACAACCTAAAACAAAAAGTGACCAGGTTGACACTTTTTAAGCCAAATTTTAATTTTATTAATAAAATACATATGCACTTATATAAAATTTGTTATTTACTATTATATTTTTATTATTAGTATCCATAGTTGTTGTTTAAGCTCCCAAGCACCACTATACTGGATTTAATGGCATAGACATTAATCAAATACCCCACTTATTTTACATTATGCCATTCCTGGGTTTTTGGATTAAGTGGTGCCACATAAATTAAGCCCAATTTATTAAGAGATTTCATATGTAATTTATAAAAACCAAAACTTGACTCCCCCTCTGTTCAGCACTATCCACTTGCCACACAATTGATTTTGAATTTAACTAATCAAAGGCTCAGAATTAAGGCTAAATTAATATGTGACGCACTATGAGCACCACTCAACACTCACCCACTCAACACTTTAACTTGGGGATTAGTACAGAGAGCTTCTTAACGTTTTAACCAACACTATGGTAAATAAGTCACTCCCAGCTCCTCACAGCATAATATTATCACTAATAAACACCTTCCTACCCATTTACTATTTTAACTTACGTTGTATTTTTTTAATTTTTGAGCATATGAAACTGCCTTGCTTTTGGGTTAACTTTTGAACCTGTTTTAAATTTAAGCAAGTTTTATATGTAAAAACATAGTAAATTTGATGTTTTTGCTCAACTCTGGCATACTCGACAGTGAGAATTCAGCTTTTCCCAGCTGACTGACAGTGCTGAACTCAACACTTTACTATGTTTTGATTTTTCAACTCACAATAAAAAATTCCACATAATAATTTTTTTTATTTTTGCAATTATAATCTACTACTTTTTCTGCTGCTTAGCATATAATTTTTGTTTTTTATTTTTAATTTACTTTTACATTGATTTAGCACTAAGATGTTATGCTAAACCTGACATCTTTGATGCTTCATAATAAATTCACTTATTTTCTATTTTTTAACCTTTATATCTATACTTTGAGTTTTTATTTTGCTTCTATTTACTTTTTTATGTTTTTTTCTTGATAAATAAAACTTTATTTGCATACTTTTCATTTAACTTTTACTTTGCTTTACCTCTGTGTTTCATATCTTTCACACTATTTTATTTACAAAACTAAACTTTTCTTTAGACAAGATCAAACAAGAACAGCCAACAGCCCAAGCCTCCAAGGGCTTCAAAGAAACTGCCTCCACTCCCAAGCGTGCCAAGAAGCCTGCAAAGGAAAAATCCCACCCCATCTCCTTCTACTCCCCCCTCCACCCTCATCTTCCACATCCTCTTCACCTTTTCCTAAAAATTCCTCCCCCAATAAATCTGATAGTGATCTTACTGACCACTCCTTTTACCACTCAGAGGCCAACTCTGAGCCCATCAAGGAGCGCCATACCAAGAAGTCAAAGGCTGCCAAGGAGCCCACCTCTTCTTCTGGTAAGAAAAAGGAGGCATCCAAGCAGGCCTCAAAGAATCCTTCCCCTCCCCCTCCTGATGGCTCTTTCCCCCTCTCTCATCTGATTCCCAAGATGAGCCAGAGGAGTACTTCAAGAAATTCAAAGCTTCTGGTCATGTGGCTTGGGATCCACTGGCCATTCACAATATCTGTAATATAGACTGAGAGTTTGAAGTTCCCAAGCGCTTCCCCTGTTTTTTTTCCTAATTAGGTCCATAAAGGGTGGCCCTGGCTACGTAGCTGATAACTACATCTTTATTTTAACAATCAAAAGCGCCAAACCAAGAGCAAGCACTTTGTCTGTGATGATAAGACTTGTGGGCCCTGGCTAAACACTGAGGGCTGGGAGCGAGTAACTGCAGAGAAGGGGGAGCACTCTTGTGAGCCCCCCAATCATCTTACAAACCAGATGTTAAAATGGTACCTGGTCCAGGTGATCCCAACATCCTCTCACCTCCGGGCATCTGATCTGGCTATTAAAGCCCTGCAGCACTTAAAACCTAACAATCTCAAGTTGGTGCCAACTCAAGAGCAGTTGGTTAAGTTCATAAGTAATAAGCGTATTGCTGCCAATCCCCCTCCCCCCAAGGCTTTGGACGTCCTCTCAGAGCTTATGCTCACCCACAAGCTCAAGCAACTTCCAAGTGGGGAGCACTTCCTCCTCCATGACAACAGGCCTGCCACCAAAGACTGCATAATCTGCTACTCAACTCAGCAGAACCTGATGGAGTTGAAAAGGGCTTCAACCTTGCTAGTTGATGGTACCTTTGCCACTTGCCCCCAGATGTTCAAGCAGCTCTGGATGATCCATGCCCAGATTGACATCCAGGTGATTCCACTTGCGTTCTTTCTTCTTCCTGGGGCCACCAAGGCCATTTACACCCATGCTTTTACCATCCTCCACAAGCACTTTCCCTCCTTTCTGACAACAACAACAAGAAGATCCCCTATACCTGCACCAACCCTCCTGCCTCTGACAAAGACCAGGCCACCCTGGACTTGGAGGAAAAGGTAAGGCTGAGAGCTCTTGAGCCTTCCATGTTGATTATGGACATTGAGCCTGTTCAGTTCAATGCATTTGAGCAGCTGTTCAGCAGGGAGGTGCAGGGGTGCCACTTCCACTACTGCCAAGCAGTTGCTTGGAGTGTGCAGGCATATGCTGAGCTAAGTAGGTTGAGCTGGAGGGATACTTCAGACACCTGCAGATTTGTCCTGCACAATTCAGTGCCTTGGCTTGTTTAAAGCCAGAGCACACTGCACAGGGGTTCAAGGTTGTTGGGGTTGGCTCCAGGGGACAACATCCTGGAGGACACAGCGGGAAATCTTTATTACGGAAGATTTGAGGTTCAAAGCTAGCCTTGGGTTAGCCTTCAGGGAAAAATTAAGGGCACATACCTTAATTTCCTGGAAAACAAGATGTAAAAGTCCTTTTGACAGAAAGAACAGGAAAAGCTTGAAGATTATAAAAGCCAACACAAAGGTGGATGAACTTGTCTTTATTAGGAGTAATGATTCTACTTTAAATAGTTGACAAGAAGCAGGGATCACTCAATAGGAAGACAGAGTGGCTGAGGGGTCACGCTGGGATGAGGTCATACCAGGATCAACCACAGACAGGTACAATAATCCGGAATGGGTAGATATTGAACCAGGCCCATTTGCAGAAGGCAAGAAATTTCTGAACTCAAAGGCCAAACCAGTCAAATCTTTGCAACTATCAATATTCAAAGAGCAAATCAAAATAGCATTAATAGCGCAATTTATGACATCTCCCCCCTCAATATTGGACAGAGGGAGTTGATACTTGCAAAGGAATTTGGAGTGGACACAGGCAAATGGACGGCCAGACAATAGTAGCTTCACAGTGTACTTGAAGCCCTTCTTGAAGGTAACCTCACAGGGCCCAATCCAGAGGGAATCCAGCTTGTGGGCTCTACCACCTGTACAATTCTGGTAGTAGAGAACTAGATTGCCTACTTGGTATTTGGGGAGGGGGGCTCTAGCAGCATTGGATGGAGAGAGCTCCAAAGCCTTAACCTTATAAGCAGTGGAGTAGGTGATTGACTGGATGTCAATGATACAATTGGTTAGGTCTTTCACATGGGTCTCAGGATTTGCAGATGTATCATACTCAATCAGAGGAGGTCCCAAGATTGAGGGATTAGTGGCCTCTTGTCCATAAAGCATGGCAAAAGGGGATTGACCAGTCACCCAGTGTCTACTAAGGCGGTAAGCAAAGAGGGCAGCAGGGAGGAACACATCCCAATTGGCAGCTTCAGAGAGCGTGAGTTTTCTCATGATGGATACTAGAGTTGAGTTTGCTTGTTTGACAGTTCCATTGGTGGAGGGATTGTATGGCGCAGAGAACAACTGGTGAGTCCCCATAGCCTCTACAATAGAGGTGATGAGGCAAGCATTAAAGTTGGTACCATTGTCAGAAAGCAGGACTTGAGGGCAGCCATGTTGATAGAAGATATCTTGCAGCAAGAAAGTAGCCGTGGTCCTAGCTGTTATATCTTTTGTTGCTCTGGCTTCAACCCATTTGCTAAAGTGGTCTATAGCAACCAAAATAAACTGACATCCTGACCTAGAACAGGGGAAGGGCCCAACAGCATCAATACCCACTGTATGGAAGGCATGCTTTGGAGGGATGAGTTGGAACTGGTGTTGGGAGGGACAAGGACGTTGGAGTTGACAGGAATGGCAGGAGGCAAGGACATCAGGGATCAAGAGGCGCATGTTTTCCCAGTAGAAGTTTTTGTACAACCAGTCATGAGTCTTGGATATGCCTCCATGGCCAGTGTCAATGTGAGCTTGGAGGATGATGGCTATCCTCATACTAGGGCAAACATAGGGTAGGTAGGCATTGTTAACCTTCTTGAAGAGTTGTTTATCACTAATTATAGTGTCCTTGGATAGGATCTGTAGAGCCAGGCGGATGTCTTTGGGCTCAGTGGTCCAAGAGTCAGGATATACTATTAGCTTGTATAGTCAATCAGCATCAGCGGGATGAATAGCCAGGATTGGCATCCTTGACAGGCCATCAGCATACTGATGTTGGGCCCCAGGACGGTGTACCACTGTGAAATCATACCCTTGCAGACGTAGAGCCCAACACGCTAGCTGACCTTCAGGTTTCTTTAGCTGTTATAACCACTTGAGAGAGGAGTGATTGGTGACTACCGTGAAATGGGTTCCATAGATGTAATGCCAAAACTGCTTCACAGCATGCAGTACAGCCAAACATTCCTTCTTGGTAACACTGTAGTTCTTTTTGTGCTTATTAAGGACCCTTGATGAGTAGGCTACAGGTTAATCTACACCTTCATTGTCAAGTTGGGCAAGGATAGCACCCACAGCTACTCCACTAGCGTCAGTATAAAAGATGAACTCTTTATCATAATCAGGATAGACTAAGATAGGAGCCTCCTTGAGCTTGACCTTCAGCGCTTTGAATGCTTGTTGTTGGCTGTCAGTCCACTCAAAGGGGACGTTGCAAAGCAATTGGACGAGGGGTTCACTCAGTTCAGCAAAGTCAGGGATGAATTTTTGGTAGTAGCTCATCATACCAAGGAATAATTGTACCTCTCAAAGATTTTTGGGAGGTAGCATCTTGTCAATGGATTCTACCTTGTTATTCATGGGGTGAATTCCAGTCTGAGTGACCTCATGTCCTAGAAACTCAAGACGTTCCTTGAAGAAGGAGCATTTGGAGGGTTTGAGTTTCAGGCCATCCTCACAGATCTTGATTAAGACAGCCTTGAGATGCTCCAAGTGTTCAGTAAAGGTAGCACTGAATACGGTGATATCATCAAGATACACGAGGACACAAGAGAGTTTTAGGTCTTGTAAGATGGAGTCCATAGCTTGCTGAAATGTGGCAGGGGCATTGCATAATCCCTGGGGCATACAAGTGGGTTCAAAGAGGCCTTCTGAGGTGATAAGTGCAGCCTTTTCTTGATCTTCAGATGATAGGTCGACCTGCCAGTACCCCAAAGCCAGATCCATGGCAGAGATAAACTTGGAACCACCCAGTCTTCTGAGAGCATTGTCAATTCTGGTCAAGGGGTACAAATCTTTCTTAGTGAGAGAGTTCAGGCGGCAATAATCCATTACAATGCGGTGTCCCCCATCTTTCTTCTTGAGGATCAGTAACGGGGAAGCCCAAGGACTTTGGGAAAGAGCCAGTAACCCAGCGTCCAGAAGTTGCTTGAGTTCTTTAGACACCTGAGCATCTTCCACCCTACTACAGCGGTATGGTTTAGCACAAAAAGGGGGCACATCCCCAGTATCAATATGATGGATGACTCCCTTAGCTAGGCTATAGTCCGTAGGTCCAGAGGCAAAGATGTCACTGAACTGATCAAGTAGGTCCAACACGTCTTTTTGTTAAACAGGAGACAGTTGGGGGAAATCAGCAGCAGTGAACAAGGAGAGAACTTTTAGATCATCTTCAGGTAGGTTGAAATCACTGAAAGTTCTGAAGGGGTAGAGGGAAGATACTTGTTCTGCTCTAAGTACACAACCATGACCCACAATCTGGCCTCTGGTTACTTGCATGGGCAGAGCTGTCAGGTTAGCAAGCAGTAATTGTACGGGCTCTTTGTGGGTTCAGTCTAAAATGCCAGGACATAGGCAGGGCTTGGTACAACTTAAAGATGCAGGTGAGTAAAGCTCCAAGAAGTAATTTTCAGGCAGCTCATAGGAAATCTGGGAGTCAATCTCCACTTGAGAGCCTGGGGGGATGGTGATAGCGGCTGGCGCTAACAGAGGTACCCCTTCTTCCGCAGGGCAGGAAGGAGGAGGGGTAAACATGTTTGAGGAGTGAGTCCTATACTTGAGGAAGAAGATACCTGTATGGTACTCAAGCACGCAAGTTTTAAGACGTTTTCTTGGAAGGCATGGAGGTTCCTCAAAAATCAAAGGAACTTCATATCCCAAGAGCAAAAGGTATCCATCCCATAAGTTTACAATTCTGTTATATTTGTGGAGGAACTGAGTACCAACCAAGAGGTCATAGCTTTTGTTCTCTAGGACCACAACAGGGGAAGCAATAAGGAGTTTCCCAAACCTCATGGATAGAGCGGAGTAGGCACCAATGGATCAAGTTTGGGGCATGCCAGCTGTGCCATACAACTGCATGTAATTGAGGTCAGGGACCAACTTAAGTTTCTTCATTAGCTTAGAAGATACCATGTTGACAGGGGAACCCGTGTCCAAGATGGCCTTGATTTTGACCTTTTGGATTGATACCTCCACGCGGGTTGTATCTTTCCTAAAGGGAGGCAAGACTGCCAACATATCTTGCACAGCCTCTAGCTCCTTTTCCCATTTGGCCAGCATACACCGTAATTCAGGGATCTCCTTATACACAGTCTTTAGTGGAAGAGATACTGTTACGTTGTGGAGAAGAGCTTTGACTAACTTGGCTGCTTCCTCAGAGGAGTCAACCAAGACAGGAGGTTGATGGGCTTGAGCTAGGTAAGGGCAAGCCACCATGGATTTAGCTTCACTTGGAGGTACCCAGGAAGTGGTGGTAATCTTCACAGAGCAAAGCTTGTAGGGTACAGGGATAGTTTCTGGAATAGCCAGGACAGAGTAGCCATAACTATCAGAGTCTTCACTATCAGAATTTTCAGGCTCTGAATCACTGGGGAGGTTGTGAAACAGATAAAGAATAGTTAGGCCAGAAGAAGAGGGAGCTTCCTCATCAGACAAAAGATCAGGGGGAGACAGGGGAGATTGGTCAGCAGAGAGCATCTCCGTTTCTAAGCTGACCTCTCTTTTCCCGTCTGCTCCTTGGGATTGCAACCTTCCACTTGAGGATTAGTGAAATTGCGCAAGTGGTGTCCAATCTGGCCACAGTTATGACAGCCCTGTCTCTTAGCCTGTCCACTAGTACCCAGAGTCATAATTCACGGCGTGCAAGAGGTGGTCCCAGAATTATTGGCCTTGTTCTCATGCACCACCATACCTCCATGTATCAAATGCATGTCTTGTAAAAGCGTCTTAATACTCTTCATGGAATTGAGTAAAGCCTTGTGTGCCTTAAAGTGTAGAAATAAAAGCTGGTTCACCTTCAAAGCATTTGAACAAGCTGTGTAGGCTTCCTGGGGAGTTAACTGTTGACTAGTAATTAACTGCTGGCCTTTAATGTAGAAACAATCTGCAAACTCAGCCAGGGTCTCCTTGGGTTTGAAAGCAATATGCATAAATGCATCTTTCTTGACTTCTAAACTGAGGTCTCCTCCAAAATATTCAATAAGGAGGCACTTCATATCCTCCCAGGTGACAATAGAAGGGAGCTCAGGGACCACAACTTCCTGGCAAGTGAGATGGAGGCAGTTAAAGATGTGTTCCTTCTTGAGTTTGTCAGTAGCCCTACACATTGCAGTTTTGTAAATGGTCAGAAAAGCAGCAATAGTAGAGGTCTTGGGATCAAATATCTGCTTAAAGGTTGGTTTATAATTTGGGTCAATGGACGAGGACAAGGACTGGCTGTTTTCACCAGGATTGAGGACGTTAATGTGAGGGTTGCCCTCAAACTTGGATTTAGCAGTAGGTTGTCTAGCCCAGAGAAGTTGAAGGCTTTCCTCTAAAGTGTCCAAGGTAGAGCTATTTTGCCCACTAATGTCTTGGTCAGTTGCAGCAGCAGTCCAAAAATTTATCAATCTTGATTTGTTGTACTGCCAAGGTGCCAGCAATCCCATTGACACGGGTAGCCAGGGAGGTGGTCTGAGAAACCAAGGGGGCAACTTGTCCATTTAGAGTCTCTGTAAAGCGGGAGAGGGTTTGGACCTCTCTTTCCAAAGCTTCTTGACTATCAGCTGCATCATTTGTCACTTCTGCAAGTTGATCTAGAGCACACGCACAGTGGACCCAGGGTTGACCTTCTAGACCAGGGCAACAATCATGATTGTCATGAGCAGGAGTATTAATGACTTCACCTTATTCTTCATCTTCATCTTCAGATGCAAATCTTCAGAACTAGTGAGGTGCTGTCTTAAGTACTTGAGTTCACCTTATAAGGTAGCCACCTGATCAGTGAAGGAGGCAATACGAGGGTCAGGCATAGGTTCAACTGGAGGGGGAGGCTGTACAGAAGCTTGGCGTCTAGTAGTAGCTTTGAGCTTGGCAATGGCCTCTCATACTTTGGTTTCAAAATCAGAAGGGGTCCCAACAGGAGGAGCGGGAGGAGTCACCTCAATAGAGGCCACCTGGTTGTCCACATAAGTTTGTACTTGGTATTGAGTGTTGTTTAGTGCAGCCTTATCTAGACCATATTGATGCTGCAGGTGGTGGCCCCAAGTATTGACATGAGCTCCTATCAATTCAAGTTGTGAATTAACATGTTCTTGGAATTGATTAAGTTCATTAACTAAAGTCTCAAATTCCTGACAATGCTTCAGTAGGAATGCTTCAATTTGTTCACACCACGTTGCTTGATGCTTATTAAATTTGCATAGTCAATCCTTTATGTATCCAGGGAGCAAGGAACAAAGGGAGTTCAGGGAGGTGATTAAATACTTCTGTGACGCCAACGAGTCGCGCTGGTTGTCAAAAATACAAGCAAAGAGACTGTGTGACCATTCTTGGTAGGCCATATTTTGAGCGTGGTTATTTGAGACAGTGGAGGCTACCGCATCTAGCAGTTGTTTCTGGGATCCCAAGGCAAGTTGGTAGTGAACTAGGGCAGGTTGGATGAGCTGGTTAACCAACACAACAATAGTATCCATGGATTCCATCAACGCGGGGGGAGACCAAAGTCCAAAAGGAAGGAGTACAGGTCTTTGGAGGCGTACCCGGGACAGAGGCCAGGGATAGAGTGTATGGCTACCATGCCAGAGTGAAGATGGGAGCAGGCGGCAGCACAGGCTTGCTCATAGTTGAGAGAGAAAGCAGGGAAGGGGGGCCACAAGGGCCTGGGAGACAGAACCAATACCATAGGATTTGCAGGAGCATCAGTAATGTCTTCTTCTAGAGGGGGGCTAGAAACTTGAGGTTGATATGGTACTTTGGAAACAAAGGGAGAGGAATCAGAGAATGTGCGTGGGAACGGGGTAACTGAGGGTCTTGCAGCCCCTATAGTGAGCCCCATTTTGTTGTGTTTGGCTCCAGGGGACAACATCCTGGAGGACACGGCGGGAAATATTTATTACAAAAGATTTGAGGTTCAAAGCTAGCCTTGGGTTAGCCTTCAGGGCAAAATTAAGGGCACATACCTTAATTTCCTGGAAAACAAGATGTAAAAGTCCTTTTGGAAGAAAGGACAGGAAAAGCTTGAAGATTATAAAAGCCAACACAAATGTGGATAAACTTGTCTTTATTAGGAGTAATGATTCTACTTTAAATAGTTGACAATAAGCAGGGATCTCTCAATAGGAAGAAAGAGTGGCTGAGGGGGTCACACTGGGATGAGGTCATAGCAGGATCAACCACAGACAGGTACAATAATCCAGAACGGGTGGATATTGAACCAGACCCATTTTCAGAAGGCAAAGAATTTCCAAACTTGAAGGCAAAACCAGTCAAATCTTTGCAACTATCAATATTCAAAGGGCAAATTGAAATATCATTAATAGCACAATTTACGGCAAAGGTTCTTTAAAAAATCCTTACGTAGTTAAGCACTCAGAGTTTAAGCCTTTCCTTGAGTACTTTGAGCCCCAGTGGATTGGGAAGGTTGTCACGCAGAGGCAAGGTAAGGCAAGGCCCATGCCAAGGCCAGCTGGAATGTGTACTGGGCAGTAGTGAATGGTGAGCTCCAGACCACCTCAGCGCTAGAGGCTTATCACAAACACACAAGGCCAAATTTGGGCTCCACCCAAAGTTCAATAAGTTTTTCTCCCTTCTGCAGCACAAGCAGGAGAAAACCATCTCCATGCTGTGTGACTTGGCAAACTGTGTCCCCCCACCAAGCCCACAACCCGTTCCACCCTATTCACCAAGGCCATTCAAATGTGGCCAAGCATAAATACAAAGACTCAGAGATCAAGCAGAAGCTTGAGCTCATTGCAACTGCCCTCTTAGAAGGGGCCAAAATGAAGAAGGGGAAGAATGGGGAGGAATAAACTTGCTGTCTTGCTTCAATGGTTTTAATTTTTACTTTTTAGTTTTGATCAATTAAATTTTAGAATTAATTTTTCTATTCTTTGATTTAATTAGATAGCACTGATTATTTTATGTATACATGGTAAGTTTGATGTGTTTAGTTATAGTTGAAAAGTGAATGAAATATCTTAATTTTTGTTAATTTCCTAATAAAACAAAAGAAATCCACATTTATACTTATATGAACTATATCAAATAAATATTAATATTTCTTCATATTTTGCATAACTTCTATTTTTGTGTTTTTTGTTTATTTTTGTCTCGTTGGAATTTTAATTTTTATGGTAATTAAAAATATTTTTATAATGAAGAGTGTAAATTACATATTAAAATGAGAAATAGTTGCTTATTTATACTTATTCTCATTAGGTAAGGTACACTTTTTATTGTATTTTTGAACTTTCTGGGGTCACTTCAGTATACCATAGATGTAAGGCTAATTTTTTATTTTAAAAGTTTTCAGTACATCAATATCTGTTAATTAAAAAAGTGTTAATTTCCAGTTGTCAATCAGGGAAAAAGCTGAATTCTCACTTTACTATAGTGCCAACTACCAGGGAATCAAGCACCAGGGAGTTGAACTTACCACAGTTACCATCTAGGCATGTATGTTGAAAGCCCATCAAATAACAAACAAAAATGGTCCCAGCTGCCCCTTGAATATATACCTTTACTATGTGGATCTGTGACAATATATCATCAGTTACAGGATATCCAACTCAAGCTGGCTATGGAGCACAGGGGCAATCTAATACACATACAGACCCGGCCAGCAAAGCAGGACATGCTTCAGAACCACCAGCAATCTAAACCTGGGCCTGGGATCTAAAGCATGAACCATGAAAAGTTGTATTGGGCATTTAGATCTGGCATAAAATCCAGAGAACCAGTTGGGAACCAGTCTAGCTAGCAATCCTAAACCAGCCCATGTACCCAACATTGGCTGATTGCAACACAGAGACCTATAACCAGGCAGCTGGGTGGCACATAATCTAATTAGATCACCAGGTTCAGATGAAATGTAGGATTCAACCCCTTTCATAACTCCTTTGAGCTTGATATAGCATCATATTTCTTAATAGAATGGAAGAGACACACCAGCAGAGATACAACATAGATAGTACGCACTGTAGTCAGGGGCATCCCCATGGACCAAAAATTTGTGCTAGGGCAGCACCTGTGCCTATCCAGGAAGGAGGCAAAAGAGCAACACATACCTTTGAGGCCACCTAGGCACAGCAGCCAGCTCAAGCTGCACAGGTTGGGAGGGCCCAGCACATAAATCCAAGGGTGCCCAAGCTATCTAGAAAGGCCAACAAGACTGACATGTCTAAAACAATGAACAGCAAGAAACTTGCGCTTGCTCCTCTGCATTTAAGCTAGGTTATCATCAGGGGTTGATCCCAACAAGCATTGTACAAAAGGTTCTGCCAGTGCTTGATACTACATACAAGCCCTATGTAAGCAATGGCAACCAAGAAGAAGATGAAGTTCCAGACTATTACAGAGCTTTGGAGGGGCATTGGGGGTTAAAAAGGTCACTGCCTTCTACAACAAGGCGCTTATGCTATACATACCAGTTGCTGAGCAGGATCCTAATTGGAATGTGCCCAAAAGTCAACTTGGAAGGTCATCCCTGACATAAAGCGCCCTATTCTTACCAAACTGATCCGGGGTACTAGCAACCTCAAGAGGGCAGAGGTATTTTTGGAGTGGATACAAAATTTTTCAACAAACTGTACATCAGATGTCTCACCACCAATTGAATGCTCCAAACGGGGAGACCCAAGGGCCAGCTGACCCTGCTCACCAAGCAGCACAGGTTTGCCACATGTCAGTGGGCAACCATCCCCATGTTGACATCTGTCATGTTGACACTAGTGAAGGGCAGCTTCATTTTTAATCCTGCTGGCTTCTGGATGGTACCACTTTTTTCAATCAGTTGTATGTCTCAACCTGAACATTCTTGGTACAAAAATATACCCTACACATATGGGACATTATTTTTCTTGTTATGCCTAGGTGTCAGATTGATTATTTTATAACTTAATCACATTATTCATATTCAAATTATTCAGAAAGCTTAAAATACAATCAATCCCAAAACTTTAATTGATCTTGGGCTTAGATGATTTTTTTAAATAAAGTCATCAATTTTAGAGTTGAAAATTGCAACTTATAGTATTACTGAAAATATCTTAAGTGCTCCTACAAACCACAACCCAAAAATATTTATGATGAGTTGCATGGGAGAGTAATAGCTGCCCCAAAGCTATAAATGCTATTAACCTACCTTTGACTCATCATAAATATTCCTAGTTTTTTTTAGAAAAAAAGCTTGTTGTTTTTGAATGACTAATAACTCTATTTAAAATACACCCTCTAGTAAGTTGCCCTACTTCATGAACTTGCCCTAATGCACCACTAGCATCTTCTGATATTTTTGTTTCTCTGGTATCATCATGTGATTTTAAATGATAAGTTATCTCAGAATTGTCAGGAAGCCAGTCATAGGTAGAGGCATTGGGCGGCTTGGGGTGAGGGGCGGCCAAGCCAGCGGGTAAGGCCCACCATAGAATGAGTGCTAACTTGATAATGTAGGATAAAAATTGCCCAAGTAAGGACCAGGGTCTGGAGTTGGGGACCATGGAATCCACCAATCCTATCAAAGTAATGCAGAGTACTCCAAACAGTTGGTAAGAGGTGGTCTTGGCTGAGGTGGTAGGTTCCAGTGGGCGGTCCGGTCTTGGGGTTAATGGCAGAGTCATGGGAACAAAATACACCGGTAGGTAGTTTTAATTGTCCTTGAACAATAAGGATGGTATCTTAATCCTCTTTTCTTTGTGTCCTATGTATTTGGTACTTCTAGTCCTTGCCAATGGGTCAGCAATGAGGATGGTTTCCAAGTTGTACTCCAAATAGGCCGGGTTGGGCGGGTATTCAGTAAAGTGCACAGGTCCAAAGGGGCTCCCAGGGGACGGTATAATGACTGGGGTGGTTTGGCAGGTTGGTCTCTGGAGGGGGCGGCGGCCTGGTTTTCTACTTGGCCGGAGTTGAGGTGGAAGATTACTAAGACTAGATAGGGTAAGATTATTTCAAACCAAAGGTCCATAAAACTTTATTATCAAAAATGATGATGTGGTCATCACCACACTGCCAGTGTTCTTATACCATGTGATTTCCCTTCTTTGCTTTTTTCTGCTTCAGGTCCATGGGCAGTTTGCTGGTAGGGCATAATTTTGGCTTAGGGTCTGGAGGGCATCAGGTTCTGGTTGGGTACACTCTGGCAAACAAAAGTGACAATGCTTAATTTTGCCGTTTTGGTTCATCATGTCACCTGAGCGGGCTAATTGCATTCCTCTTTCTGGACTGGGGACTGGCAGCAGTTGGTGCTTATTGGCAGGGGTAGTAGTAGACCTCGCCCAAGCCACAGCTTCTGCGTAGGTCTGGGCCCTCAGTGGCACCGGTTTGGCAGTTCTTGGCTGGACTGGCTCTGGGGAACAGAAGTGTCAGTGCTTTGTTTTGCTGCCGTTGTTCACCATATCACCTGAGTTGGCCAATTGCAATACCTTTTCTGGACTGGAGACTGGCAAAAGCTGGTGTTTTTTGGAAGGGCTAGTAGCAGGTCTTTTCCCAACCTCCTTTAGGCAGACCACATTTCCTGTGTAGGTATGGGTCTCCAGTGGCACCAGTTTGGCAGCAATCTGGCAACCATTCAGGGAATCCTCAGTATTAGGCCAGCAGGTTGCGGGGCAACTTAACAATTTGAGTCTGTGACTTAACAGTTTGGCGGGTCCTGGACTGTCCTGGGGGGTCCAATTTTCCTTCAGGGGACTGGGGTTTGACTCTTGGGTTTTCAATACAAGTATTGAAATGTCATTCATGACAAGAATATTATGAGAAACTTTCAAATGTTAGAGGTGAAGTATATAGCTTCCCATCTTTCATCAAATATGAAAGATTAATGCGCAGATTTTTAACTTCAAGCTCTTGTTTTATAGGCCTAACTTTTCTTTCATAACTATAAAAAATGACTTTTGAGAAACATTTGAGTCTGATAGCGCTGATTTATATAATTTTTTTCTTTTTTCTTCTTGCGCAAAAATATTTTTAAGATAATTAATACTATTAATATAAAGCTCGTTTTCTTTTTCTTTTAACATTTTTGATATTACACCAAAGTGACCATCAACAATGCTTTTTCCATGACATTCAACAAAACAATTATATTTTATAGAACCCTTAATATATTTAGGTGCCTCTTTAAATAAGTGATATAAAAATTCATATGATCTAAAATGATTTCCATTATCAGTCCACACTTTTATATTTTTAATTTTTTTAAATCTATCTAATTTAAGAAGACTTATTAGACATTCACCTGAAAATAAAGAATTGTGTGATAATATTTGAGACAAAAAATCATGATATTCATATTTAATTTTATTGTTTTCTTTAAAAACTAAGGCAAACCCTAATAGTGAGATTGGTTTTTTTGAATAAAAGCAATTATTGGTCTCAATTGGACCACTTCCAACCTTTAAGTTTTCTTTATAATCTATAACTACAACACAAGACTCATCATCTAATTTGTTAATATCTTTTTTATATTCCCTATTTTGATGAATATAAAAGTCTTGGTGCTGCTTAATAGTCTTTAACTCATTATCTATAGATTCTGGTAATGGTAAGTTTTTACTTTCACATTCTTCTTTTCTTTTTTCTAAGGATGGTTTTAAGTTACAAATATTACACATGTTAGTTTGTTTTTTTACTCTTTATTATATTTTTTGGTATTAATTTATAACAAGTTGAAAGTGATATTGAAATTTCATTTTTTATTTTCATATTTTCATATATTTCTTTTTTGTTTTTAAGAGAGAGTATTTTATTGCAGTTGAGTATTCACTCATTTCTTTTTCAATATCTTTATAAAATTTTCCAGGCACTTTTTTGTAAACTGGCTTGTTTCAAAAGAATTTTCCAGCAAAATTTTAATTGTTTTTTTAATTATTTCTTTTTTAATGAATAGTTCTTATTTTTTTGGTTTTTTTTAAGCTTATATTTTTATTTTTATTTATTTTTCTTGAGTATTCAAACTCACTTTTGGTTATATTAAGCCCCATATCATTAAGCTCTTTTAAAGAGTAGCTGGAAGTAACCAGAGATTGCAAGGCTGGGAGATGCTTTTGGGGAGAATATTTTAGGAGATCCTTTAAGTTTTCAATGAACTCATTGCCTTTTTGATTTTGAATAGTTGGAAGGAACTGAGATCTCCCAAATTCAGTTTGAGTAAGGAAGTGCTTGATGAAAGTATCAAGATCATCACCAGCAATAAAGAGGAATGCCTTTTTTAACATTGCAATTCTTTCTCTTTTTGTTGAAGCTTCCAAGGAAAAATGGGTAGCATAGCAGAAGTAAATTTAACTGAAGACATGGTAGTATTTTTGAATCTGCAATAAGGTTAGATCTCTTAAATGTGCATCAATGATGGAGTAGTTCTGATAAGAGTGTGGCCTTTGAACGGGGTCTTTTGGATTAGAAGCTTTGTGGTGCTTTAGTTTTTATAGACCAAACTAAATGGCACCATTCTGAAAGAAATGGTGTGATAGCCTTTACTATAGTTTGGACTTGAATTTATGTTTGTAGAATTAGCTAAATACCCAGTTTTTATGCACAAGTGATTCACGTGAAGCAGCTAAGCATTATTATTACATCATATCCTCTTTATAATCAACTCAAAACAATTAAAATGATGTATTCACTTAGCTGTAATTCTTCTGCATGTATTTAAAATGATAAAATATTAAATAAATACATTTAAAGAATGCTTAATTTGAGGTTCAAAGCTCACTTGAACCTTGAATTAATCTAAACAGTGATAATAACATTCTAACTTCAAACTACCATAAAATTTTAAAGAATTGAGCTTTTTGAATAAAATAAAGTGCAAAAATAAAGCTCTAAATCATATCTTGAATTTCGTAAAATAAAAAACTTATATTAATTAATAAAAAATTAACTTTTTTAAGCTTTAAGTAATCTATTTTATTTCATTATCAAAATTATATAATAAAATCTGACACATGCTCTTTCAAATTGCTTTTGCTTTAATATTTGATATAATACTCATATTAATATTTTAACTCAAATAGAAAGATAAGATTCTTAGCTTCATTTTGATAGCTTACAATATGAAAAAATATTAAATATTTGTTGATTTATTACTGTTTTAAATATAAACATTTGTAATTTGATTTTTTCAAAATTGAACTGTGTTATGCTGCGATTTGAGCAGCATGTGTATTAGAAAATGGCCTAATTCATAAAATAATGACCCATATGTACCATAAGCTGGCTCCAGAGATCTCAAAAAAAAACAAAGATCATACATAGTTAACCTGGGTAAGGAATAGTAATAAATGGTTCCTTGGTCCTAGGTGTAAAAAAGGCTCCTGGGTATAAAAATATCCTATCCCAAGTCTTTGAAATTCCAAGGGGGCAGGAATGAAGGGGGCCATAAATGACATGAAGGGCACATACCTGTGCTAAAGATATCTCTATCTGGTACGCCTCATATCAGCACTGCTGAAAGCCTCTCTCAGTTCACAGACACATCTGCTAAACCCAAGGTATCCCTTATACCACCACCTCAAAACTATACCTGAACCCTATCAGCTACCCCTGAAGCTTAGTGGCATTGGACTAAATAGGGATGTAAAATTCAGAAGTAGAAGATATATTAATGAAGCCAAGCAAGGATGATCAGATGGGTTTACAGCCACCGCCAAGGGCAGTGGCAGCATCCTTGAGGTAAATTTTATCCCCCACCTCATATCTCTTCTTGACTCCTCCTGAAAGAGCGTGCTGGGCTTAAGATTGGCACTCAGCTTAGCCCTGGGGTGCCTGTACCAACTCTCCAGGCTAGGGGTTGTCTTTATCTCTTGTTGCATCAGGCATTGTTCTGGCTTTAAGTGTGGTAGCCCCACACTTTCCTCCCCTGACAGCCACCTTGTTGCTGGCCCACTGCTTCTTAAAGTGCTCAAGGTGGACCTTGAAGATTGTGGAGCATTTTTAGATATAATCATATCCTGGATGGCTGCAAAGCCAAGCCTAGTGGTCTCAGGCGTTACAAAAGCAAAGGAAAAAAGTTGGGTCATGGAAAGTGAGGTGTCCCTTTACCCCTGCTGAGGTGGTTATAGAAGAGCTCCCCCTCACTATTGAGGTTTCTGAGAAGGGCCTACCCAAAAAAGAAAGAAACACCCCAGAACCTTTTCATTGAAGGTGGCCTCAAAGGCTCTGAACTGAGCAAGCTCAAATTCCATGATGATAACCTTTGGCCCAAGGGAGCAAGCATGGGCTAGCTGCTTAGCGGCAAGGACAGCCTCATCCTTCTCAGAGGAGGAAGGATCCACCCTGATGACATGCTTAGGGGGAAGTTTGTTGATGGGAAAAGAGCTTAAAGCATGGAATATTTTTGGGACCTGATAGTTGCACAACCTGCTACACCATCCCTTGACCCCTTCTCAACCCACCCATACCTAGCTCTGAGTGGGGAAGAAAATTAAATTTTATCTATATAGAAGTACCAGACATTACCAGTCTGCTTTAGGACAAGACAAGCTTTGGTGTATATGTGCAATTATTCAATATTACTCTCAATATTCCAAATGTACAGCAGAACCCCTAACAACTTCTACAAGAATCTAGACCAATCATGGGGTTTATACAAGCATCTGAGAAACAGAAAGGCCACATCCAGTGGATAATATTGATTGGATATAGACCAGATCCCAAGGACAAATCTGAATACCAACTGTTTGACTGCATTAATATGCATAGGCTTATGAGATTAGACAGCTGTTTCACTTTTAGGGGTTTATAAATCTGGCTGGTGTCACCATATGTGCTATCAACTTTGGCAAAATATTTTTCCAAGATACCAAAACAGGATGCAGTATCCTTAATGAACATATCACCAAATAGGCGCTTGATGACTGCCCCATGATTGTTATATAACAACAGGTAATACTCTTGGCGGGTATACAACATCCACACTATCAGGGTCAATACATGGGATAGATATCTTGGCGTAAAACAAAGCATACTTCTCATATGCAGTATCACTATCAATGTGAAAAACACAGCTGGTGCAGTTGAATCTCCAGTTATAATGATGGCTTATAGGAAGGATCAAGTACCCAAGGGCGTGACCTGGTAGCTCTAGGGTCTGGTGTATAGAGCCTTATGATAACTGGGTAGATGATAGAGTTTTTTGGAACCTCTTAATCCCAATTCTCTTGGTCTGGGTCACTTTAGTTTCAGGCCTTGATAGTGGCACCTGTTTGGGATTTAGACTATCATATCTTGCTTTATATTTTGGCTGCAGTTGGCTGACAGTAATATCATGGAGATATGTGGCTTAGGATTGACACTGTCATACTTTATCATGATTCTGTTCATTTACCCTCTGGGGCGTCCTCTTGGACAGGCTGGACCACTTCCTGTTTCAGGAGATGGCTGGGTATAATGTTGTCTTTCCACCAAAAATAAAAAATATTTAGATAAAATATTAAGTAGTTTTAATACCTTTTGAGATAAAAAATCAGAGTGGATCCAAATCTATTATAATTTATTATAGATTCATTGATTTTCAATCTTGCTTTTGGACTGAGTTGATTTGTTTATCTCAAAAAGCTATGAAGCTACTGTATATTTTATTTATGTTTTTAGTTTTGGATTATGATTTCTTAATTTAGCCATTAATAATATCCTAATTTCTATTTATTTACTTGAATTGTATCATAATTTATTTGGTCTTGATTTAGAAAATTTTAGACTCCATGAAATTTTTTATATAAACAAGGTTATTAGAATTGAAATTTTATTGATCTTAATTATACTGTAAATTCAGAACCTGAACGTAAAAAAGCAGGATTGTCAAATCCTTGGTCCAAATTTTGAATCACTTTTGCAGGATAGCCTTTTTAATTAAATTGAATTCTTAGTATTTTTATTTGAATTTTAAAAAATGCGGGAACTCATAGACACTTTGAAAAGTTCAAGTCAAGCTGCATATTTCCATTGGACAAAATGAATTAACTGGAATCAGATTTGAAGCGTTCAAATCCATCAACCGTTTTCATTAAGTTTACTATGTTTTTTCAAATTGTGGGATTGTCAAATCCAAGAAACAAATTTCAAATCACTTTTGAATGCCACTAGTAAACTCAGATATTAGTTGGGGGAACTGGAATCCAAATTTAATTTACACTAAGCACACTAAGAAACACCAACCCAAATCAAGAAGCTCCACCACAACTAAAATCACACTAAAAATTCAATATCAATAACCATATTTAGACATAAAAAGTGATTAAACTTTAAAATCATCCAAACCCGGAAAGTATACAATATTATTCACTTCAAATCACGGATATAAAAATTATGTTACTATTCAAGGCTAACTCAAGAGAAAATGACTACTCACAACTCAACCAATAAATCCAAATAAATACATATTTAATCTAATATATATATTTTTATTTTATTTTTATGAACCGTCAAATGCATTCCCAACCTGCTCTTGCACCAGCCCGCGGGGCAGCCTGTCCACAAGGGCGTCCCAGAGGGTCCAAGAACAGACCCAGAAACCAACTCAAGGGGTCATGCCAATATACAGGCCTCCCAACGTGTCGTTGCCAGCCAACCACTACCTGCATCCCAAGCCCAATCAATCAGCCTGAATCCCAAACAGAAGCCACTTTCAAGGCCTGCTACCAAAGTATCCTACACCAGGGTCACCAGGAACACTGAGGTTACTTACACCTCCACTGTATACCCAGTTGTCACCTGGCCCCGCACTCTTGACCCAAGAGTTGCCACTTCCTGCCCCCGCGTCTTTGACACCACCTACAAGCCATTGGCCACAACTGATGAGCCACCTGTGCCTGTGTCATATGCCACCATTGACAGCGCCACTGCAAGCAAGCGTGATCTCACCTTCTACACAAAGGTCCCTGTCTCCTGTGTTGAGCCTGATAGCCAGGATGCTGTGGTACCTGCCAAGGGCCAGCGTCAGTTGACGGATAGTGAGTGTGAAGCTCTCCTCAACTGCTTGAATGGGGGAATAGTGGTTCAGGATATTGTATTCCAATTTGGTGTTACAGCCAGGTACATTGCTGACATCAACACCAAGTATGGCAATACCGGCAAATCGCCAAATCCACCAAGGCAAAAATACAGCCAAAACTCCTTCAACCTGTACACATCAACACAATAAAGCAGTGGGTAGCCAGGGATTACCACCTGGACACACTTGCTGTCCAATCAATGCTCAGCACAGAGTTCAGACTTTTTTTCCAAAACCCTTGTCTACAAAACTATGGTTGACTTGGGCTTCTTGTGGAAGGTGCTCAGAGTTTCTCTGTACAATAGGAACAGTGAAAATACCATCAAGGATTGACACATTTATGCCAAGACATATCTGGCACTAAAGAAGACTGGGAATATCCAGTTCTTCTATATCAACAAATTGTTGTTTTCCTCCTCACTCCAGTCCAGGCATGGGTGGGTTGAGAAGGGGTCCAAGGATGGCGTAGCCCATTGTGCAGCTGTCTGTTCCCAGACCTATTCAATGGTTGTGCTTCTTGGTCCTTGTGGATTAGATCAATACCAGATGATTAAAGGCTCCCATAACAGCAGAACCTTTCTTGATTTTCTCTGAGCTGTCAAGGAAAACCTTTGGATAAATTATTGCGGCACAACCAATGTTGTTATGCTTGATATTGTCAGGCTCCACAAAGTGGATCTGGTTGTGTCCAAGTTCCCCCCATTGACAAGAATAGCCACTCCTCCAGCCACTGCCTTGCTGATTGTCAAATGAGACTTCTCTTCCTCCCGCTGTATTCCCCATTCCTGAATCCAATCAAGGAGGTGTTTGGTTGGATCAAGAATAAGGTGAAACAAGGCCTTCCTCAGGACACTGAGGACCTATTCAATATTCTTGAGGTCAGTCAATTTGCAATGCCACCCAATGTGGTGGCAGCTTTTTAGAAGCACTTGGAATCCTTCCTCCCTAAAGCCCTGGCCTCTGAGCCAATCAGATAAATGGGCTCTCTGGTTTAATTTGTTTTTATTTTTATTTATTTTGTTTTTATTAGGTCTCAAAAATTATTATTTATATATAATAATGTGGCATTTGATTGTATTATAGACATATAAGAATACATAGAAAAGGTAAATAAAATTAACTATACTAGGTATGAAGAATATATTTTTATTATAATGCACTAAATATTGTATTGACTGTTGCGCTAAAAAATGAATAAATTAAAAAAAGATAGAAACAGAATTATTTTATTTAAATAATTGTTAATTGTTGATAGTACTTTGGCTTTTTTACGCCACAAATTGGACCTTACATGTTATCATATGATCCTTGTTATTTCAGTGCCACTATAGCCACACAACATGGCAACCAATGATTTTTATGTATTCCTTACTAATTTGTACTTAGGATGCAGTTCAAGTATATTGAATATGTTTATCAAATCATATTACAAGGGAAAGGTAATTTGAGTTGTAAACAATCATTTGTTTAGAACAATAGTGGAGCAGGCCGCATGATGTGGATAAATTCAATTCTCCATGTTTATCTTTGTGATAAATGGACCCGTACTCAACGAGTAGTAAATAAAAACATTTTTAATTCTTTTTTATTATTTGATGTGGTCCCAACTATAACTAATGTCTTTTAATATACTTAGATATATTAATACTATAATCTACATACTAAAATTAAAAATTAAAATATTAAAAGTAAAAGCATAATTACAAATCTTAAAAGTTAAATATTAAAGGTTAAATATTTGAAATATACCAATTTTTATTTTTTGTGATTTTTTCAATATTAAAATATTTGATATTAAAAAAATATTTAAAATAAAAAAATAAAAAATTAAGTTGCAAGGGAAAATGATTTATTTGGGGAATGCAAATTGCAAGGGGAATGTAATTATTCCGGGGAATTATACCCCAAAATCAAATTTTTTGCTAATGTGTCCAATTGGGACCACATACTCTTCTGTATGTGGTGGATGACTCTGGCGCCAATTGCTAGAGGGGTGGCGCTCAGCACCCCGGTGGTGGCCAAACATCTTATAAAAGGCAATAAGGTGAGAGAATCAACTAGTAGATTTTTTGGGGGGGGCACATAGTACCCGTATAGTGTTGCTATTGCAAATGAGTCAAACAGGACGTGCTCAACTGTCCTGTATCCCCGTGGTGTCTTCTGTCTGTCGAGGACTACATGGCATATATCAATCTGTATAGGTACATCTTCTAATTTTTTCACATTGGCTTTCAATATGCAGTGGAGCAGGATTCCCAGGTACACCGCAACATGGATTTGTTGCAAGGTATACTTTTCTGAGAACATGCACAATTTTTTGAAAGTTTGTACTAACATATTAATATAGGATGTTTGGTTAAATTTGAAGAGGGTTCTGGAGGGCTCCCAACTTGTATCAGCCCCCCAGGCCTCAGCAAACAATATCAATAAAGGCTTAAAATTATTCATGAGGACTGCATCCCCAACTTTATTTGATAGAGCTTTAAAAATTTCATTAAAAATTGCAGATTTCAGATATCCATTTCCTATTTGAAAATCAGTTTCTTTAATTTTTTTTATATTTGTTGATATTTGTGAAGGGGAACCTTTGAATGATTTCATATATATATTCATCAAAGTTCAGTTTTATATCCCCGCAAATTTCATTCATTTCTTCAATTTTGATTGTTGATCCTAGTTTGCATGCTTCTCTTATCAATGGCAAGCACCCTGTGGGTGGTTGATATTCCCTAACTTGAGCTTCACTAATAAAAACATATTCATAATATGTTGAACTATTTTATTTATTTGATTTTTATTTATTTGTTTTATAGGGGCCACCAGTGACTGGTAACCCCCATAAAACCAACTCGGTGTAAAAGCCGCCACTTCTGCGACCTCATCCCCAACCCTGGTGATGACTAAAATAAATATAAGTTAAACATAAAAAGACTTACTAATTGTTTCCCCTGAGGTCCCCTCAGCCTCAGGCGCCATATTGGCAAACTATATGAGTGTTGAATGCTCTTCATTAATTTTCCAAGGCTTAATTTTTCTTATATTTCTTGCAACTTGTGTTTCTTTTTGGTTTTCATTTGATAAAGCTTCTGTATTTCTTGAGGCGCTTTTGCTTCTTGCTTGTATTTCATTTTCATCTGTTTTCATTTGGTTGGTTTCCTTTTGAATTTCTGTTCCTTCAATTATTTTGATCTTATTGTTTTCTTTGGCCCCCTGCCAGAACTCCCACAAATTGTAGGCCATGTTGTTGAACTTTAGACTTGATAAAATAGTTCCCTGTAGATTAAGTAATTTTTCTTTATTCTTTTCATCTATAATATTTTCCAACTTATCCAGAGCATCTTATTTTGACTGTATCAGTGGCTGGCCCTTGTTACCCAGCTTCCCTGTCACTATTTCCCTGATGTTTCTTTCTATCTCAACAACCTTTTGAAGGTGTGCTTCTAATTTGTTGATTAAGCTATAGATTGTTGACATATTGTTTGAATTCCATCAAAAAAACTGGTTTTTATAGTACTATGTTCAGCACATACCTATTTTTCATCATCATTAATAAATTAAAGACAATAAACGTAAATATTGGATTAAAGTATTGCAATTAGACGTCAACTCTTGTTATTTTGATTATATGTGTATAACTCAATGTATTTAGTTTAATAAAATTAATTGTAAACTTGGCATTTTTTCATTGTAATTTATTGAAGTGGATTGTGTTTTATCTTAGAGAGCCATTAACGCTTAGTACAAATATTGATACATAGTGCATTTTACAGCCTGTATATTTACCTATTGGTAATAATTCTATAAACTTTTCAGTCATATTTTACGAGGTAATAATAATGTAATGTGTTAATAAATTACAGTTTACTGTCATTAATTGGCTGATTTTCTTTGCTGTGGCAATTGTGCATTTTCTGATATTTCTGCACTAGTATCCAATTGGTTGGCTTCACATCCAATCACACAGGCAATAGGAAAACAAGCCGCCACCCTGACCACATCCAGTCTTGGGGTGGCGGCTTGTTTTCCTATTGCCTGTGCAATTGGATGTGAAGTCAACCAATTGGATACTAGTGCAGAAATATCAGAAAATGCACAATTGCCACAGCAAAGAAAATCAGCCAATTAATGACAGTAAACTGTAATTTATTAACACATTACATTATTATTACCTCGTAAAATATGACTGAAAAGTTTATAGAATTATTACCAATAGGTAAATATACAGGCTGTAAAATGCACTATGTATCAATATTTGTACTAAGCGTTAATGGCTCTCTAAGATAAAACACAATCCACTTCAATAAATTACAATGAAAAAATGCCAAGTTTACAATTAATTTTATTAAACTAAATACATTGAGTTATACACATATAATCAAAATAACAAGAGTTGACGTCTAATTGCAATACTTTAATCCAATATTTACGTTTATTGTCTTTAATTTATTAATGATGATGAAAATATGTATGCTCATAATTTTAAGCTATTTGTAAAATGAACAACATTATATTAATTATGGGAAATGTTGATAATGTAAAAAGAAAGTATTATTAATTGTAAATTGAAAGAGAGATATCAATTTTAATAAGTTATCACAAAGAAAAGATTTATTTACTAATAAAAGGACGGGAAGGGAAGGGAATGGGCGGAAAGAACATTGCCTTCATCTGCGCCTGTGAGAGGGGATGCATCAGAGATATTGGGGAGGGATGGGTGGTGGTTTGGGAGTTAGGGTTGGAAGGCAAGTGGCTTGATGGGGGGTTAGGGAGGCAGGGTTTGTTGACTGGGAAGGGGCAGTAAGAGCGGTTTGCTTCAATTGCTCAAATTATTCTTCCATCACATATACTGGCTTGACAAAACGGATGGACTGGCGTGGGAGGAGACGGGGGTCTTTTCTGGACTTATCACTATCACTTGCATAGAAGATGATGAGATCAAATAAGTCCTGGACAAACGTGTAAGGGAAAAGCTCATACCCCTTATCAATTTGGGTGCATAGTTCATTGTAGGTGACAGGCTTCAAGCGCCTGAGGGTGGAACAAAAATTGTAGAGACATACATCTGCAAGATGCATGTTGGTGTAGTTGATGGGGTAGGATCAGCAGGTATGCCCCACAGCCCTGATTCCTTGGGTGGCCCATTCCTGCTGCTCTATCTCTGCACTCAGTACAACTGTGTGCACAGTGTTTTGTGTGGCCCACTCCTCCAGCATGACCTTGAGCTCTTTCTGGTAGGCATACCCATCTGCGATGTTTGATATTGCCGAGTAATAATTGACGCCTAATGTGGAAACTGCCAATAAAATCCCAACAAAACAATACAAGATTGGGCTGTGCTTGCACACGTCAGATTGGATGCGCTCCTCTCCAAAGTCTTGGATACTGGCCAAGATCTTAGCGTATGACAGGAAGATTACATCATTACGGGCCCTCATTATCTTCCCTTTAATAAAATTAATAATGGTTGCATTGTATGGGTCAGTATCTACCAAAATGGGGCCACCAAGAACCTGATTGGATAGAATTCTGGCGGCAACCACAACTCTGTGCATCCATGAATTCACCATTCTTTTGTTGGTGAAGATGCTGTGGAGTCCCAACTGAAGACGTACCTGGACCAGGGGCATCCACAGGTCGTTTTCCATAATGGCCATCATAAGGGGATGGGATGTATCATCTTTGGTTGAGGTACAGGCACCAGTTGGGGCCTTCTTGGTGGGAGGGCCACAGTTGGCGTGAGCTCACAGGGTTGCAGCCACAGTTGACTTTGCAAAACCCATAGCGGCTGCAATTTCCCCAAGGGACATAAGCTTGCCTCACTTTTCAACCATTTTGAGAACACTCTCTGGGGTGATCAATTTTCTTCTGCGTCTTGAAGGCTGACTGGCTGGGGGAGGGATATGTCCATCTTGGGAACTGATCAATGCCATCTGATTGGCTGTTTCAAGGTCCTGGGCTCTCTGGGTGACCCCATGGCTAAAATGGCTGGTTCCGGATGCCATTGCTGATTAGGGATCTGGGTTAGCAGCTGCCTGTGCGTGATGGGCAAACAGGGCCATGCTTGAGGACGCAGGAGAAAGAACACACTCCTGGGTAGTGCTTGCAGAGGGGCCTGCGGGTTAGGAGTGGCCATAGACAGAGGCTTCACTGTTAAGAGACTCAGTCTAGTCCTGCATAATTTTGTCAAGGCCAGGTAACAGCTCATTGACTTGGTTGTTATTGAAAGAAGACATAATAAAAAAATTTATTATAATTTTAAACTTGAGAAGAGGATGTATATTTTAGTCAATTTTATTGTTATATATGTTGATTTTGTGAATAGTAGGATCTAAATTTTAGCCGTCCTAAATTGGAAAAGGGTGATTTTTGAGAATGCCTATGATTCCTAAAAGAATCAGCACAAATCCACTATAGATCCTTTAACATCCTTTTTGAGACACCCATAAATTACATTTATTTCAAATTACTTGCAATTATGATTTGAAACTTGGTTCTTGGATTTAACAATCCCGAAATTTCAGATTTTTTAAGTTTTACATGATGTCTATGATTCATTTGAAATACAGGAAATCTCAAATTGTACATAAGAATCCCGCATTTCTGATTCATGTATCCCGCATTTGTTTGCTGAGTTTTGTCTTTTGTTAGTTGAGTTATCTGCTCATGAGATTTGAAATTTGCCAATTTAAATAAACCAAAAAATTCAAATTAAATGGTTAATTTTATTAAATATTTTATTTTTCACTCAGCTGAGTTGCCCGCAAAAGTGATTTGAAATTTGGACCAAGGATTTGACAATCCCGCATTTTTACGTTCAGGTTCTGAATCTACAGTATTGGAGCTTCTTAATTTGATTTAGTGTTTCCTGGTTTATCTCCTGATTATTTAATTCATATTTCTGCTCATACATTTATTTTTTGAGTTTACTAGTGGCTTTTATTTATGATTTGAAATTTGGTTCTTGGATTTGAAAATCTGAAAATTTTGTATTCATTGATTATTTCATAATGCCTTCAACTCAATAAAATCAAAGAAAATATCAAATTGTACATCAGAAACATGAATTTCTTATTCATGTATACTCATTTATCTGATGAGTTCTGCCTTACGCTAGGTGAACTATCAGCAACCAGGAGTTGGAAATTGAAAATTTAAAAAAGATAAAAAATGTAGAATTAAGTGAATGGTTTTATTAAAAATTATATTTTTAATTCAGATGAATTTTTCAAGGAGCTGGATGTATGAGTATTCTTGCTACTGCCAAGCCACTTAGGATCCAATAATCATTAATTTGGTGCCTTTCCAATATACAGTTTGACATACCAAGAATGGTAACCAAACAATATCACATGACAATCCAAGTATCCAGTGGCTCAAACCCATCCCACACATGACCAACCCCTAGGTTAGATCCAACTAAATCCCCACCACAGTCAAGTCTATATAAGTCTAAAGTATTATCCAATAAAAGATACTTCTCTTCTTTCCTAATTCCATATTTGAAGCTTCCCCAAAAGGCGCTCCTTATCAAATTGTTTGCAAATGTGATATTAAAACTTGGCAAAGGAATTGAAACCCCCAAAATTTGTCCTACAGGTTTTAAATATAAAGTATAAATGTTCAGAAAATAAACCCTATATATTAGTTTAAAATATTTACTTATGCTAATTAAAAATAAAATAAACTAGGTTCAAATGCTTTTCTGGAACCTTAACTTATTTAAATAAAAGCCTATATAGACTGATTTCAATCATCTCAAAAGAGAAAATATTGTAAACTAAAGAGAATCAAAATAAATAGTAAAGTTACATGTATGAAGTAGTTTAATGGCATTGATTAATATACTTTCTTGTCAGCTTTTTCTTTGCTTTCTGAGGACTTCTTAGCATCAGGGGTCCCGTAGCTTCCTGACTTTTCATAAGCATTTTCTGATGGCTTCTTTGAGGAATCCTCTGAATCAGGGGCGGTTGGGTTAGATCCTCCCTCAGCAGCATTATTGGCTGGAGTTTCAACTGGTTTCTCTGCGCCTCCTTCAGAAGCATCCTTAGGGGTCTCATCCGACTTCTTTGAGCTTCCTTCAGCAACTGAGTCTGAAGCATCTTTTTCTGAATTATAATCACCATCTTTGCCATCAGCTCCAGAACCACTTGAGCTAGGGGCAGCATCATTTTCTAGCATGATTGGGGATTGGCATTTTCCTGAAGAGCTTCCAGCTGACGTGCTTGGCTCAGCAGCATTACTTGGTTCAGGACCAGGTGTTGTTTCTTCTTTGGCTTCGGGGGCATCACCACCAGTACCTTTTTCATACCCACCAGTGGCCTCTTCTCCGCTTCCGGTAGAATCAGGTGTATTGGCCTCTGATGGGCTATCCCCTGCCTCCATTTTAGGAGTTTCAGCTTCTGATGCTCCAGCACCATATGAAGGTTCATTGTCAGCCCTAGAGGAACCAGTCGAGGTGGGAGATGTTTTGTCTTGGCCACCATAGCTGGGCTTTGCTTTAGATTCATAGCCTCCAGCGGCTGCAGGAGAGCCAGTCTTTGCTCCGTAATATCCGCCCAGGCGAATAATTGCAGAAGAGCTAGAGCTCAATGGTGCACCTTGAACCAGAAGGGCACAGAAAGCGATGATGATTTTGGAGGCTTGCATGCTGATGATTTTCAAACATTCTCTGTCACCCTTTTATACTGCAGTAATGCATCTTTAGACAAAAATATATTGAGTTACATTTCATGTTCCATATCTTCAGAACCGATCTCGAGCTACAGAGTCTACTTTAAAGTTTTATATCTTATTACATAGGCGGGCTTACAAGTTGAATTTATAATACTATTTTATTTTACTGGGAGATTAAAGGCGTCGATGAATAGTTGTTATAAATGCAACTAGAACCCCTATCATCTTTGCATTAAACTCTATGAAACAAGTGCTTCTGCAACTGAAATGGATCACTCGTCTATTGGCCAAGGCCCTCTGTAATGCCGTCATGATTCAAGTTTACTTAGTGAAACTGGGTATTGTTGCAGCTTTGCTTTCGCTTCAGCTGTTATCCAAACCTTGGTATTGGGGGAAGTGGCGTCAGTGAGGATATGAAGTAAGAATTTATTAAAATTTTAAATTTATGCTGATTTTATGGTGCTATTAATTGATTGGCTTACTTTTTGAAGCAAGTCTGTGTCGCGGTTTCAACAGAAACGGGTTCCTGGTCTAGACATCACTGCAGAGCTACTACAATCCTTGGTTGACTGGACCCTTTGGTTTTGGTTTTGAGTGAAGCCCGTTATCAAATAGTAATGTGGAAGTATTTGTAAGTAAGCACTCAACAATTAATTATCCCTAAATCATAAAATTGTATGCTACTTGAACTTCTGGTTTAATTAGTTTCTGCTTGTGAAGTCTCATACTTTTTCGCAGCGTGTTCATAAATTCTGAATCAAAAAAATTTACTAAGATGATAAATAAAAATGTGGAGTCGTTGCTGGCTGTTTAGATTTTAAGCTGAGATCTGGACCAAGAAATGGCTTAATTCATAAATAAGAAGTTAACCTAAATTATTTAACTTCTTTAAATCAAAGGTATTCTATGAGGAAAAAATATATAGTGTCATACCTAGGGTGTTTTAGTAAAATAAAGAATGGGGAATAATATAGAATAGATAATACCTTTATTTAAGAAGATATTATATAGTGTTTATTGTGGCATCTGGGGTAGATGGATGTTCCTATTATATGGGGCTCTTTTCCTGGCAAATGCCAGTGTTCTCCATTTATGCAGCTAGTTACTCATGATTTCTCAATTAGTAAGCTCAGCTGGACTGTACTAGCTTTGGGTCTTATGAAGGTCAAGTTGAGTTACAGGCATCCTTTTCTGACTCAGAACCTTTCTAGGGGGTATATTCTACAGTGTTGGTAACAATTTAGGATATCTTAAAAAGTGAATATTTGCTGAGACTGGGGATTTCATACTTTTTCATTCCTAGTTTGAATTCAAGTAAAAGAGAATATTTAATTTGAGCTTTGCAAGCTCGGATTTCATATGAGAATTTTCAGTTTTCAGCCCCAGGTTTGCTTCAGTAAGCAACTTTGTGAGATCCAGGAAATCCAGGTTCAACTTAATTTTATAATGCCCATTGACTCTTACCATTTAGTGCCTCTTGTAGCAAAACTTTGGCAAGTTTTTATCCATATGATATACCTTGATTCTTAGCTCCTTATTATCTTTTCACACTTTGCCACAAAGTCAAAAAGAATTCCTCTCTAGGTTTGTAACTTTCCAGTTCCATGTCTACAACATGTTTTCACTTAAAAACATCTTATTTAATTCTACTAACAGGTTATAGGTATCCCAAGCAAAAATACAATTTCCTTGAATGTAGGTACCCTTGCAGGAGAAATTATCTTAGAAAAAATCTTCATATGAATCCTTTAAATCCTTTGTTTGCTCTTCAGAGATCTCTTGGCACCTCAATTTTGTAATGGTGGAGGAGCTTCAAAATTCAGAAAGATTGAGAAAATGGGGAATTCAAATCCAAATGCTGAAAACATTGAGAAGCAAAATAATTTTCAGTGTTGAAATTTGTAAGTGATAAACTCCAAGCAAAGGTACAGGCAAAATGCAAGCTTTAAAAATGAGAACAAACATTGTAAAAGATAATGATTGAGAAATAGAGACCAGATTTTGCAAATGGACAACTTGGCAAATTGGTTTGATGTATTCCTCAATTTTGGGTGGGGAAACAGCAAACATACACAAACAGGAATTTGATTTCCATGAAGTTTATTTATCAGAAATACATAAAATGGATAACTTTTAAGATAATGTGGGTTTTATTCAACTACTAAGGTAGTTTTGTGCCACAACCCATATCATATAGATGGGATGGGAATTATGAAATCAGCAGGGTGAATTCTGACAAGTAGCTCTTCAGAAGTTACCAAAAATTTTATGATGTTATAGATTAATTTTTGGGCCAAAAACACCAAATTATCTGATTTTTAGGGTTTCAGGCCCTAAACAGCAGACTTATGGGTCCTGTTTGAAGGTGCACCTTCTCGGCCACCACCCACTTCCTTTAAATTGCTTGATTTGGGTCATAGTAAGTCTTCATTGACACTTTCTTGCTGACAGCTCCTTTTTGTTAAGTTTTCTTGCGGCAAACAATGCCGGCCAAGATGTCTTTATCCATGACAAATATCACCCCAAGAGTTCTCTAATGAGCCCTTAGCCATATCTTTCTGAATTGTATTATAATCTCTTTTAAAAGTTCTAAACTTTGCCTTTTTCAAATAAAAGTGACAGGCACAAAAACAAACTGAAATAAATCAAGGGGAAAGCAACCATTTTTGGGGGAATTATTTATTTATTATATTAGTTCTATTTTTAATTATTTTGGGGTACATTTATCTGAAACCCCTGCATGTTTGAAATCCTACATAAATCTTCTCATAACTGCTATCAATAACCCTATCACAGCATCTTGATATTAGTTTTTTTGGAAAGTATTTATTCTTGATCCTAATAAAACATTATTAGCCTTTGTTCTGAATCACCTTGATTCATTGCCTGGAAATCTTTATTCTAGTGTGAAGAATTCACCCACTTCTCCTCTGTTATAATAACTATCTTTAATTTATGATATAACATTTACAAAGCTTCCTACTGAAAATCAGCTGATCATTAATGAACATAACATTATCTATGTTTCACCAAGTCTAATTTATAGCTCTATGATAAACCATCTTTCCATCATATATGGGATTTAATATGATTATCTTTGAGTCCTATCTTGATACTGGCAAGTCATTTTAATCCCTTTAATTAACTTCTTATCAATCATATTTCTATGTATTCATGAACTCACCCAGCTAATTAATCAATTTTTGAGATACTGTAAATTCAGAACCTAAACGTAAAAATGCGGGATTGTCAAATCATTGGTCCAAATTTCAAATCACTTTTGTGGGATGGCCTTTTTTTAATTAAATTGAATTCTTTGAGTATTTATTTGAATATTTGAAAATTCAGGAACTCATAGACACTTTGAAAAATATAAGTCAAACTGCATATTTCCAATGGACAAAATGAATTAACTGGAATCAGTTTTGAAGCGTTCAAATCCATCAACCATTTTCATTAAGTTTACTATGTTTTTTGAAATTGCGGGATTGTCAAATCCATGAAACAAATTTCAAATCACTTTTGAATGCCACTATTAAACTTAGATATTAATTGTGGGAACTGGAAATTAAATTGAATGTACAGTAAGCACACTAGGAAACATCAACCCAAATCAAGAAGCTCCACCACAACTAAAATCACACTAAAAATTCAATATCAATAACCATATTTAGACATAAAAAGTGATTATACTTTAAAATCATCCAAACCTGAAAAGTATACAATATTATTCACTTCAAATCACAGATATAGAAAATCTGTTACTATTCAAGGCTAACTCAAGAGAAAATAACTACCCACAACTAAACCAATAAATCCAAATTAATTTATATTTAACCTAAAATAATTTTTTATTTTATTTTTATGGACCATCAATCTCATTACCAACCAGCTTCTGCACCAGCCCGCAGGGCAGCCTGTCCATGAGGGAGTCCCAGAGGGTCCAAGAACAGACCCAGAACCCAACTCAAGGGGAGTCATGCCAAGGCAACTTTGGTAAGTTTGACTCCCTTAAAATCAACTCCCTTGAACTTGACACTATAGTAAAGTGAGAATTTAGCTTTTGCCCTGATCGACAACTGGAAATCAACACTTTTTTAATTAACAGATCTTGATGTACTGAAAAATTTTAATATGAAAAATTAAGCTATACAGCTATGGTATACTAAAGTGACCCCAGAAAGCTCAAAAATGCAATAAAAAGTGTACCCCAATAAATAAGAATAAGGAGAAATAAGCAACCATTTCTCATTTTACTATGTAATTTACACTCTTCATTAAAAAAATATTTTTTATTACCATAAAAATTAAAATTTCAATGAGACAAAAATAAAAACAAACACAAAAAATAAAGTTATGCAAATTTTGAAGAAATATTATTAATTATTTAATATAGTTTATATAAGCACACCTGTGAATATCATATGTTTTATTTGGAAATTAACAAAAATTAAGATATTTCACTTACTTCCAGCTATAAATATTCATCTCAAACTTACCATGTATACATAGAACAAACACTGCTATCTAATTAAATTAAAAAAATTAAAAAAATTAAAAATTAAAACTAAGAACTAAATGATAAAAGCTAATAAGTAAAAATTAAAGTTAAAACGTTAAAAGTTAAAAGTAAAAATCATATAACCGAGCAAGCAAGCAAGTTTATTCCTCGTCATTCTTTCCCTGTTTCATCTTGGCCCCTTCCAGGAGGGCAGTGGCAATAAGCTCAAGCTGCTGCTTAAGCTCAGAGGCCTTGTATTTGTGCTTGGCCGCACCCTGGATGGCCTTTGTGAAGAGGGTACAGTGGGTTGTTGGCTTGGTGGGGGGACACAGTTGGAGAGATCACACAGCTTGGAGATGGTTTTCTCCTGCTCGTGCTACAAGAGGGAAAAGAACTTATTGAATTTTGGGTGGAGCCCAAAGTTGGCCTTGAGGTGTTTGTGGTAAGCCTCTAGCGCTGATGTGGTCTTGAGCTCACCATTCACTGCCACCCGGTACACATTCCAGCTGGCCTTGGCACAGGCCTTGCCTTGCCTCTGCGTGACAACCTTCCCAATCCACTAGGGCTCAAAGTACTCAAGGAAAGGCTTGAACTCCGGGTGCTTCACTATGTAGGTATCCTTTGAGAGCACCTCAAACCCCATTGCAGTGTGCTCTGGCTTTAAAAAAGCCAAGGCACTAAATTGTGCCAGCACAAATCTGCAGGTGTCCGAAGTATCCCTCCAGCTCAACCTACTAAGCTCTGCGTGGGCCTGCACGTTACAAGCAACTGCTTGGCAGAAGTGGAAGTGGCACCCCTGCACCTCCCCGCTAAACAGCTGCTCAAATGCATTGAACTGAGCAGGATCAAAGTCCATAATGCATACGTGAGGCCCAAGAGCTCTCAGCCTTGCCTTTTCCTCCGAGTCCAGGGTGGCCTGGTCCTTGTCAGAGGCAGGTGGGTTGGCGCAGGTGTGGGGGGGAGTCTTCCTGGATTCATCATTGTTGGCGGGGGGAAGGAGGGCAAGTGCTTGGCGGATGATGGAGAATGCATGGGTATATATGGCCTCAGTGGCCCCAGGAAGAAGGAAGAACGTGAGTGGAATCACCCAGATGTCAATCTGGGCATGAACCATCCAGAGCTGCTTGAACATCCAGGGGCAAGTGGCAAAGGTACCATCAACTAGCCAGGTTGACGCCCTTTTCAACTCCATCAGATTCTACTGAGTTGAGTAGCAGATTATACGGTCCTTGGCTGCAGGCCTGTCATCATGAAGCAGGAAGTGCTCCCCACTAGGAAGCTGCTTAAGCTCATGAGTGAGCGTGAGCTCAGAGAGGACGTCAGAAGCCTTGGGGGGAGGGAGATTGGCAGCAATTCTCTTATCACTGATGTACTTAACAAGTTGCTCCTGAGTGGGCACCAACTTAAGATTGTTGGGCTTCAGGTGCTGGAGGGCCTTGATGGCCAGATCTGATGCGCAAAGATGGGAGGATGTGGGTATTACTTGCACAAGGTACCACTTTAACATCCGAGTGATCAGGTGATTGGGGGGCTCACAAGTGTGCTCCCCCTTCTCCAAAGTAACCCGTTCCCAGCCCTTGGTGTTCAACCGGGCCCCGCAAGTCTTATCCTCACAGACAAAGTGCTTGCTTTTGGTCTGCCGCTTTTGGTTGTTGCAATTAAAGATGTAATTGTCAGCAACGTAACCAGGGCTGCCCGTTACAGACATGATCAGGAAGTAACAGGGGAAGCGCTTTGGAACTTTAAACTCTCTGTCCACGTTGCAAATGTTGTGGATGGCCAGTGGATCCCAAGCCACATGACCAGAAGCTTTAAACTTCTTGGAGTAATCCTCTGGCTCATCTTTGGGGTCAGATGAAGAAGGAAGGGAAGAGCCATTGGGAGGGGGAGGATTCTTTGAGGCCTGCTTGGATGCCTCCTTTTTCTTACCAGAAGAAGAGGTGGGCTCCTTGGCAGCCTTTGACTTCTTGGTATGGTGCTCCTTGATGGGCTCAGAGTTGGCCTTGAGTGGTAAAAGGAGTGGTCATTAAGATCACTATCAGATTTATTGGGGGAGGAATTTTTAGGGAAAGGTGAAGAGGATGTGGAAGATGAGGGTGGAGGGGGGAGTAGAAGGAGATGGGGTGGGAGACTTTGCCTTTGCAGGCTTCTTGGCACGCTTGGGAGTGGAGGCAGTTTCTTTGGAGCCCTTGGAGGCTTGGGCTGTTGGCTGTTGGCTGTTCTTGTTTGATCTTGTCTAAAGAAAAGTTTAGTTTTGTAAATAAAATGATTGAGAAGATATTTCAAACACAAAGAGGTAAAGAAAAGCAAAAGTTGAATGAAAAGTATGCAAATAAAGTTTTATTTATAAAAAAAACATAAAAAAGTAAATAGAAGCAAAAAAGAAACTCAAAGTGTAGATATAAAGGTTAAAACATAGAAATAAGTGAATTTATGATAAAGCATCAAAGATGTTAGGTTCAGCATAAAATTTAGTGTTAAATCAATGTAAAAGTTTAATTGAAAATCAAAAAAATATATGAAAATTATATGGAGAGCAGCAGAAAAAGTAGTAGATTATAATAGCAAAAAATATTATGTGGAATTTTTTTTTATTGAGAGTTGAAAATTCAAAAATAGTAAAGTGTCAAGTTTGGCACTGTTGAACAGCCGGAAAAAGCTGAATTCTCACTGTCAAGTATGCCAGAGTTGAGCAGAAACATCAAATTTACTATGTTTTTTACATATAAAACTTGCTTAAATTTAAACCAGGTTTGAAAGTTAACCCAAAAGCAAGGCAGTTTTTTATGCTCAAAAATAAAAAATACAACATAAGTTAAAAAAGTAAATGAGTAGGAAGGTGTTTATTAGTGATAATATTATGCTATGAGGAGCTGGGAGTGAATTATTTACCATAGTGTTGGTTAAAACGTTAAGAAGCTCTCTGTACTAATCCCCAAGTTAAAGTGTCGAGTGGGTGAGTGTTGAGTGGTGCTCATAGTGCGTCACATATTAATTTAGCCTTAATTGCGAGCCTTTGATTAGTTAAATCCAAAACCGATCAGGTGTCAAGTGGATAGAGTTGAACAAAGAAAGTGTCAAGTTTCAGTTTTTTATAAATTACATATGAAATCTCTTAATAAATTGGGCTTAATTTATGTGGCACCACTTAATCCAAAAACCCGGGAATGACATAATGTAAAACAAGTGGGGCATTTGATTAATGACTATACCACCAAATCCAGTATAGTGGTGCTTGGGAGCCTAATCAACAACTATGGACACAAATAATAAAAATATAATAGTAAATAATAAAATTTATATAAGCGCATATGTATTATATTAATAAAATTAAAATTTGGCTTAAAAAGTGTCAAACTGGTCACTTTTGGGTTTAGAGTGTCAAACACAAATTTTTTCATTTCTATTAGTAAATTTACTTATAAATTGCCCCTTAAATTGGTATTTTAGCTAACCAATTTATTAAGCAGAGTCAAGTTTGAGTAAATTTAACCTTGATTTTCCGTTTTGAACCCCTAAATTACTAGTAAAAATTAGCTTAAAATTGGTTAAGCCAAAAATACTAATAGATTCACATATGCGGCACTCAACTCCCTGGTACTCGACACTTTGTTGAGTACCAGGGAGTCAAGTTTAAGGGAGTTGAACTTACCACAGTTGCCCATACCAACACACAGGCCTCCCAAGGTGTCAGCGCTAGCCAATCACCTCCCAAATCTCAAGCCAGGGACAGTAACCTTAATCCAAGACAGAAGCTGATCTCAAGGCCTGCAGCCAAAGTTTCATACACAAAGGTCATTGGGAATAATGGGGTTACATACACCTCTACCATGTACCCAGTCATCACCTGGCCCCGCACTCTTGATCCAAGAGTTGCTACTTCCTGCCCCGCGTTTTTGATAACTCATAAGAGCCATTAACCACCACCAAAGAGACATCTAGCCTGTGTCTTATGCCACCATTAACAGCGCCAGCGCAACCAAGCATGATCCCACCCTCTACACAAAGGTCCCCATCCCCTGTGTTGAGCCTGCTAGCCAGGATGCTGTGGTACCTGCAAAGGACCAGCGTCAGTTTACAGATAGTGATTGTGAAGCTCTCCTCAACTGCTTGAACGGGGGAATGGCAGTTCAGGTTATTGCGTCTCAATTTGGTGTCACAGCCAGTTACATTGCCAACATTAACACCAAGTATGGCAACACCAGGCAAATTTCAAAATCTGCCAAAGCTAAGAGGCAGCCCAGCCTACTTCAGCCCACCCATCTTGAGGCAATTAAGCAGTGGGTTACCAAGGATTGCCAACTGGACTCACTTGCTGTCCAATCAATGCTTGCCACAGAGTTTGTGTTTTCTGTTTCTAAAACCCTTGTTTACAAAGCAATGGTTGATTTGGGCTTCTCCTGGAAAGTACTGGGAGTTTTGACGTTCAAGAGAAACAATGAGAAGACCATCAAGGATTGACACATTTATGCCAAGACATATCTGGCACTAAAGGAGACTGGGAATGTCCAGTTCTTCTATATCAACAAATTGTTGTTTTCCTCCTCACTCAGGTCTAGGAATGTGTGGGTCAAGAAGGGGTCCAAAGATGGCATAGCCCATTGTGCAGCTGTCCGTTCCCAGACCTATCCCATGGTAGTGCTTCTTGGTCCTTGCGGGTTGGACCAGTATCAGATGACCAAGGGTTCCCACAATAGCAGGATTTTTCTCAATTTTCACCAAACTGTCAAGGAGTTTCTCTGGATCAAATACCACAGTACAACCAACATTGTTGTGTTGGATATTGTCAGGCTCCACAAAGTGGATCTGGTTTTGTCCAAGTTCCCCCCACTGACAAAAACAGTCACACCTCCAGCCACCGGCTTACCAATTGTCCAATGAGATTTCTCTTCCTCCCGCCATATTCCCCATTCCTGAATCCAATTGAGGAGGTTTTTGGTTGGATCAAGAATAAGATGAAACAAGGCTTTCCTCAGGACACCAAGGACCTATTCAATATTTTTGAGGTCAGCCAATTTGCAATACCATCCAATGTGGTGGCAGCTTTTTAAAAGCACTCATAATCCTTCCTCCTCAAAGCCCTGGCCTTCAATCCAATCAGATAAATGGGCACTCTGGGTTTTATTTGTTTTTATTTTATTTATTTTAATTTTACTAGGGCTCAAAAATTATTATTTATATATAATGACATGACATTTGATTGTATTATAGACATATAAGAATATGTAGAAAAGGTAATTTAAAATTAATTATACAAGGTATGAGGAATATATTTTTATTATAATGCACTGAATATTATATTGACTGTTGCACTAACAAATAAATAAATTACAAAATATAGAAATAGATTAATTTTATTTAAATAATTGTGAGTCCTTGTTGGTACTTTGGCTTTTTTAAGCCACAAATTGGACCTTGCAATTCATCATCAGATCCTTATTATTTCAGTGCCACTATAGCCACACAACAAGAAAACAAATGATTTTTATGTATTGCTTACTAATTAGTACTTAGGACTCGGGTCAAGCATATTAAATATATTTATCAAATCATATTACAAGGGAAAGGTAATTTGATGTCAGGGATCCAGCCTGTGGGGGGTTCCTGGGAACTTGCGGGCAGACAGACCACAGGCCTGGCAGGGAGGACCCACCACAAGATTGGGGCCAACTTTACAATATAAGATAACAATTTTCCCAGGAGAGCCGAAGGTCCGCTGGCAGGTACCATAGAATCTATCAATCCAGTACAAGTGATGTACATCACTCCAAATATCTGAGTGGAAGTGGATTCATTGGCAGCAACAGATTCTTGGGGGCAGTTGAGCCGCAGGGTGAGAGACAGAGTCATTGGGACCAAATATGCAGGCAGGTGGTTGTACTTGTTGTGGAATATCAGGGGAGGTATAGTGATTTTGTGGCCTTCCCTGTAAACAGTCTTGGTTTCTCTAGTTCTTGCCTCAGGGCTGTAGATTAGGATTTTCTCTAGGGTGAACTCCAAATACACCAGGTTGGGGGGGGGTACTTAGTGAAATGTACTGGGCCGTAGGGAGCTCTTGGTGGACAATAAAGGTCAGGAAGCTGGTCCGCGGTTTCTTGGGGTTAATATGTGAGGTGCGGAACTGCAGGAGGTAGACTGTAAATAAAATAGAACTAATATCAAATATGGAATAACCTGGTTAAATCAAAGGTATATGTCACTTTATTGCAAGAATGGCAATGGGCAACTTCCTGGCAGTCCAGGGTATAAGTATGCCCATCTGCATGGGAAAACTTTTACAGATTTCTTTGGCCCGGGTGTTACTGTTTACCAGGTTATTCCAGTCCTTGGTGGCATCCATTGCAGGAGTTATTTCATTAGCTGGTTTGAACTGAGAATACTTGAATTCCCTAGTCAGGTTGTGGGATTGGTCATCTCTGGGCAGCCTGCATTATATAGGAAGTTTATTTGTTTCCCCTTATGTGGTGGCCCAAGTTATTTTGGGGTCTATGACTAGGCCCACCTGCTGATTGGTTGAGTTAACAGGAACCTTCAATGTGGGGAGCGTTGATGTGGGTGATTTTGACTTATCAAGCCTTAGAGAATTTCCCAAAGTCAAATCCTGCTCTGGTTCAGGCCCAAAAAATCTGCGGGCAGTCAGGGTTCAAATCCTGTAATTGAGGCTTTCCAGTAAGCATGGTCAATAGGAGTTTATCACTTGTGAAATCATCCCATTCTCTCCTGTTGCTCTCCTTCTTCCCCGCTCTCTTGTCCAAGTATTACTGTATGGCTCCATGTGTGTTATGTAGGTTGGAGACAGGTTCCCAGGTGCTTTCTTTGGGGGGGGGGGGTAACCTACCCATTTGACATAGTACTGTGGGGTCTTGTAGTGGAGGCGGTGTCCATGGATGTACTCCACTTTGTATTAGGTTGTGCATCCCTCCTGGATGGGCAGAGGGTTGGTCTTGATCTTCTGGTGGGGAAGGGAGGTTCCTTCTTTCTTGAATAGCAATGATTAGTGGAAGATATTATGGATTTTCCAAATAGGCAGCAGCTCTAGTTTATACGCCAATTTTCCTATTTGCTTTACAATCTTGTAAGGGCTTCAGCGGCGGTGAGCTAGCTTCCTACTGGGTATGTGTAGGGGGACGTTCTGTGAGTTGAGGTAAACTTCATTGCCAATCTCCAGGGTTTTCCCAGGGACTCTTTTCTTGTCAATAACACCTTTTAGGTCTTAACAGCACAAGTCAGGTTCCTTAGACAGGTTTCTTGGGTGGTATGTATTTGTTTGATCCAGGTTTGTCCTGCTGTATTATGTTCCTTGCTGCCAATTCTAGGGTCCCATGATAGATTAAACCCATAGTTGTCCTGAAAGGGGGACATGTCCGTGGATGTGTGGTCTTTGCTGTTATAGGCGTATTTTGCCATGGTTAAAATCTCTGCCCAGTTGTCTTGATCTGCGTTGGTATAGCATTGGAGGTATTATTCCAGGATTTGGTTGACCCGTTCAGTTTTTCCATCCGTCTGCAGGTGGTAGGAGGTTGAAACACAATGTTTTATTCCAAGATCTTTCATCACTTGGGTCCATTAGTGGGAAGTAAACTAGGGTCCTTGATCAGTGATGATTTCTTCCGGAGTGCCGTGTTGTGTCAAGATGCGGTTGTGGAAGTGTCTGGCAGTCTCAGCTGCCGTGCAGTGGGTAGTAGTCAGAACAAAGTAGGCCATTTTAGTGAAACAATTGACCATGACCAGGATTGCGTCAAAGAATTTTGAAGGGGGGAGCTCTACTATGTAGTCCATTGACACTGACTTCCAGGGGCCAGCAGGGATGTCCAGAGGTCTCAGCAACCCTTCTGGCTTAGAGCAACGCAGCTTGGTTCTTCCATAGGTTTCACAGCCGTTGATGTAGGCAGCTACTTCTTTTCCATGTCTAGCCATGTGTAGTTCTGCTTGATGCTTAAGAGGGATTTGTGTCTACCAGGGTGGCCGGCCATCTCTGAATTGTGGTGGTCAATCAATATGTTTGTTTGGGTTGGGCCTTCAGGTACATAGATTCTGTTATAGAGCAGCAGGGTAGCGCCTTTCAGGGAGTATCCTTTCTTTGAGTGATGGCAATCTGGGTCCTTTATCAGGGCTTCAACTAGTTTGGTTGAATAGGTGTCTTGTTGCTGGGCTCTTATCACGTTGGGTTTGCTGGCAGCAATCTTCAAGTAATTCAGTTGTATTCCTAGGCTGACGGGATTTAGTAGTGTATGGGTGTTACAGTCCTTAATTTCTGTGGAGGAGGGAATCAGTTTGGCTCTCAAGCTCAAAGCGTCTAGTACAACGTTCACCTTTCCTGGCTTGTAGTATATGGTCAAGGTGTAGTTGGTCAGTTCTAAGGCCCATCTTGCTTGCTGTTAGTTCAGCTAGCGTGGTTTGAAGAAGTAAACTAAGTTCTTGTGGTCTGTCAGAACCTTTACCAGATGTTCAGCACCGAACAAATATCTTTGCTAGTGTTTCAACATTTTCATGATTACCAACATCTCTTTGTTGTAAATCAGATAATTTTCCTTAGCTGTCAGTATCTTCTTAGAGTAATATGTTACAGGATGTAGCATGCTATTCCCTCCTTCATGAAGAAGGACTCCGCCTACTGCAAAGTTGGACGCGTCAGTCTCCAGTAAAAATTATTTAGACGGGGAAGGCATGGCAAGGACCGGGGCAGATGTGAATGCTTTCTTCAGGGTCAAAAATGCAGAGGTGCACTCCTCAGTCCAGAAAAACTGGACCTTGTCAGAGCAAAGACAGGTTAGGGGCAATGTAATCTGAGAAAAGCTTTTGGATAAAATCCCTGCAATAATTTGCTAGGCCCAAAAAACTTCTTACGTCTTTTCTGCATTTGGGTACTGGCCAGGCTGTCACTGCTTCCACTTTGTTCTGCGCTATAGCAAACCCGCCAGTCTTCACCACATATTCCAGGAATTTGACTTCAGACTGAAAGAATTCACATTTCCTCAGCTTGGCATGTAAGTTGGCCTGTGAGCGTTTCTCCAGTATACAGTCAAGGTGTTGGAGGTGTTCCTCATGTGACTTGCTGTATATGAGTATGTTGTCCAAATATGCAATGCAGAATTGGTTGAGGTACTTGCCTAGGACAGAGTTGATCATCCTTTGGAAAGTACTGGGGGCATTGCACAAGCCAAATGACATAACTAGATATTTGTACAACCCATATATGGTTTTGAAAGCTGTCTTGTATTTGTCTCCTTCTTTGATTCTGATCTGGTTGAAGGCGTCTCTCAGATCAATTTTTGAGTACAACTGGGCTCCAGTCAATACGTCACAAAGGTCATCAACGTTGGGAATAGAATAGCGGTTCTTCACTGTAGTGTTGTTCAGTTTCTGATAGGTCATGCAGGGATGCATTCCGCTGTCATTTTTCCCTAAAACAGCATAGGTGACAAGCAAGGGGCCTTTGACACCCGGATGAACCCTTTTTTTGGCATGTCCTCTAGGTATGTCTTCAGGGCTACTTGTTCACAATAGTTGCAGCTGTAGATGGGCCCGTGATGTGGTTGGGTTCCAGGTAACAGGTCTATGGCGTGGTTGTAGATTGAGTGGTTGGGGAGGTGGGTTGCTGCTTCCTCACTGAAGACGTGGTTCCACTTCTCTAAAGAAGTAGGTAGGATCCTCACACTGGGCTTCATTTTCAGGGTCAGGAGTGTGTTGGGTCTTTTGCTGTTTGGACATAGCTGGAATGGCACCACGTCACATGAATTGTCTCCCTTCAAGGCAACTGTTTGATTATGGAAATTTAGGATACCACTGTGTCTTTGGGACCAGGAGTCTCCTAGGATCAAGGGGTGGGAAAGTCCCTTCAGGATGATGGGGAGCGCTGGGTAGGTGGTCTGACTAATTTTCAATGGCAACTTGGCGGCGCACCTGAACCCAAGTTGTGAGAGCTGTTTTCCATGATTACTTTGACACCTTCAGTGGTGGCCTTTAGTCCTAGGTTCTTTGCAAGGGTGGCGTCAATAAAGCTCTCCTCCGCTCCAGTAACAATGAAAGCTTCAAAAGTCTGGGATGTTGTGAGTGTTTTTGCTTTGACTTAGATAAATTTGTAAGACTAGGTGGAGGTGTTTATTTGTGCCAAGGAAACTGTGGGACCACTCTTCTTGGGTCAAGCCTTAGTGAGGTGCCCAGGTTTGTGGCAGTAGAAACACAACCCTTCACAGTAGTGGCGCTGTAGTTCATAAGGGGACATTCCTGGTCTTTTGAGTGTTGGGTCTTGGTTTGCACATTGAGTGGGAGAGGGGGTGCCTTCCTGGTTGAGGCTCAACCCTCTACACAAAAGGAGTAATTCATCTAGGCCAAGCGTAGGGGGATGGTGCTTAAGGAGCTCCTTCAAGGCAGGGCAGGCTCCTTGGCAGTACAAGATGGCTGATAACTTGTCTTCAAGTTGGGTTCTGGCTTTCAGTTTCAGGAACTTGTTGGTGTAGGCTTGTAGAGAGTGTGATTCTTGCTGGATGTCTAGTAAACTGATAAGGGCGTTATGGCGGGTGTCTCAGTTGTTGCCAGTGGCCATCAGTTCACTCTCAAATTGGGAGTAGTCCAGACAGAACTCAATGTCCTTGGTGGTGGCCTTCCAAAACCAGTCTAAGTCATTGCCAGAGAGCATGGAGACCACTCCAAGGACTTTCTTAGTGTTATTAGAATATGTGTTTGTGTTGGCCTTAAAGTGGAGACAGAGGACTGGCATGGCTCTACTGGCTTCTTCTAGGATGAGCTTCCCCATTTGAGGCATGTCCACCTTGGTTGTGGTCTACTTTACTATAACATTCTGAACCTGAAAATTCCAGGTCTTGGTCTTCTTGATGACAAGCAAGGCGTCTTTTGGTTCTGTACTGGTTTGGTGTTGGATTGTCGACACAATTGGGTTGGTAGCTAGCTTGTATGCATAGTAAGCTGAGATCAATAAAAGTAGCATACAAGATTCCCCAAAAGTTATAAACATATTGGGACACAGGTTACCATGTTTAAGGTAGATTGCCATAATGTCAGGGATTCAGCCTGTGTGGGGTTCCTGGGAACTTGCGGGCAGACGGCCCGCGGGCCTGAAAGGAAGGGCCCACCACAAGATTGGGGCCAACTTTACAATATAAGATAACAATTTGCCCAGGAGAGCCCAAGGTCCGCTGGCAGGTACCATAGAATCTATCAAGCCAGTAAGAGTGATATAAACCACTCCAAATATCTGAGTGGAAGTGAATTCATTGGCAGCAACAGATTCTTGCGGGCAGTTGGGCCGCGGGGTGAGAGGCGTAATCATTGGGATCAAATATGCGGGCAGGTGGTTGTACTTGTTGCGGAATAGCAGGGGAGGTATAGTGATTTTGTGGCCTTCCCTGTAAACAGTCTTGGTTTCTCTAGTTCTGGCCTCAGTTCGTAGATTAAGATTTCCTCTAGGGTGAACTCCAAATACACCAGGTTGGGGGGGGTACTTAGTGAAATGTACTGGGCCATAGGGAGCTCCTGGTGGACAATAAAGGTCAGGAAGCTGGTCCGCGGTTTCTTGGGGTTAATGGATGTGAGGTGCAGAACTGCGGGAGGTAGACTGTAAATGAAATAGAACTAATATTAAATATGGAATAACCCAGTTAAACCAAAGGTATATGTCACTTTATTGCAAGAATGGCAATGGGCAACTTCCTGGTAGTCCAGGGTATAAGTATGCCCATCTGCATGGGAAAACTTTTACAGATTTCTTTGGCCCAGGTGTTACTGTTTACCAGGTTATTCCAGTCCTTGGTGGCATCCATTGTGGGAGTTATTTCATTGGCTGGTTTGAAATGAGAATGCTTGAATTCCCTAGTCAGGTTGTGGGATTGGTCATCTCTGGGCAGCCCGCATTCTATAGGAAGTTTCTTTGTTTCCTCTTCTGTGGTGGCCCAAGTTATTTTGGGGTCTATGACTAGGCCCGCCCACTGATTGTTTGAGTTAACAGGAACCTTCAACGTGGGGAGCGTTGATGTGGGTGATTTTGACTTATCAAGCCTTAGAGGATTTCCCAAAGTCAAATCCTGCTCTGGTTCAAGCCCAAAAATCTGCGGGCGGCCAGGCAGCTGGTCCTGCAGGCTGGCGGCCCGCCGGGTGTCAGGGTTTGAATCCTGTAGTTGAGGCTTTCCAGTAAGCATGGTCAATAAGAGTTTGTCACTCATGACATTTGAGTTCTAAACAATCACTTGTTTAGAATATAAGTGGAGCAGGCCGCATGATGCAAATAATTGCAATTCTTGTTGTTTGTATATGTAATAAATATACTCGTACTTGACAAGCTAGTAAATAAAACATTTTTAACTCATTTATTATTATTTGATGTGGTTGCAACTATAACTAATGTCTTTTAATATATTTAGATAAATTACTATTATAATTTACCTACTAAAACTTAAAATAAAAGTAAAATATTAAAAGTAAAATTATTAACTATAAATCTTAAAATTTAGCTATTAAAGTTTAAATATTTGAAATTTAACTATTTTTATTTAATCATGGTTTATTCAATATTGAAATATTATATATTAAAATTTTAATATTGAAATATGTAATATTAAAATTTTAATATTAAAATTTAGATATTAAAAAATTCAGTATTAAAAATTTTAAAATTAAAATTTTACTATTAAAATTTTAATATTACCAATTTCAATGAAAATATTTAATATTAAAATAATTTTTAAAAAAATAAATTTTAACTTGCAAGGTAAATGATTTATTAGGAGGATGCAAATTGCTAAGGGGATGCAATTATTCTGGGGAATTATACCCCAAAATTAATTTTCTGGCTAGAGCATCTAATTGGATCCATGTACTCTTCTGTACGTGGTGAACAACCCTGGATGCGGTTGCTAGAGGGGTGGCGCCCTGTACCCCAGTGGTTTTTGAACGTTTGATAAAAGGAAGGCAGGTGAGCAAATCAATTAATAGTTTTTTTTGGGGGGGCATGTAGTACCCATGCAATGTTGCCAATGAAAAGGAGTTGTACAGGACGTGCTTGACTGTCCTATACCCCAATGGTGTCTTCTGGTGTTCAAGTGCTAAGTGGCATATATTGATTTGAATAGGTACATCCTCCAACTTTTTGACATTGGTTTTTAAAATGCAGTGAAAGAGGATTCCCAGGTATACCACAACGTGAATTCTTTGCAAGGTGTATTTTTCCAAGAACATGCACAATTTTTTGAATACTTGAACTAATGGGTCATTATTTTTCTTGTTATGCCTAAGCACTGGACTGATTATTGTATAACTTAATTACATTATTTATATTCAAATTATTCAGAAAGATTAAAATACAATCAATCCCAAAACTTTAATGATCTTGAACTTAGATATTTTTTTAAAAAAATAATTTATCAATTTTAGAATTGAAAATTGCACCTTATAATATTGCTGGAAATATCTTAAGTGCTACTACATACTACAAGGTAAAAATATTTATGATGAGTTGCATGGGAGAGTAATAGCAGCCCCAAAGCTATAAATGCTATTATCCTATCTTTGGCTCATCATAAATATTCTTAGTTTGTTTCAAAAAAGGTTGTTGTTTTTGAAAGACTGATAACTCTATTTAAAATACACCCTCTAGTAAGCTGCCCTACTTCATGAACTTGCCCTAATGCACCACTAGCATCTTCTGATATTTTTGTTTCTCTGGTATCATCACGTGATTTCAAATGATAAGTTATCTCAGAATATTCTGAGAAACTTTCAAATGTTAAAGATGAAGTATACAACTTCCCATCTTTCATCAAATATGAAAGATTAATGCGCAGATTTTTAACTTTGAGCTCTCTCAATAGGCCTAAATTTTCTCTCATAAATATAAAAGAATGACTTTTGAGAAATATTTGAGCCTGATAGTGCTGATTTATATAATTCTTTTCTTTTTTTTCTTGCTCAAAAATATTTTTAATATCATTTATATGCTTAATATAAAGCTGATTTTCTTTCTCTTTTAATGTTTTTGATATTACACCAAAGTGACCATCAACAATACTTTTCCCATGACATTCTACAAATCTATTGTATTTAATAGACCCTTTAATGTATTGTGGTGCCTCTTTAAATAGATAATATAAAAATTCATATGATCTAAAATGATTTCCATTATCAGTCCACACTTTTATATTTTTTATTTTTTTAAATCTATCTAATTCAAGAAGACTTATTAGACATTCACCTGAAAACAAAGAATCATGAGACAATATTTGAGATAAAAATCATGGTATTCATATTTAACTTTATTGTTTTCAATACCAATGCAAACCCCAATAAAGAAATAGGTCTTTTGGAATAAAAACAGTTATTGGTTTCAATTGGACCACCACCAACTTTTAAATTCTCCTTAAAATCTATGACTATAATACATGGTTCATTATCTAATTCATTGATATCTTTCTTATATTTCCTATTTTGATGAGCATAAAAGTCATGGTGCTGATTAATAGCTTTTAAGTTACTGTTTATAGATTCTGGTGATAATAAGTTTTTACTTTCACATTCTTCTTTTCTTTTTTCTAAGGATGATTTTAAGTTACAAATATTACACATGTTAGTTTGTTTTTTACTCTTTATTATATTTTTTGGTATTAATTTATAACAAGTTGAAAGTGATATTGAAATTTCATTTTTTATTTTCATATATTTCTTTTTTGTTTTTAATAGCGAATATTTAATTTCAGTTGAATATTCATTCATTTCTTTTTCAATGTCTTTATAAATTTTTTCTGGTGCTTTTTTGTAAACTGGCTTGTTTCAAAAGAATTTTCCAGTAGTTTTTTAATTATTTTTTGGTTATTTCTTTTTTTAATGAATAGTTATTATATTTTTGGCTTTTTTGTTTAAGCTTACATTTTTATTTTTATTTATTTTTCTTGAGTATTCAAACTCACTTTTGGTTATATTAAATCCCATATCAGTAAGCTCTTTTAAAGAGTAACTGGAAGTAACCAGAGATCTCAAGGCTGGGAGATGCTTTTGAGGAGCAGATTTCAGAAGATCCTTTAAGTTGTCAATTATCCCATTTATTTTCTGATTTTGAATTAAAGGAATGAACTCTGTTTTTCCAAACTTAGTTTGAGTGAGGAAGTGATTGATGAAGTAATTAAGATTGCCTCCAGAAACAAAGAGGAATGCTTTCTTTAGCATAGCAATTCTTTCTCTTTTTGTTGATGCTCCCAGTGAGGAAAATGGCTTCATGGCAGAAGTAAAGTTAACAGATTCCATAATATTGGATTTGTGATTGCTGATAAAGAGATGCTTTGTAGAGATGCCTTGCAAAAGAGTGCTGGTTGCAGGAATTATATCTTTTTGTGAAGATGGTTTGAAGTAAACCCTAGGTGGTGCTTTAGCTCTTATATACCAAGCCTTATGACACCATTCTGAAAGAAATGATGTGATAGCTTTATTTACAATTTCAACTTGAATATATATTTTTAGAATAAATGAAATCCCCAGTTTACATGCACAAGTGATATATGTGTATAAGCTAAGCATCAAATTACATCATATCCTCTTTGTAATCTATGAAAATCAATTAAAATGATGTATTAACTTAATTACAACTGTCCTGCATATTTTTAAAATGATAAAATATTAAAGAATTGTATTTAAAAATGCTTAATTTGAGGTTCGCAGTTCACTTGAACCTCAAATTAATCTAAACAGTGATAATAACATTCTAACTTCAAACTGCCATAAAATTCTAAAGAATTGAGCTTTTTGAATAAAATAAAGTGCAAAAATAAATCTCTAAATCTTATCTTTAATTTTGTTAAATAAAAACCATATATTAACTAATAAAAAATTATCTTTTTTAAGCTTTGAGCAATCTATTTTATTTCATTATCAAAATAATATAATAAAATCTGACACATGCTCTTTCAAATTGCTTTTGCTTTAATATTCAATATAGTATCCATATTAATATTTTAGCTCCAATAGGAAAGATAAGATTCTTAGCTTCAGTTTGATAGCTTACAGAATGAAAAAATATTAAATATTTGTTGATTTATTACTGTTTTAAATATAAACATTTGTAATTTGATTTTTTCAAAATTGAACTGTGTTATGCTGCAACTTGAGCAGCATGTGTATTAAAAAATGGCCTAATCCCTAAAATAATGACCCTAATATATTGATATAAGAAGTTTGATTGAATTTGAAGAGGGTTCTGGGGGCGCCCAACTTGTATCAGCCCCCCATGCCTCAGCAAACAAAATTAATAAAGGTTTAAATGTGTTCACAAGGACTGCGTCCCCAACTTTATTTGACAATGCCTTGAATACTTTATTAAAAATTCCAGTTTTTAGATATTCAGTTCCTATTTGAAGATCAGTTTTTATTAAGGTTTTTTATATTTGTTGATGTTTGAAAATGGGAATTGTTGAATGCTTTCATAGATATATTCATCAAAGTTTAGCTTGACATCCCCATGAATTTCATTCATTTCTTTGAAGTAGATATTTGATCCTATTTCATATGCTTCCCTTAACCACAGCAAGCACCCTGCAGAGGTAAATATTCCCTATTTTTAGCTTCAATATTTGACAAATGATTCATACTGTAAATTCAGAACCTGAACTTAAAAATGCGGGATTGTCAAATCCTTGGTCCAAATTTTGAATCACTTTTGCAGGCAACTAGCTGAGTGAAAAATAAAATATTTAATAAAATTAAACATTTAATTTGACTTTTTTTGGTTTATTTAAATTGGCAAATTTTGAATCTCTTGAGCAGATAATTCAACTAACAAAAGACAAAACTCAGCAAAAAAAATGCGGGATACATGAATCAGAAATGCAGGATTCTTATGTACAATTTGAGAATTCCTGTATTTCTAATGAATCATAGACATCATGTAAAACTTAAGAATCTGAAATTGCGGGATTGTCAAATCCAAGAACCAAGTTTCAAATCATAATTGCAAAGAATTTGAAATAAATATAATTTATGGGTGTCTCAAAAGGATGTTAAAGGATCTAGAGTGGATTTGTGCTGATTCTTTTAAGAATCATAGGCATTCTCAAAAATCACCCTATTCCAATTTAGGACAGCTAAAATTTAGAAAATATAATATTCATAAAATTAACATATATAATAATAAAACTGGCTAAAATATACACGTCTCTTGAGTTTAAAATTATAATAAAATTTTTATTATGTCTTCTTTCAACAACAACCAAGTCAACAAGCTGTTCCCTGGCCTTGACAAAATTATTCAGTGCTCACGGGTCTCTTAACAGTGAAGCATCTGTTTATGGCCACTCCTGACCCGCAGGCCCCTCCGCAAGCACCACACAGGAGTCTGTTCTTTCCCCTGCAACTTCCAGCATGGCCCTGTTTGCCCATCATGCACAGGCAGCTGCCAACCCAAATCCCTAATCAGCAATGGCATCTGGAACCAGCTTTTTTAACCATGGGGTCACCCAGAGAGCCCAGAACCCCAAAACAGCCAATCAGATGGCATTGATCAGTTCTAAAGATGGACATATCCCTTCCCCAGCCAATCAGCCTGCAAGACGCAGAAGAAAATTGATCACCCCAGAGAGTGTTCTCAAAATGGTTGAAAAGCGAGGCAAGCTTATGTCCCTTGGGGAAATTGCGGCTGCAATGGGTTTTGCAAAGTCAACTGTGGCTGCAACCCTGCAAGCCCACGCCAACTGTGCCCCCCACCAAGAAGACCCCAACTGGTGTCTGTACCTCAACCAAAGGTGATACAGCCCATCCCCTTATGATGACCATTATGGAACGTGACCCGCAGATGCCCCTGGTCCAGGTACATCTCCAGTTGGGACTCCATGGCTTCTTCACCAACAAAAGAAGTGTGAATTCATGGATGCATGGAGTTGTGGTTGCCGCCAGAATTATATCCAATCAGTTTCTTGGTAGCCCCATTTTGGTGGATACCAACCCATACAATGCAACCATTATTAATTTTATTAAAGGGAGGGCAATTTGGGCTTGTGATGACGTCATCTTCCTATCATATGCTAAGATCTTGGCCAGTATCCAAGACTTTGGAGAGAAGCGCATCCAGTCTGACATGTACAAGCGCGGCCCAATCTTGTATTGTTTTGTCAGGGTTTTATTGGCAATTTCCCCATTGGGCTTCAATTATTAATTGGCAATATCAAACACTCAGATGGGTATGCCTACCAGAAGGAGCTCAAGGCCATGTGGAGGAATGGGCCACACAAAACATTGTGCACACAGTTGTACTGAGTGCAGGGATGGAGCAGTGGGAATGGGCTACCCAAGAAATCAGGGCTGCGGAGCATACCTGCTGGTCCTACCCCATCAACTACGCCAACATGCATATTGCAGATGTATGTCTCTACAATTTTGTTCTGCCCTCAGGCGCTTGAAGCCTGCCACTTACAACAAACTATGCACCCAGATTGATAAGGGGTATGAGCTTTTTCCTTCCGCGTCTGTCCAGGACTTATTTGATCTCATCATCTTCTATGAAAGTGATAGTGATAAGTCCAGAAAGGACCCCTGTCTCCCCCCACGCCAGTCCATCCATTTTGTCAAGCCAGTATATGTGACAGAAAAAGAATTCAAGCAATTGAAGCAATCAGCTCTTGCTGCCCCTTCCCAGTCAACAAACCCTGCCTCCCCAACCCCCCATCAAGCCACTTGCCTTCCAACCCTGACCCCCAAGCCACCATCCATTCCCTCCCCACTATCTCTGATGCATCCCCTCTCAGGCGCAGATGAAGGCAATGTTCTTTCTGCCCATTCCATCCCCTTCCTGTCCTTTGATTAGTAAATAAATCTTTTCTTTGTGACAACTTATTAAAATTGATATCTCTATTTCAATTCATACTTAATATTATTTTCTTTTTACATTATCAACATTTCCCATAATTAATACAATGTTGTTCATTTTAAAAATAGCTTAAAATTATGAGCATACATACTTTTGTCATCATGATTAATAAATTAAAGACAATTAACGTAAATATTGGATTAAAATATTGCAATTAGACGTCAACTCTTGGTATTTTGATTATATGTGCATAACTCAATGTATTATTTTTAATAAAATCCACTTTAAACTTGGCCTTTTTACATTGTAATTTATCAAAATGGATTGTGTTTATATTAGAGAGCCATTGACGCTTAGTACAAATATTGATACATAGTGCATTTTACAGCCTGTATATTTACCTATTGGTAATAATTCTATAAACTTTTCAGTTGGATTTTACAAGGTAATAATAATGTAATGTGTTATAAATTACAGTTTATTGTCATTAATTGGCTGATTTTTCTTGCTGTGGCACTTGTACATTTTCTGATATTTCCGCACTAGTATCCAATTGGTTGGCTTCACATCCAATTGCACAGGCAATAGGAAAACAAGCCGCCACCCCAAGACTGGATGTGGTCAGGGTGGCGGCTTGTTTTCCTATTGCCTGTGTGATTGGATGTGAAGCCAACAATTGGATACTAGTGCGGAAATATCAAAAAATGCACAATTGACACATCAAAGAAAATCAGCCAATTAATGACAATAAACAGTATTCTATTAACACATTACATTATTATTACCTTGCAAAATCTGACTGAAAAGTTTACATAATATTATTACCAATAGGTAAATATACAGGCTTTAAAATGCACTATGTATCAATATTTGTACTAAGCATTAATAGCCCTAATATAAAAACAGTCAACAAAATTTAAATTTTAATAAAAAGACCTAGTTTACAGTGGATTTTATTAAAAAAAATACATTGAGTTATACACGTAATATCAAAATATCAAGAGTTGACGTCTAATTGCAATATTCTAATCCAATATTAATGTTTGTTGTCTTTAATTTATTAATCATGATGACAAAAGTATGTATGCGTTGAAGATAGTACTATAAAAGCCAGTTTTTTGATAGAATTCAAACAAAATGTCAACAATCTATAACTTAATCAACAAATTAGAAGCACACCTTCAAAAGGTTGTTGAGATATAAAGAAATATCAGGGAAATAGTGACAGAGAAGCTTGGTAACAAAGGCCAGCCACTGATACAGTCAAAAGAAGATGCTCTGGATAAGGTGGGAAATATCATAGATGAAAAGAATAAAGAAAAATTACTTAATCTACAGGGAACTATTTTATCAAGTCTAAAGTTCAACAACATGGCCTACAATTTGTGGGAGTTCTGGCAGGGGGCCAAAGAAAACAATAAGATCAAAATAATTGAAGGAACAGAAATTCAAAAGGAAATCAACACCAATAAAGAGGAAACCAACCAAATGGAAACAGATGAAAATGAAACACAAGCAAGAAGCAGAAGCGCTTCAAGAAATACAGAAGCTTTATCAAATGAAAACCAAAAAGAAACACAAGTTGCAAGAAATATAAGAAAAATAAAGCCTTGGAAAATTAATGAAGAGCATCCAACACTCATATAGTTTGCTGATATGGCGCCTGTGGCTGAGGGGGCCACAGGGGAAACAAGTAGTAAATCTTTTTATGTTTAACTTATATTTTTGAGTCATCACCAGGGATGGGGATGAGGTTGCGGAAGTGGCGGCTTTTACGCTGAGTTGGTTTTATGGGGGTTACCAGTCACTGGTGGCCCCTATAAAACAAATAATTAAAAATCAAATAAATAAAATAGTTCAACAGAATATGAATATGTTTTTTAATAGTGAAGCTCAAGATAGGGAATATCAATCACCCGCAGGGTGCTTGCCATGGATAAGGGAAGCATGCAAACTAGGATCAACAATCAAAATCAAAGAAATGAATGAAATCCGTGGGGATATAAAACTGAACTTTGATTAATACATATATGAAACCATTCAAAGGTTCCCCTTCACAAATATCAACAAATACAAAAAAATTAATAAAATCTGACTTTTAAATTGGAAATGAATATCTGAAATCCGCAATTTTTAATGAAATTTTTAAAGCTCTATCAAATATAGTCAGGGATGCAGTCCTTGTGAATAATTTTAAGCTTTTATTGATATTGTTTGCTGAGGCCTGGGGGGCTGATACAAGTTGGGCGCCCCCTGGAACCCTCTTCAAATTTAAAAAAAACATCCTATATTAATAGGTTAGTACAAACTTTCAAAAAAATTGTGCATGTTCTCAGAAAAGTACACCTTGCAACAAATCCACGCCGCGGTGTACCTGGGAATCCTGCTCCACTGCATATTGAAAGCCAACATGAAAAAATTAGAAGATGTGCCTATACAGATTGACATATGCCGCATAGCCCTCAACAGACAGAAGACACTACGGGGATACAGGACAGTTGAGCATGTCCTATATGACTCATTTGCAATAGCAACACTATACAGGTACTATGTGCCCCCCAAAAAATCTACTAGTCAATTCTCTCACCTGATTGCCTTTTATAAGACGTTTGGCCACCACCAGGGTGCTGAGCGCCACCCCTCTAGCAATTGACGCTAGAGTCATCCACCACATACAGAAGAGTATATAGTCCCAATTAGACGCATTAGCAGAAAATTTGATTTTGGGGTATAATTCCCCGGAATAATCACATTCCCCTTGCAATTCACATTCCCCTAATAAATAATTTTCCCTTGCAACTTAAATTTTTTATTTTATTTTATTTTATTTTATTTTTTATTTTAAATATTAAAATATTCACTATTAAAATCTTTAATATTGACATATTTAATATCAAATATTTTGATATTGAATAAATCACAATTTAACAAAATTGTTATATTTCAATTATATAAACTTGAATATTTAACTTTTAAGATTTATAATTATAATTTTACTTTTAATATTTTAATTTTAATTTTAAATTTAAATTTTAGTATGTAAATTATAATATAAATATATCTAAGTATATTAAAAAACATTAGTTATAGTTGCCATAACATCAAATAAAAAAATTAAAAATGTTTTTATTTACTACTCTTCAAGTACGGGTCCATTTATCACAAAGATAAACATGGAGAATTTAATTTATCTGCATCATGCAGCCCGCTTCACTATTGTTCTAAACCTTGATTGTCTAGAACTTTAATCACCTTTCCCTTGTGATATGATTTGATAAACATATTTGATATGCTTGACCCAAGTCCTAAGTACTAATTAGTAAGCAATACATAAAAATCATTTGTTTTCTTGTTGTGTGGCTATAGTGGCACTGAAATAACAAGGATCATATGATAACATGTAAGGTCCAATTTGTGGCGTAAAAAAGCTAAAGTACCATCAACAATTAACAATTATTTAAATAAAATAATTCTGTTTCTATCTTTTTTTAATTTATTCATTTTTTAGCGCAACAGTCAATACAATATTTAGTGCATTATAATAAAAATATATTCTTCATACCTAGTATAGTTAATTTTATTTACCTTTTCTACGTATTCTTATATGTCTATAATACAATCAAATGCCACATTATTATATATAAATAAATATTTTTGAGCCCTATTAAAATTAAAATAAATAAAATAAAAACAAATAAATAAAACCCAAAGTGCCCATTTATCTGATTGGCTTGGAGGCCAGGGCTTTGGGGAGGAAGGATTCTGAGTGCTTGTAAAAAGCTGCTACCACATCAGGTGACATTTAAAATTGACTGACCTCAAGAATATTGAATAGGTCCTTGGTGTCCTGAGGGAGGCCTTTCTTCACCTTATTTTTGATCCACCCAAATACCACTTCAATTGGATTCAGGAATGGGGAATATGGGGGGAGGAAGAGAAGTCTCATTGGACAATTGGTAAGCCGGTGGCTGGAGGTGAGGCTGTTTTTGTCAATGGGGGGGAACTCAGACACAACTAGATCCACTTTGTGGAGCCCAACATTATCCAGCACAACAATGTTGGTTGTACTGTGGTAATTGATCCAGAGAAACTCTTGACAGTTTGGAGAAAATCAAGAAATGTCCCGCTATTATGAGAACCCTTGATAATCTGATACTGGTCCAACACGCAAGAGCCAAGAAGCGCAACCATTGAATAGGTCTGGGAACAGACAGCGCTACAATGGCTACGCCATCCTTGGACCCCTTCTCAACCCACCCATGCTGGACCTGAGTGGGGAGGAAAACAACAATTTGTCAATATAGAAGAACTGGACATTCCCAGTCTCCTTTAGTGCCAGATATGTCTTGGCATAAATGCGTCAATTCTTGATGGTCTTTTCACTGTTCCTATTATACGGAGAAACTCCGAGCACTTTCCAAGAGAAGCCCAAATCAACCATTGTTTGTAAACAAGGGTTTTAGAAACAGAAAGCCTGAACTCTGTGACAATCATTGATTGGACAGCAAGGATGTCCAGGTGGCAATCCTTGGCTACCCACTGCTTGATTGCATTGAAATGAACAGGCTGAAGGAGTTTGGGCTGCTGCTTAGCCTTGATGGATTCTGCAATTTGTCCGGTATTGCCATACTTAATGTTGATGTTGGCAATGTATCTGGCTGTAACACCAGATTGGGACTCAATATACCAAACCACCATTCCCCCGTTCAAGCAATTGAGGAGAGCTTCACGCTCACTGTCTGTCAACTGACGCCGGCCCTTGGCAGGTACCACAGCATCCTGGCTACCAGGCTCAACACAGGGGATGGGGACCTTTGTGTAGAAGGTGGGATCATGCTTGGTTGCGCTGGCGCTGTCAATGGTGGAATAGATCACAGGCGCAGATGGCTCAACAGTGGCTGCCAATTACTTGTAGGTGGTGTCAAAGACGCAGGAGCAGGAAATAGCAACTCTTGGGTCAAGAGTGCGGGGCCAGGTGACAACTGAATAAACGGCAGAGGTGTATGTAATCTCATTATTCCTAATGGCCTTTGTGTAGGAGACTTTGGTTCCAGGCCTTGAGAGCGGCTTCTGTCTTGGATTAAGACTACTGTTCCTGGTCTGGGATGCAGGAGGTGGTTGGCTGGCAATGACACCTTGGGAGGCCTGTGTATTGGCCTGACTCTCTTTGAGTTGGGTTCTGGGTCTATTTTCAGACCCTCTGGGACGCCCTTGTGGACGGGCTGCCCCGCAGGCTGGTGCAGGAGCGGGTTGGGAATGCAATTGACGGTTTATAAAAATAAAATTAAAAATATATGTTAGATTAAATATGTATTTATTTGGATTTATTGGTTGAGTTGTGATTAGTTATTTTCTCTTGAGTTAGCCTTGAATAGTAACAGAATTTCTATATCCGTGATTTGAAGTGAATAATATTGTATCCTTTCCAGTTTTGGATGATTTTAAAGATCAATCACTTTTTATGTCTAAACATGGTTATTGAGATTAAATTTTTAGTTTGATTTTAGTTGTGGTGGAGCTTCTTGATTTGGCTTGGTGTTTCCTAGTGTGCTTAGTGTACATTAAATTTTTATTCCAGTTCCTGCAATTAATATCTGAGTTTACTAGTGGCATTCAAAACTGATTTGAAATTTGGTTCTTGGATTTGACAATCCTGCAATTTCAAAAAACATAGTAAACTTAATGAAAACAGTTGATGGATTTGAACACTTCAAATCTGATTCCAGTTAATTCATTTTGTCCATTAGAAATATGCAGCTCAACTTGAACTTTGCAAAGTGTCTATGAGTTCCCGCATTTTTACAAAATACAAATAAAAATACAAATAATTCAATTTGATTAAAAAAGGCTATCTGGCAAAAGTGATTCAAAATTTGGACCAAGGATTTGAAAATCCTGCATTTTTACGTTCAGGTTCTGAATTTACAGTATTCTGAGGAATTATTTTATTTATTTTTATTTATTTATTTGTTTTATAGGGGCCACCAGTGACTGGTAACCCCCGTAGAACCAACTCAGCGTAAAAGCCGCCACTTCTGCAACCTTGTCCCCATTCCAGGTGATGACTAAAATAAATATAAATAAAACATAAAAAGACTTACTAATTGTTCCCCCTGTGGCCCCCTCAGCCACAGGCGCCACTTCAGCAAACTTCATGAGTGTTGGCTGCTCTTCATTAATTTTCCTAGGCTTATTTTTTCTTATATTTCTTACAACTTGTGTTTCTTCTTGGTTTTCATTTGATAAAATTTCTGTATTTCTTGAAGCGCTCCTGTTTCTTAACTGAGCTTTGTTTTTGTTTTTTCCATTTGGACGGTTTCCTCTTCATTTCTGTTGATTTCCTTTGAAATTTCATTTCCTTCAATTAGTTTGATTTTTTGAGTATTCTTTCTATTGGTTTTTGAAAATTCCCACAAGTTGTAACTTTTGCTTTTGAAATCTAACCACTTGAGTATTTCCTTTTGAAGATTTAAAATTATTTCCTTGTGCTCTTCATTAACTATTGTTCCCAGGCTATTTTTTGCAATTTCCTTTTGCTGGACCAAGGCTCTCCCCTCATTTCACAGTTGATTTACCACAATTTCTCTGATGTTGTATTCAAGCTTGACAACCTTTTGGAGGTCTGACTCTAATTCATTGATAAGTGTGTAAATATTTGGCATTATGTTTGAATTCCATCAAAAAAACTGGTTTTTATAGTACTACCTTCAAGGCGTGAATATTTTTCATCATCATTAATAAATCAAAGACCATAAATGTAAATATTGCATTAGAATATTGCAATTAGACGTCAAATCTTGATATTTTGATATTATGTGCATAACTTGATGCATTTTGTTTAATAAAATCCATTGTAAACTTGGCCTTTTACATTATAATTTAATAAAATGGACTGTTTTTATATTACAGAGCCATTAAAGCTTAGTATAATATTGATACATTGTACATTTTCAGTCTGAATATTTACCTATTGATAATAATTCTGTAAACTTTTTAGTTGGGTTTTGCAAGTTAATAATAATTTAATGTGTTAATAAATTACTGTTTATTAACACATTAAATTATTATTACCTTGCAAAACCCAGCTAAAAAGTTTACAGAATTATTACCAATAGGTAAATATACAGGCTGTAAAATGCACTATGTATCAATATTTGTACTAAGTGTTAATGGCTCTCTAATATAAAAACAGTCTATTTTGTTAAATTATAATGTAAAAGGCTAATTTACAATGGATTTTATTAAACAAAATGAATTGGTTATGCATATAATATCAAAATATCAAGAGTTAACGTCTAATTGCAATATTCTAATGAAATATTTACATTTATGGTCTTTAATTTATTAATGATGATGAAAATATCCATGGAAATAATTATATTTTACCACATCAAATGTACAACATTCTTAACATATAACAAATGCTAACAATGTAAAAAATATATTATTAATTATGAAATGAAAGAAAAAAATCAATTTTAATAAGTTGGCACAAAGAAAAGATTTATTTACTAATAAAAGGACGGGAAGGGAAGGGAATGGGCGGAAAGAACATTGCCTTCATCTGCACCTGTGAAAGGGGTGGCATCAGAGATAGTGGGGAGGGAATGGGTGGTGGCTTGGGAGTCAGGGTTGGAAGGCAGGTGGCTTGGCAGGGGGGTTGGGGAGGAAGGGTTTGTTGACTGGGAAGGGGCAGCAAGAGCAGTTTGCTTCAATTGCTTGAATTTTTCTTCCGTCACATATGCAGGCTTGACAAAACAGATGGACTGGTGTGGGGGGAGGCAGGAGTCCTTTCTGGACTTATTGCTTTCACTTGCATAGAAAATGACAAGATCTGATAGGTCCTGGACAAACACAGAAGGGAAAAGCTCATAACTCTTATCAGTTTGGGTGCACAGTTCATTGTATGTGGCAGGCTTTAAGCACCTGAGAGCAGAACCAAAATTTTAGAGACATACAATTGCAAGATTCAAGTTGGTATGGTTGATGGGGGTAGGACCAACAGGTATGCCCAGCAGCCCTGATCTCTTGGGTTGACCATTCCCGCTGCTCCATCTTGGCACTCATTACAACTGTGTACATGGCGTTTTGGATAGCCCACTCCTCCAGCATGACCTTGAGCTCCATCTAGTAGGCATACCCATCTGCTGTCTTTGACAATGTGGAGTAATGATTGACCCCCAATGGGGAAACTGCCAACAAAACCCTGACAAATCAATACAGGATTGGCCCGTGCTTGTATACGTCAGACTGGATATACTTTTCTCCATAGTCTTGAATACTTGCTGATATATTGGCATACAAAAGGAAGATTACATCATTACAGGTCCTCATTGTCCTTTCTTTGATAAATGAATGATTCTAGAATCATAGGGGTCAGTGTTCATCAAACTGGGGCCACTGAGAACCTGATTGGATAAGAGTCTGGCAGCAACTACAACTCTGTGCATCCATAAATTCACTGTTATCTTATTGGTGAAAATGCTGTGGAGTCCCAACTGGAGATGTACCTGGACCAAGGGCATCTGCGGGTCACGCTCCATAATAGCCATCATGAGAGGGTGAGCTTTTTCATCTTCAGTTGAAGAACAGGCACCAGTTGGGGTCTTCTTGGTAGGGGGACACAGTTGGCATGGGCTTGCAGGGTTGCAGCCACCGTGGACTTTGCAAACCCCATCATGGCTGCTATTTCTCCAAGGGACATAAGCATCCCTCGCTTTTTAACCATTTTGAGAACAATCTCTGGAGTGATCAATTTTCTTCTGTGTCTTGCAGGCTGATTGGCTAGGGAAGGAATATGTTTATCTTGGGAACTGATCAATGCCATCTGATTGTCTGTTTTGGGATTCTGGGCTCTCTGGGTGACCCCATGGCTCAAATGGCTGTTTCCAGATGCCATTGCTGATTAGTGATTTGGGTTGGCAGCTGCCTGTGCATGATGGCCAAACAGGGCCATGTTTGAGGACGCAAGAGAAAGAACACACTCCTGGGTAGTGCTTGCAGAGGGGCCTGCGGGTTGGGAGTGGCCATAGACAGAGGCTTCACTGTTAGGAGACCCAGCATAGCCCTGCATGATTTTATCAAGGCCAGGGAACAGCTCGTTTTTTGGTTGTTATTGGAAGAAGACATAATTAATTTTTATTAAAAAACTTAAACTCAAAAAGAGGAGTGTATATTTTAGTTAATTTTATTGTTAAATATGTTAATTTTGTGAATAGTAGGATCTAAATTTTAGCCGCACTAAAATGGAATAGGATGATTTTTGCAAATTCCTATGATTCCTAAAAGAATCAGCACAAATCTACTCTAGATCCTTTAACATCCTTTTTGAGACACCCATAGATTATATTTATTTTGAATTCACCCCAATTATGATTTGAAACTTGGTTCTTGGATTTGACAATCCCGCAATTTCAGATTTATTAAGGTTTACATGATGTCTATGATTTTTTTGACATACAGAAAATCTAAGATTGCACATAAGAATCCCACATTTCTGATTCATGTATCCCGCATTTTTTACTGAGTTTTGTCTTTTATTAGTTGAGTTATCTGCTCAAGAGATTCAAAATTTGCCAATTTAAATAAACCAAAAAAGTCAAATTAAATGGTTAATTTTATTTAATATTTTACTTTTCACTCAGCTGAGTTGCCCGCAAAAGTGATTCAGAATTTGGACCAAGGATTTGACAATCCTGCATTTTTACGTTTAGGTTCTGAATTTACAGTACCCAGCTTTTGAATTGGATTTAATTGGATTTTTTATAATCCCTGTCACATTCTGCCTTGTTCTATTGGATAACATGTTATAAGGCCAAGGTGCATAATAATTATTTGTTAATCAACATTGCAATTGAGTTATTTCCTAATCAATTATTAGGGAGCAATATAACAACCAATACAGTCTACAAATAGAGAATTTGCAACCCTCAATTGATAAACACTGCAGACTCTGAAAATTCTCAAGGTATTGGATTTTGAAATTCTAATAATCCAAATATGGTTATTGTATGATAGACACTATTCTCAACTTGCCCTACTTCCAGAATGCCTTCTGGATTCCCTCCCAAGAATCTGAAAATACCTTGATCCTCTTTATTTTCTAAAATTGCCTTATAAAGCTATCACCCAATATTCAATAAATTATCTAATCTTTTCTCTATCTTGCTTCCTCACAGCATCACCTTGCCATAGGTATTAATTCAGAAAGCTTAGCATACCCAGTGGCACCAACACTATTATTATCCTTAAAGGAAGCTGTGAAGATCTGATCAGATTCTTAATATACTATTGATATTTGCAAAGATACTTATTCCTTTCTTGTGGTGCATGTTGTAGTCCATAATCCCCTAATTCCCCATTGTTTGAACTCCTGATAATTAAACTATATATAATTTCTTGATTTACCAAATAAAGACCAGTTTTTACTTTTTAATTAAATGCTTAACCCTTACTTAGTGTGAAGACACAGATGGTTGACTATCAATGATGGTCATTCATACCAATAGTAGATTGGTAAACGCCACCCACAATGGGTTGTTTTACTACAAAAAAGGCAAAATGATAAGATAGATAAGTTACACTAGATGGTTTACTACCAGTGAACCCCTCTTATCACTTATTTACTGCCAATAAATCCTAGCGCCATCATTTATTGCCAGTAAATGTACAGCCACCAATTCCTGTCAACTAAACAACACTAATATGAGTTTATGTTTAATACTCCCAAACTTTCTTAAGCATGAACACCACAGGACCTTGTATAAGTGGACACTGCTCACCATACATCACTAATAGTGGCAACAAGAGGCATTTACCGCCAGTAAATCCCTATTTTGACTCACAACACAAACCATCAAACCAAATCAAGGATTATCTGCTAGTGAACCCAACCTGCTATCCGCCGGCAAAAGCTACATGAATTCTGCTGTCTAATCCCAAGTGTTCCTCCTTTATTAGGTTGAAGATACAGGTAGAGCTTTTTCCACTCCTGCATGCAGCAGGTGCACTCCTCCGTTAAGGAATAATCACAGCTATGTAGTGAAGAAGGGTTCACCTGGCAGCAAAATGGTCAGAAGATCACCACATGATTCTGTGGTATAACCAATCAGTGTACATCATGAGGCCAGCTGCACACCAGAGCCAGGTCTGCCTCTGGCAATAACATCACATCCTCTGTTGCAGCCAATTTGATCCTTGTAAGTCAGCTTATTAGGACCACATCAGAAACTAGAAATTCATGGTCAGACAGAGGACAACAGACATACATCCAGAATGGTATATATAAAACCATTCACTGGCATAACAAAAAATACACTTCACACCCCACATTAAGCTTCTTGTAAGCCTCAGGCCAGAGGAGCTCCCAATAAACTAAATTCTTACACCCACATCTATGAACTTGAAAAAATGGATGGTACAGGTATTACTAGCGACCTATTCACACAGTTCAACAACACAGCTTACAGCTATGCAACCATAGGTAAAACCCCAATCAACTTCACACTTAGGTTTTCACTATAGTAGTTTTAAAAGCTATGGCAACAACCAAAAATACCTCAGATTTAAAAAAATTATTTCATATTTGAAAAAAAATCTAAGTTGCGCAAGATTCAGGATTCAATTAATTTAAAAAATTCAGTTAATAAATGTACTGTCAAACCAAAAACAAAATTTCACTAGCCCATTATACAAAATTATATCAAACATCAAGCAGCGTTGTTTAAACCACAAATTAAATGAACTGACACAACAAGTGAGATGGATGGATGCCATCCCAGAGTATAATACAATCTAATCAGGATTCATATGAGGCACCAACAGAAGGACCAAAATGAAAAAAATTGGAGCAATATAGGAGCAAGATTCCACAAGCACAAAACAAAATGAAGTCACACAAGATGTGTAGTATGAGCAGCCTAAAATAGAAGTATAACAGCAATACAGCCAATCAACAACTATTCAATTTAGGAACAGAGGCATTTTATTAATTTTCATGGCTCCAGATTTGTGTATAATGGTTTTGAGAACCTTTCAAATATGGACTTGAGATTACAATAAAAATAAATCATAAAATTTTAAATTTCTACTTTTAGTGATTTTATCCTAGGTTTTTTTTCAATATGGTTTTCAACAGCAACATCTTCAACAGCGCCAGCAGCTAAGCCAGCAGCATCCAAGCCAGCTTCAATGGAGGCAAGGATCAGAAAATGAAGGCACCCATTTACACCTAAGCCTTTGATGCGGGGAACAAGGAAGCTGACCTGTACCTGACCCCTGACCCCTGACCCATATGGCTTTGACTTGTTCAATAGTCACTTTGCATTTAGCTCTGCCCCCGCTCCCATACCCACCCCCACACAAGCTGCCTGTCAACCAACCAATCAGGATGGCTACCTTGATTTGGAACAAATTCCTGCCGCTATCCAGCCTTCCCCCCTCAGCCAATCAGGCTTCAGCTCCCGCGGCCCAGCGCCCCAAGCAACAAATCATCACCACCCAAATTCTCCAGGAAATTGTGGCACTGAACCTGTAGGTTCTGTCCTGGGATCAGATTGCTGAACAATTGAAATTTACCCAGTCTACCATCATGCGGGAATTCAACAACCTGATGAATAAGGGGAATATGATTGGGATAGCCAAGAAGCCCAAGAAGGCCCTTGAGTCCCAAATCACAGAGGCCCACCCAATCATGCTTGACCTCCTTCAGCGGGACCCCAAGCTTCCCTTGACCCAGGTCCAGAAGAAACTTGCGCACCATGGCATTTGGGTGTCTGAGTGCATGGTGCAGCTCTGGATGTATAGAAAGGTGGCTTCTGTACGGGTTCTTACCAATTTTGCCGGTGACCAATGGGATGGCACTGAGGATTCCCCGTATGATCTTGAGATTGAGGCAACCCTGGTCCAATGCCTGACAAGTCTGTCAGATGATGTCATTTTCATCTCATACTACAAGTTATCAATTGTATTTGATAATTTTGGTTAGACGGGAAAAGCTGCCATCAAAACAGAAGGAAGATGGTCAAAAAGGGGACATTCATTGGTGTATTTCTGACTGTTTCAGCCAAGAGTTTTGTCTACTATCAGACAAACCCAGATTTCATCAATGGCTACTCATACAGCCACATCCTCATTGGATTAACCAACTCCTGGGTGGCTCAAATTCCAAGAGCCAGGTTTTCTTGAGCCACCAGATGGAGGATAGCTCCACCGCTCTCAAGGCCATCCAGGGAGGCGGGCACCCAGCCTCAGTCTACCCCACTGGCCATGCAGACGTCCATCTGGCTGATGTTGTCTTCTTCAAAATGGGTTCTACATTACAGGAGCACTGCCCTCAGGCTTTCAACAACCTCTATCTTGGGGTCCTTGACCACAATTTTCTCTTTGGCTGTCAGATGATGGCTGACTTGTTTGCACAAATGGTTTTCATGTGAACATGGGCAACCAATCACTTAAGGATAAGCGCCTTCCACCTTGGGCTGCTGCCACCTACCAGCCCATTCAGCCAATTACCAATGAGGAATACAACAAGCAATATATGGCAGCCATCACACAAAATCCTCCTTTCCCTACCCCTGCCATCACCCCCACCTTCCAGCCTCACCCACCCAATCCCAGACCCCCCAGGCCAGCACTACCTCTACATCATCCTTCCTGCTCTATTCTGCCTACTAGGCATCACTCTTCCCTGCCCCAATAAACCCCCTGTTGCCAAACATTTTATATTTATATTATCTTTATTTTGAATTTCAATTGTTCATGTTCTCTTTGTTTATAGTTGGTTTTATTGTTTATGTTCAGCTTATTTCTATAAAATCATATATTTACTATGCCATGCATCTAGATTCAGAAAACATTTATTTTTGGCGCTTTGCACTGCCCCTTGTGATAATATTAACAACAATTTGGCAATCAGCTAAATTTGAATTAGAAAATTATAGGTTAACTGTGTTTAGATAAAGTTGTTACTGATCCAAATTCAAAACCTTAATGATAAACTTTAAGCCAATCAGGAGCCAAGTGATAAAGTGATTGTTGTAATATAAAGGATCATTCAGAAATTCTTTGCTGCATGTGCACTAATTAATATGATTGGCTGTATCTTTTGCCATTGTGCGCCATTGCTGCTGTGGCAAGTTGTTAGTGGACTAGTGCCCAATCAGCGGCTGGGTTAGCACTAGTCCACTAACAACTTGCCACAGCAGCAATGGCGCACAATGGCAAAAGATACAGCCAATCATATTAATTAGTGCACATGACCAAAGAATTATTGAATGACCCTTTATGTCACAACAATCACTTTATCACTTGGTTCCTGATTGGCTTAAAGTTTATCATTAAGGTTTTGAATTTGAATCAGTAACAACTTTATCTAAACACAGTTAACCTATAATTTTCTAATTCAAATTTAGCTGATTGCCAAATTGTTGTTAATATTATCACAAGGGGCAGTGCAAAGCGCCAAAAATAATATGGCAATTAAGGGGAAAATGCCAACACAAAGCAAACAACACATATTGAGTTAAGCGTAAAACATATACATAATGGGTGAAAAATGGGATAATTTAGTAAATGGGAAAACAAACAGGAATAAAAAAAGAGGAAATAGTAGCAGAATAACAGAGTTTATTGGGATGAAAGCTATAAAATCATAAGGAAAGGTTAGTAAAAAATAATAAGAGAGAACTTGAAAAACTACTCAAAAACCTCAACTTGGCAATTGCCAAAATTAAAGATATTGACCACAAGGTCAAGGCAAAAGTGAAGGCCACTGTCCTTAAAGGCGACAAACTCAAAAAGGTTTCTGCCAAGGCACTCATGGCCAAGATGCCAGAGACATCCAAAACAACCATTGAACACATCTTAAATGTCCAGAAAACAGTAGTAGAAGGCCTCAAAATCAAGTCCTTTGACTTCTCTGCACCGTTTATCTGGGTTGACAACCCTGAGATGTATGAACATCTCAAACCTGCAAAGCTCTCAAGAACCAAGGACACCAAATTGCCAGCGCAATTGCTTGCACCAAGAATGGCAAAGCCTGCCAAAGCCGCAGGCAAAGAGGAAACCCACAAAGGTGCATAAAAAATAATATTAATAAAAATTTCCAAGTACTTACCTTTTTTTATTAGAAAACGTTGACAGTGAACTCTACTGGGTCCTGGTCCCTTTTGTCCCCCACCTTCTATGCCAATTACGCCAATCATGTGGCAAGGCAACTATTCCTGCCCCCCTGTCTTGCAGAGGCTCAAGGATAGGATTCATGGTACCTTCACAATGTCCAGGGAGGCATTGGCTGGGCTTTCACATACTGAGGGGGCATTTGAGTGGGCAGTTACTGCCTACAAGGATGCCCAACAGGTATGTCTGGACCCAGTGGTCCTCAATGGAGTTTACGGTGTAAACTCCATTAAGCTTGTTTGGGACGTCCTGGTGACGCTCCCATTCAAGAATATACTAGAGATGAGCCAGGCACACACAGCTTCTTTCTTCTGCTTCCTGGTGGAGCACACCCTGTCTTACCTGTTGAAGATTTTTTGGGAACGTGGTTGTCAGGAATGACAATTTGGATGCTCCTAAATCTCAAAATACGGAACCAGAGTCAAACCCTGGACAAAACCCTTTGCAGTCTGCCAGGCTCATAGTTGCTACCAGCCCGCTAGGACCCAAACCCTTAGCTGTCCTGCAGGATTCTGCAAGCAAACCGCCAGTGCAAGATGCCAAGAATTCCCCCAAGGTGCCAACGCCTGACACCAGCAGTTTGCCTGGTGAAATAGACAAATCTCCCCCTGGGAATTATTCCAAACTCTCCCAAAGTCCCAAGGAAGGCACTGAACCCAAAGAGGCATCCAACATTTGAATCAATAAACAGAAGAATTTGAAGTCTTCTCACCCCAAAGCAGCCAGCGGCAGACCGCCAGTGCCAAGCGCCACACTGCCATCTGAGATACCTGATGCCAACCTGCCCAAGTCCAGAAAACCCAACCAAGAAGTGAAGCCTGGCAGTGAGGGATAAATACCTGCCAGGCCAAGACCAAAATCCCATCATCATTTTTAAATAAAGGTTATGAGATATTGGTTTCCCCAATTCTTGCTGTATTTTATCCTTGTAATATGCCAGTTCACTCAAAGATCATCTGGTCCACCTGCCAACCCGCCAACCCGCCAGCTACATACCGCCCCCCAGGTGCCCCCTTTGGTCCTTTCCACTTCACCGAGTATCCCCTAAAGTCCAAGTACAGAGAATATACCAACAACATACTAGCCCAGGATCCCTTGGCTGGAATCACTGAGAGAACCAGATATAACCAAGAAGGCCCTTGGTACATTAACAAACCCAGCCTGTTCAGAGATAAATACAACTTCCTCCCTGCCTACCAAATAGACATGGAGCCACCTGTCACCCCCAAGTCAATGCCTGCCTCTGCCGCCAAACTCCCACTGGACCATACCAACAAGCTTTTTGGAATTGTATATATAACTCTCACAGAAGTAATAGATACTATTGTCCCCGCCGCTGGTCCGTGGTTGGGCAAGTCAATGTCCTACCTCATTAAGTTAGCACCAATCCTTTGGTGGGCCCTGCCCACCCAGTCCGCAACCTGCAAGTTCCCAGACGCTAGCGAGCCGGCCAGTCAGGGTTGGTTCCCTGACAGTGGTGGGTAAATTGGCTGTTGCAGACGTAACAGCTGTAAAGAAGACCAAGATTCTCCTGGCAGACTTCAGGCTGGCCTGGAGTGCCAACAAGATGGGGGTCCCTCCAGTGATGGAGCTCATGTTTGCCAAGACAAAGCACAAGAAGAAGATTAGTTCTTTTTTAATAAATTGTGCAAGTTTACTGAAGCCTTTGCTGGGCAAAGGCTTCATCTGGGTGTTGACTTGGGGTATCTATTTCACTTTGGGATGAGCGCTTCCGTAGAGGACCTGAATGGGGTCCTCCTTGGACTTGAAAAGGCCAGGCTCTCCCTGGATGGGAAGAAGGTCCCTCAGGTTACAACTTGGTTGACCATGTAATCCAAGACACCCTGGTCCTGGCTGGCATCTACGGGTTTAGCCCCACCAGAAAAGCTGCTGCTCCATTCCCACCTCACCATTCTCCCTTTTACCAGCAGGCAGGAATACTTCAATAAGAGTGTATCCATTGTACACGGTGTGGCAGTGGAAGTTGTGCACCACCTCCATTGCGGGGTGGGTACATACCACCAAACCCATTACAAGCGCTCTTAAAACTCTCTTTTCCAATAAATATATTTAAAATCTAGATTATTTTTATTATGAATAATTTTATAATTTTTATTTTAGCAAACAAGTTTTGCAAAATAAATCCTGGAGAAGGTTTTCATAAAAGCATAATAATATATTTACTTTAATAAAATTTACTTCTATTGTGTACACTTTACATTTAACTTTTTTATTTGATTTTTATATTTTATTGACAAAAGTGATATAAATATATTTGCATAATCCAATTTCAAGTGTTTGGGATACCCTCAGATGCCATATAAAAATTAATATAAAATAAATAAATTACAAACCTTCATTGATGTTCCCGCTGAATGTGATTGTGGGCTTAGAAGCTTCCAAATATAAAATGATAATTAATAAATCTTGAATAGTAAATTAGAGAATACAAAAAAGGCAGACAAGCTAAGCCTTTAATTGATTGGCTATTTGGCAAGGCACATGGGGATGAACAAATCAGCGTGGCCATAGAATTTGGCTACAGTCTCAGCTGGGAGGGTGTGGATCCTGTTTTGCAGCAAATCAAAGAGGTCCTCAGTCCCAGTTGGGGTCCCTTGCTTGACAACTTGCTTGAGCCACCCTGTGACCGTACTACAGTTACTGCTGAGTATTTAGCCAAATAAATTCTCAAAATATAAAGATGTTCTGTTTTTGCTGTTTATTACATATAGATAGGTTTTTTGGAATTCTTGGGGTAAAGGTTCCTAGAAACTAGATATCTATGTTTAATAAAAGAAAAGAATATGGATGTAAAATTAGGTTAGGCTAACTAAAAGAATTGAGGCAAGATTGGCCAAATCAATCTTGGAGACTAGGTGTCTCAAAAATGGGTTGATTAATCAGGAAGATTAATTAATAAATACAGGATATAAATAATGAGAATTTAATTATATTAAAATGGCCTTGACTTTGTCAAGAAGTTTGGTTAAGGTTAACCATGGGAAAACCCCTGGAATTTGGGTTAATAGCGCTGTGTTGGCAAATTTATTGGGTTAGAGGCGCCATCACACCGCCTAATGAATTCAAGATGCCTTGAGGCGCCGCTATCAAATTTTCTCAGGTGCTGAGGCGCTGGGGCGCTGCCTGGGGGAATTGCTGGGAGCCGCGGTGGCGCCTGGTTTGAGTTTCAAAGCAGTTTAATGGGGTTTAAAGGCAAAAAAACCATTAAATTCAAAAATAACTTAATAAAGGCAAGGATGCCTAGGAATTCAGGTTTGATCAGCTGGTTCCCAGTTGGAACACTGATAGCTGAGTTTAGGATGTGCAATCCATAGGTTTTTGGCGCTGGGAGCTGGGGAAGCTCCATGTCAAATTGGTACATTGGGTTGAATGGAGTCAGGTGACTTCTGCCCATTGTAGGTTGATTCTCATAGGTTGAGAATTGTTGGTGATCTTTCAGGTATAGATCTATGTTGGATGACTTGAATGTTATAGGCCATGTGACGCAAATCATTGGTTGATTCAGGAACTGGAGGGATTTTCAGCTGTGTATGCCCTGAATGGTATATAATTAAAAACAGTTAAACATTAATAAAATATTCATATTTATTGTCGGGTTTGACGCTTTCCCCTCACCTATTTTTCAATTGTCATGCCTTCTTTGTTAAAGTTTGAGTGAGCCAAGTTTGGAGTCCTTTGTGTGAAAACCGCTGCATCAAGAAAGGAGGTTCCTAGAAGCACATTGGAAGAATCTTGGACCAGCCTGGAGGTCACTAAGACTGTTCCTGCCAAATCTTTAGTAGAAGTAAAGGCTGCGTTCAAAGAGCTGTATTCTGATTACTTTGCAAAGGAAGGGACTTCTGCCAAAGAGAACCAAATTTTTGCTTGGGATGCTTGGAACTTGTTGGTAGGATGGGATGAAATCTTGCAACAAGTAAAAGAGATGGCAAATCGTGAAATTGAGGTGTTGAGAGCATGAGAGGAAAAAAGCGTTGAAATCATGGCTTGTTGGCGGGATGACAATAAAGTGTTATCCAATAAAATTGCCTCCCTGGAGGCTAAGCTCCTCAAAGCTTTGTCCCAGGAAGGTAACAGCAATTAGAGTCAAGGGCAGAATAATGGCAGGGTGGACTGGTTAGGCCTGTATCTGTCACAGAGCCCAACACAGGGGCAGAAAAAACCCATAGTGAAAGGAGTCCAGTCTATGCTTGCCAAGATGTCACCGTTCTCTGGAAATCCCAAGGAAGGAAGCGCTTTCCTGGAGGGGTTCCTTATTTACACCTCTGGTCTAGGAGATGATGAGAAGCGTCATTGGTTAAAAGTTCTTGCAGGACCTGCCTGTTTCAAATGGTTCAAAATACTTAAAGGCAACAATTTGACAGCTTTGTTAGAGGAATTTTGAGCCAGTTACACTGTAACCATTAGACCTGGTGATGCTCTTCATAAAGCTTGAGATGTTACTCAAGCTGGCTATGAGACGGTGTCAATGTACCTTTCCAGAATGGAGGAGTTCTTAGCCTTTGTGACGTGGAACATAATCAGGATCTAGTGAAGGATGCTTTCTTCACTGGAATGTGTCCTGGGTTGCAAACTCAGGCCTCTATAATACGCCGTGAGAAGTTGTCATGGTCAAAACTTGTTCAGAAGGTTATCCAGATGGAGTGGGATCTTGGAGGCCCTCCACACAGTGCTCCTTGTTCCAGATCAGGAGCTCATGTTATGGCAGGGGAAGAATCTTCTGAGAGAACCAGACATCCAAGAAGTCCCTCTGGTAAGGACCACATGTCTAGATTTAAGCGGGCATGTAAGTTCCTTATGGTCAAGGGATGCTGGATCTGTGGGAAAGATGGCCATTTTGCTGGAAAGTGTCCCAACTGTGCGGAATTTGACAAGGAGCATCCCGGCCTTATGTTTACAGATTTGGGAAAAGAAAGGCGGGCTTAGGTGTCTCTCCAACCTGAGTCTGGTAATTTGGAGAATAATGGGAGAAAGAGACTTTGATCTGGGAAGGCTTTGAAGGAATAAGGGAAAAGCGCCAGTCAACCAGTGGAACCACCCATACAGGAAATCAATGTCTCTTGCCCAACTCTGCCTGAGGGAAGTCCAGACGCCTCTCCAGATGAGTGGATATTGGATGTGCACTTTGGGATGAGGAAAGACGGGGAGATTACATGGCAGCCTGTGCAAGTTCAGTTGAGCGTGGGTTGGCTCAAGGAAGTTGAATGGCGTAAAAAGGTGGCCCAGAGTATGTCTAAACTTTTGATTGCAAAACCTTTTGTGTGGGCATTACAAGGGGTTATCCTTTTGGATATTTTTCTTGATGGTATCTCTGCAAAGTCAGTCTACAATCCAGGGTGTGATGAAGTGGCAGTATCAAAGAACTTTGTTTGTAGACATGGCATGGACCCATCAAGATTGGTCACTTTGACCTTATCTTCTGCAGATGGGGTTACCACCATCAAACGAGACATGTTTGATGAGGTGGTAATAAAATGGAAAAATACCAAGGTTAAGACTTCCTCTGTAGTTTTACCCGGGGCAGGATTTGATGTTCTGCTTGGTATGACTTGGATTGTTGAGGCCAAGGTGAGCCTGGACGCCGTCAAGAATTTCTTTGTTCATAAAGGAGTTTAATACACTTATCACCAACTGACAATTCTGCCAGCACCAGAAGATGTCCAGTCAGTTGTCATCTACGCCAAGGAATATTGCTCAATTCCACCAAAGGGAACCACTTGGTTAAAACCAGTAGCTTTCAATTGCAGAACACAAAGAGGACAGGTTATCCCAGAATTGCCCCGTCATATATCCTCAAATGTGGCAATATTTGAGGATGGTTCAAATGGTAGATCCCTCAAGTCCTGGAAGTTATTCAACACTTGTGCGGTTCCTGTAGACATTCAGCAAGGTCAGCGTATTTGAGTTTGGATGCCCGTAGTTGGAGAAGTCACAACAAATAAACCTACTGTCTCTTATGTTTGTGTGCCCTTCAACAATTTAACCCGTATACTATGTCCAAGTGAAGCACCAGGCACCCCGTTGTATACTCTGATGTGGAAATGAAGTAGTTGTTTCTTGTTGGACAAATATGATGTAGGGAGAACTGGTCCACCTTATATCATAAAAACGCTTACTGGGAAGCCATACAAAGGGTATGTACCCTGTCGTAGTCCTGCTGCAGTTGCTGCAATCAGAGAAGAGGTGGAGAAGATGCAAAAAGCCGACCTGATTGAGGAGAGCATCAGTCCTTATTCTGCTCCAATGGTTTGTATTCCAAAGCCAGATGGGAACATTTGTGTTTGTATTGATTTCCAAATGGTAAACAAGGATATTGTAAATTAACCTACCCAATGCACCAAATTGAGGATCAGCTGGATGTCATGGCTGGATCTTCTTGGTTTACCACTTTGGATCTGACTAAGGGATATCACCAACTGTTGATTGAAGAGAAGTATAAGGAGGTTACAGCATTCTCTACACCTGATGGTCTTTATCAATGGAAAGTCTTGCCATTAGGAATGAAAACAGCTGGTGCTGTGTTTCAGCAAGTGATGGACCAAATTATGGTGGGATTGCAGCCTAGGTGTGTCTTGGTGTATATAGATGACATTACTGTATATAGCCCTTCCTGGGAACAACACCTGAAGGATCTTGATGAATGTATCTAAGACTAAGCTTGCCTGTCAAGAGGTCAAGGTGTTAGGACATATTGTGAATCCTCAGGGGATTAAGCCAAGTCCTGAGAGAGTTACTCCGTTGTTGAGCATGAGATCACTACAGTTGGTCCGAGAGGTGCGGGGATTTATGAGATCAGTGAATTTCTATCAAAGATTCATTCTTAATTGTTCTGCGCTTGGAGAGCTGTTCTTTGCTTTAACAAGGAAAAATGCCAGATTTTTTTGGGGACAGGAACAAGAGTCAAGTTTCTTAGAGCTGAAAAAGAGACTCTCTGAGGCCCCCATCCTAAGATTCCCTGATTGGTAGAAGTTGTTCTACATTGAAACAGATGCAAGTTCAACTGGTCTGGGTGCCGTTCTTATTCAGGAAGGAGAGTCAAAGTTGTCCTGGCATCCGTTGGCATATGGTTCCAAAACATTGGGGACCACTTAAAGGAAATACTCTGCTACTGAACGTGAGGGATTGGTGATAGTATGGGCGGTGGAGCATTTTAGGATGTATATCCTAGGAATGCCATTCATTATAGTCACTGATCACGCAGCATTGAGAGTGCTTTGGACTAAGGAAGACTTACAAGGCTGTATGCAGTTGTATGCTGAAAAACTCTCTGGATATGACTATGATATCATTTACCAAAATGGTTTGGAAAATCAGATTCCCAACTTATTATCCCGAGCGCTGTTGGCTTGTGAAGTTGAGACGCAGGAAGCCCGGGAAGCTTTATTGAGGAATAGGATTTACATAGAGCAATCCAGATGTCTTCAGGTGATTAAGATCTTAATGTTCAATGGAGAGATCACCTCAGATACAAAAAGCTCTGGCAAGCAGTAAAAGCCTGGTACTGGTGGTCAGAGATGAGAGCTACGGTCCTCCAGATTTTACAAGAAGGTGAAGTTTGCTCTAAGTTCTCAGCGGCAAAATCTAAGGTACAGCTCAAGTCAGTGATGTCACATTATCTTTTTGAGTTGGTCTCAATGGATTCAGGTCATATCACATTACCAAGTGGTTGGAAAGAATACTTTGTGATTGCCGTTGATTCTTTCACAAAATGGGTAGAGGTTTGAGCAATGACTAAAGAAACAAGTGTTGCACTTGCTAAGTTTCTCTGAGAAGAAATCATAGCACAACATGGTTGTCCTGAGAAAGTTCTCACTGGCAATGGACCACCCTACGTAGGACCAGCCTTGACTAAGGAATGCTTAAAATGGAGCATTCCTAAGTTAACCGCAGCTCCTTACCATCCCAAGACCAATGGGTTAGCTGAAAGAACCCTTGGAACCTTAAAGTGCATAATGGAAAAATTGGCTGATGGAGCTACAACCCGTTGGAAGGATCACCTAGAAATGAGTGTCATGGCATACCGGACTATGCCCCATGATTCTACCGGGTTTTCACCATTTCAAATGTTGTATGGCTGGGAGACTACAACCAGCACTGAAGTGGGCTAATGGGAGTTTGTGGAAAAGAATTACTATGAAGCCGCTGTAGAGGAACATGCAGCCAAGATGCAGAAGTTATTTGCTGAGGCAAGGAGTAAAGAAGAGCGGGTTCAAGAAAAGCGTGCCACCAAGTGGAACTCAAAGCCTGGAGTGCTTCCTTGTGATCATTTCCAGGTGGGAGATCTGGTGTGGTTTGATCAAAGGCGCCAAAAAAGCACCCAAGTAGAGGTCTTCAGCAATGGGTAGGGCCTATGAAGATTATTTTGGTTAGTCCAGGGCCAAACTACCTAATTTGGGGGGTTAGAGCAGCCTTGGGAGAAGAATGGTCCTGTGTTCATCCTCAATTCCTTAAGCTATTACATAAGGAATTGGAGCTAAAAAAGATCCGAGAAGATGAGGCCAATTCCCCTGAAGGGAAGGAAGGGGCCTTGTGACTGTACTACAGTCACTGCTGAGTATTTAGCCAAATAAAAGAACAGAACATGGATGATTAGTTAGGTTAGGCTAACTAAAAGAATTGAGGCAAGATTGGCCAAATCAATCTTGGAGACTAGGAGTCTCAAAAATGGGTTGATTAATCAGGAAGTTTAATTAATAAATACAGGATATAATTAATGAGGATTTAATTATATTAAAATGGCCTTGACTTTGTCAAGAAGTTTGGTTAAGGTTAACCATGGGAAAACCCCCCAGAATTTGGGTTAAAAGTGCTGTGTTGGCAGATTTATTGGGTTAGAGGTGCCGCCGCGCTGCCTAATGAATTCAAGAGGTGCTGCTATCAAACTTTCTCAGGTGCTGGGGCGCCGCAGTGGCACCTGGTTTGAGTTTCAAAGCAGTTTAATAGGTTTTAAAGGCAAAAAACCATTAAATGCAAAAATAACTAAATAAAGGCAAGGATGCCTAGGAATTCAGTTTTGATCAGCTGGTTCCCAGTTGGAACACTGATAGCTGAGTTTAGGATGTGCAATCCATAGGGTTTTGGCGCTGGGAGCTGGGGAAGCTCCATGTCAAATTGGTACATTGGGTTGAATGGAGCCAGGTGACTTCTGCCCATTGTAGGTCAATTCTCATAGGTTGAAAATTGTTGGTGATCTTTCAGGTAAAGATCTATGTTGGATGACTTAATGTCATAGGCCACATGACACAAATCATTGGTTAATTCAGGAACTGGAGGGGTTTTCAGCCGTGTATGCCCTGAATGGTATATAAGCAAAAACAGTTAAACATTAATAAAATATTTTCATTGTCAGTTTTGACGCTTTCCCCTCACCTATTTTTCAATTGTCATGCCTTCTTTGTTAAAATTTGAGAGATCCAAGTTTGGGGTCCTTTGTGTGGAAACCGCTGCTGCAAGAAAGGAGGTTCCTACAAGTACACCAAAAGAAGCTTGGACCAGTCTGGAGGTCACTAAGACTGTTCCTGCTGAATCTTTAGTAGAAGTAAAGGCTGTATTTGTAGAGTTGTATTCCAATTACTTTGCAAAGGAAGGGACTCCCGTCCAAAATAAACCAAATTTATGCTTGGGATGCTTGGAACTTGTTGGTAGGATGGGATGTAATCTTGCAACAAGTAAAAGAGATGGCAAATTGTGAAATTGAGGCGTTGAGAGCACAAGAGGAAAAAAGCGTTGAAATCATGGCTTTTTGGCGGGATGACAATAAAGTGTTATCCAAGAAAATTTCCTCCCTGGAGGCAAAGCTCCTCAAAGCTTTGTCACAGGAAGGTAACAGCAATAAGAGCCAAGGGCAGGATAATGGCAGGATGGACTGGTTAGGCCTGGATCCGACACAGATACTCTTACAGGAGGTCTGTGAGCAAGCATCCTACCTAACAGACTGATAGGGTGTCCTTGTTTATGCCCCTATGGGAGCTTTTGGGGAGAACCCAGAGTGAGCATTAGAGGGTATAGATTTGGTTGGAGGTGTCACCAAGGCGGTTTGCTTGGGGAAGCAAGCTGCAGAATTTGGTGTGATCAGGCCTCTGGGAAGTAGAGCTGATTATTCTGCAACTGAAAGCCCAGACTTAATCACCTGGGTGAGCAAAAACAATAACATAGGCTGTGAGGATCTATAGTTGGATGGCCTAAGTGAAATTCCACTTTCAAGGGCCCAGTCAAACGCCAGTTAAATGTAGACTCATGCCTGGGTCTACAGTTTCTGGTAACAGGGACTGAGATAAAGAACCAAGGTGGTTCACAGAATCAGCAGAAAAGACTAGTGAGCGGAACTGTTTGATCACAGAGAAGTCTAGTTGAGTACTGTTGGTTCATATTGAAGTTTGAAACCAAAATGGTTCATTGTGCAGGTGGAACCAAGATGGTTCCTAGTCAGGATGAGGGGAAGGGCTCAAAGATCATGATGCATAAGTAGCTGGTCATAATAAAGGAGTAGCCAGATGACTGATAGGCTGTTTGAAGACTGGAAAGGAGCTTTTCTGTGAACTAAGATGTACTGTTTGCTGGTTAATCTGAAGAGCTGGAAGATGTGGTTGAAGAGCTGGCTGAATAATCTGAAGATAGTGAAGAACTAGTGGTCTGGAGAAATGTGCCAAGATTTTGCTGAATTGATTTGCAAAAGTGGGAAAATGTAGAATGTTTTTCCTTGGTTTAGTAGTAAAATCAAGAAGGAATGTGGATAGAAGTATGGGTAAGATATTTATTTATTAAGTTCCTAGGATAGATGAAGGTATGTTGCTATGAGAGCTGGATACAAAGTTGTTTTGATGGGACATTTTCCTTGGATTTTACAAGATTTGTAAATATATGGGGAAAACATTAAAGAGGTCCAAAGTAACATTTTAAATAGTATTCTACTATTTAAATGGGTTTAGGTTGAATGCAGGGAAGACTGGTGCCAGAATAATGGACCAGTTAATGCTTTGGGGCACGAAGAGTTGTCGCTTTGAGCGGTTTGAGCTGTGGGAACATTTTCCTAGTTGGATCCAGGTGGAACTTCAGAAATGGTCTATTTCTGCGCTCTGTATTCATTGGTTGAGTTCTGTCAGGTTTCCTGATGAAAATGATTGGTTGGAAGCCAAAAGCTTAAAGAATAAGCAAGGAAATAGTGAATTAATACTTTAAGCTTTTGAGAAAGTAAGTATATAAGCTTAAGTTATTATAGGAAAGTGTGAGCGGCAATGGTTTAAGCTTCTGAAGAAAGTTATTTTGAAGGCGGAACTGTTGGGAAAAGGACACCATAAAAATTTGGCTGGCTGGAAAGTAACAGGATCTTTCCAGGGTCTTTTTTGAGACCTTTTCAGGTCTTTTGAGTTTCTGCCAAGAGGTTTTTGGAAGCCTTTTGATTGCCATCAGTAGCCTGGTTGGACTGATACAAGTGGAACACCAAGGCCACTAGAGCTATTCAGAGAGCTGAAGTCCAAGATAAAGAAGCAGGAGCCCAAGATTAAGGAGCTGGATCTTGAGATAAGGAGCCGGACCCTAAGCGCGGCGCCAGAGTCCAAGTTTAAGGTGCATGAGTCCAAGTTTAAGAAGCAGGAGTCCAGGAATAAGCTGCAGGAGTCCAAGACCAAGTACAAGGAGTCTAAGATATTGTTGGAGGACTCCAAGTATTGGCAACCCATATTATTTCCCTGAACCACCAGGCTATATACCAGACGGTTTCTAAGGGGATCTTCCTTCTGAGAGTGAATAAAAGCCCATTTGACCCCTATACATATTTCTGAGATACATTTCCCTTGCTAGAGAATAACAAACCCTTCCAGCCAGTCCCTGGCTATAATCCAGGACACACTTTGGGGACTGGTGGACAGGAACCCCACAGTGACTTTTTTAACACCAGTTTTCCCTCATCAGTTCTGTAGAACTCGGGCTCCTTGTCCTCTTCCTGGTTGCCATCACTGAAGTAGGGCTCATAGCTAGTGTCAAGTACAGGTCTCACCTTCTCCAGCATGGCTGACGGAACCAAATCTTGGAGTTAACAGCATCAAACACATATGAAGTAAGTTCTACCTACTTGTTTCTAATTGTTTTGGTAGTGGTGACATTGGTGGGCTTCTGGGTCAGCTTGGGGACCCAAAGGTTGATGCTCTGCACCCTAGCATCTTGTTCTCCTTGAACCGGCTGTGTCAGTGCAGCATCAATATTGAACTCTGTTCTCACATCTCCTTCCTGAGTAGGCAATTGGGTTGCACTAACTCTGTTCTTTGACCTGCGGTGTCAAAAGTGACAAACTCTTATCAACTATGCTTATCAAAAAGCCTCAAATACAAAACTTGAATCCTGGCATCTTACAGGCTGCCAGCCTGCAGGGCCAGCCGCCCACAGTTTTTTGGGCTCAAACCAGAACAGGATTTGACTTTGGAAAATCCTTTGAAGCTTGATGAACCAAATTTACCTACGCTAATACTCCCCACACTAAAGGTTCCTGTTAAAACAACCAATCAACGGGCAAGTCCAGCCACAGATCCTGAAATAACTCAGGCCCACACAGAAGGGGAAACAGAGAATTTTCCCATATAACGTGGGCCACACAGAGATGACAAATCCCACAATCTGACTAGGGAATTTGAGCATTCTCAGTTCAAACCAGCTAATGAAATAACCCCTGCAATTGATGCCACCAAAGACTGGGAAGACCTGGTAATTGGGAAAACTTGGGCTGACAGAATTTGTGAAAGTTTTACCATGACAGATGGGCATACTTATATCCTGGGCAGCCAGGAAGATGCCCATCACCATTCATGCAATAAAGTGACATGAACCTTTGGTTCAACCAGATCATACTATACTTGCTATTGGTTTTACTTCATTTACAGTCTACTCCTTGTGGCTCTGCACCCCGTGCTCACCTACCCCAAGAAACCGCGGACCAGCCGTCCAAGCTTTACCGTCCACCAGGAGCTCCCTTTGGCCCAGTACATTTTACTGAGTACCCACCCAGCCCAGTGTATTCAGAGTTTACTCTGGAGGAGATCCTAATCCACGACCCTAAAGCTAGAACTAGAGAGACAGAAGTCCTTTACAGAGAAGGCACCAAAATTATCTGGCCTCCTCTGTTATTCCAAGACAAGTATAATTTCTGGCCTGCATATTTGGTTCCAATGACACCGCCCCTCACCCCGCGGCCCAACCACCCACAAGAATCTGTTGCCACTAATGAATCCACTTCTACCCAGGTATTTGGGGTGATGTATATCACCCTCACTGGATTGGTTGATTCTATGGTGCCTATGAGAGGACCTTGGGCAGTCCTTGGAAAATTGTTATCTTATATTGTAAAGTTAGCCCCAATCTTGTGGTGGGCCCTCCCTGCTGGGCCCGCGGGCTGTCCTCCCGCAAGTCCTCAGGAACCCCCTACAGGTTGGATCCCTGACATGCAGCGCAACTGCAACCGCGGCGCACAATGGGTGCATTATCACTCTGTTGTTGTGTTCCTTCCTTTTTGAGAATTTAATAAAATAATAAATGAATTCCAATTAAGTTACTCCCTAATTTTACTTTTTGATTCTCTCTGAATATGGATATTCAATTAGAGATTTCCCACTCAATATCCCAAGTATAGATTTTTTTATTTCTTAGTTGTTTTTAGTTTTGCCACACCCATTTTGGAAACCCAAGATAGTTTCCACCTATTTTCCCAGATTTTATGCCAAACTAACCACCCAGCACAATATTTTTAAAATTTGTGTTTCAGATATTGTGTCTTATTTTAGATACCTTGGTATCATTCTTGATTACAATCCATTGCACATATTGTGTGAGTGATTTCATTTACACAGTGAGTTGCTATTGTGTTTTGTTTTGGATTGAGTTTTGACACACCACACTTGGGTGTATTTTGTCATCGGTTCACATAGTAAACATATGTACACCAAAAGTCAACTCACACCATTCTTTTGTGAATCAATGTATTTTGGATAATATTTTGAATAGTTTCACTTTGCGTGTGAGCACTTCTTTGCGGTGTTGACTCATTTTGCCCATTAATGCCAAAAACCCTATTAACAGAGTGTATATTTTAACCTGATATTTAGATTTTGTTCAAATATGAAGTTATTTTGTTTAAATCTGATGTAATTTCAATTGTTGCCACAGCTTTTAAAACTACTGTACCTTCTATTCAGGTATAGCTAAAAAACACAATTATGAAATATACTAACAACCTAAGATTAACACCAATATTCAAATCCACAACAAGCATCCTTGTTGAGTTGCTCTGCTAAGAGGTACCCATCTATAATCTTTCCCCCTCAATTAGGTGTCTTATATTGTCAATTGCCAGCAGAACACCATATAAGCCCTTGATGTTTTTATTGATTCCCACAAAAAAGTCAGTCAAGATAAACTACCAGATAAGGTATCTGTCCTTGTTAAGCTGCCAAAAATTCATACAGCTTGTTGTGAAGCACCCTAATTTTTTAGAGGAGTTTTTATCAAAAGTATATTTCATTCTAGTAGTAGAACCTCTTTATTGTGGGTCCATTCAAACCTAAAATTCACTAGAAGCCCAATGAAATTATTACAAAACCAGGCCCACACTCTTGGCAGATTCTAGACATTTGATTCTAGACTCCCAATCAGGCAAGAAATTGTATGTGGCTCAGGGTAATGAAAGCACATACACTCAGCCCCCTGTTTGAGTTCTGTAATCATTGTTTATGGTATTTATTCAACAATATTCCAGTAAAGTGCTTTAATGTTGATAAAAAACCTTCTTGGAATAAAAAAATCTCAATAGGGATCATACATGCTCTTGTGTACACAGATCAAATCCAGATCACAGAGCCTAAAAGTTGTTTAAATAGGCTGATCTCAGTTGTAGACAGTTGGTCTCAACTAGCAATTTCCATTGCCAGCTGATTCTTATCCCCATCATCTATAAAACCTGATACATAACAAATTCTATAAAGTTTTCATAAAAAATTGGGAGTAAATAACATACCAAAATTTTCTTTTCTTGATAATCAACAGTTGCTAAAAATAAATCAATTGGTATCTTTTTATTTACATTATTTTTACCTGTTCCAGTTGTTAACCTGTTATTAGCCTGAGATAGTACAAATGCTGTTGTGTTTTTAGGTTGTGAGGCACATATTTGTTTGGACAAGTGCCTTGATGAATAGCCTGTCTGAGCATGTTTTGAAGATCATAGTCACTACCCCATACATCAGGAGCAAGGAAATTTTCAGGTTTATTGACATTAAGGCGACTGGCCATCTTATTACAAAGATTCATTATCCAGTTAAACACATCCTCAGGTGGTCTGCTCAACCCAGACCTGAGATCATGAGAAATGACCCATGTCTCCTCCCTGACTCATAATTTTGCTCTCAAACTATACCACACACTTCATTAAACAATCCCTTAAGATGCACAACTGCCTTGTCAATGTTGTTAAGAATTACAGTGTACTATCTGTTATGATCAATGCCAATAAATTTTCTCAATGCTATATCCAATAGAAGATCCCTACTTTTTATAGTATTTCTGAACTCTTTTTTACATGATTTAGTAGCCCCTTTCAAATTCCCAATTCTTTGTTCCTTTGTTTCTTTGCTGCTACTGAATATTTATTGGGTTTTTGCTACTTCTGTAAGATTTTATTGGATATTTTATTTGCCTGTCTTTTCATTGGTATTCATGACTGTCTCTATTATATTTTATTCTAATTGGCTGATAGGCATATTTATCATACTGCATGTGGGGTATATTGATCTTTTATTATCTTCAAGTTGAATCAGTGTACCAAACAAACACTACATTAATATTGCACTTGAAGCAAAATTCATTAGGTTCATGCTGAGATTCCCAAACTACTTTAGTTTTATTGAGTCAACTGACAAATACCAAGCTAAAAGAAACCAAATCCAGAATAAATATATAATTTAAATTTTAAAAAACAGGCCATTAATTGGCCAGTTTTTGGATTTTGGAGCCATTACTGGTATATCAATATGCCAAAAGTTAGTACCTAAACCAAGGACAGGATTAGATGGCAACTTCTGGCTTGCTATTATATCATTAATGGCCTATAAAATTTAGAAATCAACCAAGAAACGGCATGTTTCTTATTTTAAATTTTATATTGATTCTGGATTTGGTTGCCATTAGATTTGTTGTTGTCAAAGGAAGCAATGTACATATATGTAATTGGTAATGCTTGCCAAAAAGATCCTAATAAAGCTTATGATAAATGAATTGTTAATATTTAATATATTTTTTTATGCTGATTTAACTTTTAGAAAATATGAGATCAATATATTGCAGAAAAAGGATGCAATAAACCAAGAAACTTGTGCCCTTATATAGTTCTTGTTATGTGTTTAATTGGCTGTGAGAGACAAAGAAAAGAACAGAAAATAGGAAATAAGGAAGAAAAAAGACATTTAGATTCTTAAAATTTCTTTGTGGTTATTAATGGGAGCCTTGTGTTCAAGTGTGGCAGGAGGATCAATCAGAGATGATAGGGAAGATGCAGGTTGGGTGCAAGTGAATTGGGCATGTAAAGAAAATGATAAAATCCTATTTTTCATCTATTGTTAGTTTACACAGATCTGTGTACTTCTCTTCTGTTATGGGTATAGAGGGGTAAAGAGAGCAGAGCAACAAGGGGTCAGATGAAGATTGTAGTGGTAGTTCTCTGTATTCATCATATTAAACACTGACTCTGTGACGGATCCAGTCCTAACCAGTCCATCCTGCCATTATCCTGCCCTTGACTCTTATTGCTGTTACCTTCCTGGGAAAAAGCTTTGAGGAGCTTAGCCTCCAGGGAGGCAATTTTATTGGATAACACTTTATTTTCATCCCACCAACAAGCCATGATTTCAACGCTTTTTTCCTATTGTTCTCTCAACACCTCAATTTCACAATTTGCCATCTCTTTTAATTGTTGCAAGATTTCATCCCATCCTACCAACAAGTTCCAAGCATCCCAAGCAAAAATTTGGTTCTCTTTGGCAGAAGTCCCTTCCTTTGCAAAGTAATCAGAATACAGCTCTTTGAACGCAGCCTTTACTTCTACTAAAGATTTGGCAGGAACAGTCTTAGTGACCTCCAGGCTGGTCCAAGCTTCTTCCAATGTACTTGTAGGAACCTCCTTTCTTGCAGCAGCGGTTTCCACACAAAGGACCCCAAACTTGGCTCTCTCAAATTTTAACACTGAAGGCATGACAATTAGAAAATAGATGAGGGGAAAGCGTCAAAACCGACAATGAATATGAATATTTTTTATTTATGCTTAACTGTTTTTAATTATATACCATTCAGGGCATACACGGCTGAAAACCCCTCCAGTTCCTGAATCAACCAATGATTTGCGTCACATGGCCTATAACATTCAAGTCATCCAACATAGATCTATACCTGAAAGATCACCAATAATTCTCAACCTATGAGAATTGACCTACAATGGGCAAAAGTCACCTGACTCCATTCAACCCAATGTACCAATTTGGCATGGAGCTTCCCCAGCTCCCAGTGCCAAAACCCTGTGGATTGCACTACCTAAACTCAGCTATCAGTGTTCCAACTGGGAACCAGCTGATCAAACCTGAATTCCTAGGTATCCTTGTCTTTATTTAGTTATTTTTGCATTTAAGGGGTTTTTGCCTTTAAAACCTATTAAACTGCTTTGAAACTCAAACCACGTGGCGCCCAGCGCCTGAGAAAATTTGATAGTGGTGCATCTCAAATTCATTAGGTGGCGCGGCAGCACCTCTAACCCAATAAATTTGCCAACACAGCACTTTTAACCCAAATTCTGGGGGGTTTCCCATAGTTAACCTTAACCAAACTTCTTGACAAAGTCAAGGCCATTTTAATATAATTAAATCCTCATTAATTATATCCTGTATTTATTAATTAATCTTCCTGATTAACTAACCCATTTTGAGACGCCTAGTCTCCAAGATTGATTTGACTAATCTTGCCTCAATTCTTTTAGTTAGCCTAATCTAACTAAACATCCATATTCTGTTCTTTTATTAAACATAGATATCCAGTTTCTAGTAATCTTTCCTTCAAGAATTCCAAACAAACCTATCTATATGTAATAAACAGAAAAAACAGAACATCTTTATATTTTGGAGCATTTATTTGGCTAAACGCTCAGCAGTGACTGTAGTACGGTCACAGACTCAGAGAAAAGATCAAAGAAAGCACTCTGAGTAAAAAGTACATTAAGGTCATTTAAGTCCAGTATTATAGCAGCTGTTGGGAATTTTTATCAAGCAATGATGCCAATTATGACGGAGCTCATGGATTGGGGTTTCTGCAACCAAATCCATAAATTAGCAGTATAAAAACCAATGATGCTAAGTATGATGGAGCTTGCAGTTATGAATTGCAGCTACCAAATAACTTAAATTGGTTGTATAAATCATATGCATATTGAATCAGCAGTAGCCTGCTGACCTGGACCTTAAATCAGTCAATGGTAAGTGCTGCTGCGGCATTTAAGTGATACATGATTTGCCACTGCGCCACCTTAAAAATACACAGGAGCTGCCTGGCAAATATAGCAGGCGCCAATTTGCTTTTACATCAAGCGCCAAGGTGCTGAGTTCAATTCCCCATAATCTTGAATTCCCATATTTATCCCATTAATAAGCATTAAGCTTGTAGCATGCCAAGGAATTAGCAAGTGATCCCAAAGTAACTAAATTATTCCATGCCAGCAAGGATCACCTGTGCTGGGTGAAGATGAAGATATTCTATTGGTTGATATGCAATAAGTGCCAAACTAGATTAATAATTACCCAAATTAGGAGCGTGTTAGAATTTCCTAGAAGACATTGCTAGCAGCCCAGAGATTAACCTTGCAGAAGGTATAAGAATAATTAATCATTTACAATAAAATCATCTTTGAACCATCTTTATTTTATCTTTAATCTGGTTGACCTTTATCCTAATCCTTAAGTACTTCTGCGCAATCAGAAGTCATTGCTGGGCAATAATCATGGTTCCGTTCAATCCTGGCTCTTCTGATACAATACTACTCATATCTTCACATATTACTGTATTCCAGCAAATGTCCTGTGCCCTATAATATCAAATAATTGTGACGCTATAATGCAAAAAGCGCAACAGCAGCAATGTCATTTAGATCCCTGAATCAAATTTTACTGTCATATTGTAAATATAACATCAGCAAGATAAAATTATGCATGACCTGGTGGATATATGAAGCACTGAGATTTCACCACTTGAATGCTGTCCTTTGCCTTCTTATTGTCTTTAATTTGATGGTTCATATAACCATGTGGCTTTCCTCTGTTGACTCCCATATCTCTAGGATGACCTCCATAGTGGACTTGTATCTGTACCTTCTGAAATAATTGTATAAAGTCCAATAAAATACAGTACCTCTTAGAGAAACTTCCAAAAATGCCTAAAAATCAGACAGTGGTTGTTTTTACCACTTATGACATTATGGTCCTTTTGGGAGCCATAATTCTGGATATTTGCAGTCATTTCATAGTAGATAAGGAATCAAATCACTAGTTGATGTGAGGAGTTTTAAAAACACCATCACTAATTCTGGATTGTATGGGGTATCTTTGGACTCAACTCATTCAGCCCCGTAATGATTAGAGAAAATTGCACCAAGATTAAAGTCCCTACATCCATATATGGATATTTCACTTGGAGACCTAAATATCATTGTGGTATAGTTGGTAACTGACCTTAGTGATTTCAATGACAGTGTTGTTTTGTAGTAGTAATAGAATGATATGATAAGTCTTTTTACACTGTGATGTCTTTTTAGAACATATATTCTTTGATTTGAGAGTGTTTCTTTACTTGTATATCCCATTGAAACTCTTCATGACGGTTGCTTGGGTGTACTCAGGGCGTTCAGCAATAAGCCAAAAGTCCAGCCCTTTTGTGTTAAAGCCCATAATCTCCTAGATAATCTGATTAGTTGAACTTATTTGGCATTACTTTTATGAAATACTTGAGTTTTCCTCTTGAGAAAAAGAAGTTGTTGATTGTGTGGCTTAGTTAGTGCCACATGAGTCTCTTTAGAGGAGGATAATTGATGTTTATGTCTTCTTGTGCAAAGAAAAGGGGGTTCCCTGGTAAGCAGTGTTCAAAATTGGTGTCTAAACAACAGGCACCAGTTTCAATGGAAAGAGAATACAATTATTAATTTTCTTTTGTGTATTTAAAGCACTGTGTGTATATACTGTTTGTACTAGTCCTATGCTCTTGGATGTTAACTCCCACAAGCTCTTTGAATTGATTATCACTATGTGAAAGCTCACTATCACTTTAAAACCTCATTTTAAAACACAAAAAAATATTAATATAAAATCAAAAATATTATTTGTTTATAGTTTTAATATGGGTTGAATTTTAAAGAAAAATAGAAGATCATTGATTGGTCTAATTAGGAAGATGGATTTGATTTTTTATCCCCCATTTATTAAGTAAAAATCAATGACTTGGCTATGGAAAGTTCTTTTCCTTTTTGGGGCTTACTTTCAATCAAAAAAGTATAAATACAAAAAATTTTGACTGGGTTTGTTTGCTATTGTGAAAATGTTGTGAACTTTCTAATTTGATAATTATTTTTTCTAAATATATCTTTTATAAAGAAATAATATACATCTTGGTTTTGCTTAAAATATGGAATATCCTTTTGTGAGTTTGATTTGTTCTGTCTTTTGGGTGTATAATCAACTTTGAATGTGGCTATATTTTTTACTGGCGCTTGATACATCTTGTGTGCCAAATTAGAATTATTAATGGCTTTTTTACTGTTGTAACCAGAAAAATCTTTTACCAGTTATGTTTTTTCTGTGGATTCACTTTGATTAAATCTGACTTTGATTTGTTCATCTCAACATATGTGAAAAGTGCAATATGATATTTACTTTGACTGTGGAAGAATAAAAACTTTTAAAAGGTTATAAAATTAAAAGGTTGAATTATGTTAAAATAGCAGGCTCAACCCGCCAGCAAGGTTCCAACCAAGCGGGTTTGTGACCTGCAATCCAATTACCCAGTCACTTGAAGCCAGACCAGGAAGTCAACTTGGATTACCAAATCAATCAACATGAACAAATGGTGATCCCTCAAAGTGAATACCTTGATTTGGCACTTGACTCATTAGCAGGATCAAGCCACCCCCCTTCCATCCAGCTGTGTGATCACCAATCATGTTCCTGCTATCCATTGATTCACAATAGCTATATAATCACTATCTCACAATAAAGATTATTATCTATCCTCTAAATATTTTCCCCCTTGTAACTCTGCTAAAACAGCACAGTTACTATATTGGTAGCACAGGTAGGTTCTCCATCCTACCTTATCTTGAAAAATTCCGCCTGTTGCCTGCACACGCCGCGGCCAACAAATCCTCAACAGAATTATGTCTGGCCTCCTGCCTGACTAGATGCTGTATACTCCTGGTACCAAGATACCTGATGGTTTTGTTCTCTACCAAAACACAGTGATCCTGCTACCCGCCTTCAACGCCCTGTACGCTCCAGGGTTCTTTCAGGCACCCTCATCAATGCCACAACCAGCTGACAAGACCACCATGCCCGTCTATGTTGCACAAAGACTTTGCAGCGCCGCCTTGGAACCCTTTGTGGGGGCCAACAACGACAATGCTGCCGCATGGATCCAGTCTGCCCAAAGCAAGTTGACTCAAATGGAATGCCCACAGCAATTCTGGATCACAGAGATTTCCATTTGCCTGACCCACGGCGCTGGCACCTGGTGTGACAAGTGGCACAAAGACCACACTGATAAGAACTGGGACACCTTCAAAAAGGACTTCTTGGCAAGATTTGTGCTTAAGGATACAGTACTCATGATCATATGCCAAGTAAAGAACCTAACCCAGACAGGCGCTGTTAAAGAACTCACCCGCGCCTACGAGGAACTCTGTCTCTGCGCCCCATCCGATATGGCCTTTGACACACCAGCAACACACCTCATGTACTACAATGCTCTCAAGTTGCGCAAGATGAGACATGTGAACCTGGACCAAGTTACCAACCTACAAAGCCTGTACCATGAAGCAGAAAAAGCGGAACAAACCTCCAACACTCTGCACAAGGCACAGACTGGGAAACAAGAGAGACCCAAGGACTCACATTCAAGTGGGCGCTCCTTGCGACCACCTCCTGGAGGTAACGGCAACAACAACCACAAACCCACGAGTTTGAATGGGAATGGGAATAACAGCCAATCAAATTGTACCCATTTCCGTGTCACCACCACCCAAGGCAACCAAGATGAGGAAAAAGCCCGGGGAGTGCACTAAGCGAGCCAAGCTCTCCCCACGCAACTCCTGCTTTGTTAAACAATGAATACCAACCCAAGGACGTGGACCAATGCCCAATGATCCAAGTGCCCTCAGAAGACCTGGTACTGTACACCATTACCAGACATCCCAATAAATTGATGTCTTACCCTTTCTGCTTTTGCAGTTACACAGGCTCAGCACTATTGGACTTTGGCGCAGATCAAACTTTAGTCAACAGCAGCTTTGTGAACAAATTCAAGCTGGCCACTAATCCTTTGCAGATTAAAAATGTGGTCCTGGCTGATGAACATCACATTGCTGTGACAAAGGAAACTGCCCCCTTCTCTGTCATGCTTGAGAACCTCCACTCCACCATCCAAGGTCCCTTCATTGACTTCCCTAAGTTTGACATTGTACTGGGACTAGACTGGTTGCAGATAAACAACCCCCACGTGGACTGGGCAACCTCAGTGCTGACCATCAAGCGCAAAGGTTTCAATCACCAAATCTACCCAGACTCTGTAGACCAACTCCTACAAGACCATGTCTTTGTACGCATCACGGAGACATTGGATGAGAAGGAAAACCTGAAAGCAATAGACTGGGACTCCTGCCAGTATGAAATCATACACTTCAAGGACCACCAGGACATCTCCACGCCGCAAGACTGCAACATTGTGGCCCGTCACCCAGAAAACTTTAAGGAGGCGTTACCTGGGCTACCCTCTGAGAAATACATCCAACACTCTATCTAACTCAAGAGGGCCGTACCCAAGGCACACCCTATCTACAGGCTGACTCCAAACAAGGACAACACCCTGTGCGCCTATCTCAAGGAGGCACTGGTAAAAGGACTTATCTGCCCCTCACAGTCTCTCTTTGGGGCTCTGTATTTTTTGTGGCTAAAAAGGATGGTAGCTTACGCCTGGTCACAAACCACCGCGCCTTGAACAAAGTCACCATCAAGAATTGTTACCCTTTACCACTAATTGACAATCTCTTTGACGCCTTGGGAGGAGCCTCCATCTTCTCTAAGATTGATCTAACCGCAGGCTACAACCAGATCCGCATCAAGGAGAAAGACATCCCCAAGACAGCCTTCTGCACTAAGTGCAGCTCCTACAAATGTGTGGTACTCAACTTTGGCATGACCAATGCCCCGTCCACCTTTGTAACCTTCATGAACAAAGTATTTATGCCACACATAGGCAGACACGCCCTTGTGTTCCTGGACAATATCATTGTCTACAGCCCCTTGGTAGAACAGCATCACAAGGACCTGGAGGAAGTCTTTGCAACCCTGGCATAACACAAATGGCTGGCCAAGCCCTCTAAATTCCAGTTCTTCCGGGAGCAACTACCCTTCTTGGGACACATAGTCTCAAAGGACGGCATCAAACCCAACAGTCAGAAGATACAAGCCATCTGCAAAATGCTACCCCCCAAGGACAAGTCAGAACTACGCACTTTCTTGGGAATGGTGGCCTATGTACGACGCTTTATACCCAACTGTGGCGTCTTGACCGCCCCCTTGTCTGCCATAACAGGCGCCAAGTCCAAGTTTTTATGGACCCCCCAATGTGACCTCTGTTTTAGACGTCTCAAGGAAAAGCTCACAACAGCGCCCATCTTACAATAACCCAAACAAGACAGAGAGTATCATATGGAAACCAATGCTTCAGATGCATCCATTGGGGGAGTACTGCAAATTAAGAATAGTGACAGTGATTTCCTGCCTGTAGCCTACGAGTCGCGCAAGCTGACATATGGAGAGTGTTGATCCCCTATCCACGACAAAGAACTACTGGCCATCATACACTGCCTAGTCAAATGACGCTGTTACCTGGAACGGCAGGAAGAATTCACAGCACTAACCAATCATAAGTTGCTCATCTATTTCAAGACACAGGTGAACTTGTCACGCCGCCAAGCGCAGTGGATGGAAATCCTAGAAAGGTTTAATATGCTCATCCAATATAAGCCCGGGGCCAAACTTGCCATGGCAGATGCCCTGCTCCACCTGTATGTCTGCGCTTCTAGGGGTGAAAATGGGCTCAACCCAGACTGGCCTCTCCTAGTGCTCCGTACAAAAGACAAAGGGTTCCCCGCAGGCACAACCAATATCACCAAAGAAACAGTCATCAAGAATGAACACCTCTTTGCTGACGTATACGGGACTCTTCACAGAAAGATGTCGGATGGCACAACCATTCCCTACATTCCCACACATCAACAAGTCAATACCATTCTTTGCTACCACAGAGATCTTGTACATACTAAGAGCCAAAATCTATATGAATTCCTAAAACATAAAGCCTGGTGGCCAACCTTATACCGCAATGTCCAGGAAGTGCTAGAACAGTGCAAGGTCTGCAAAAAGTTTTCCAGAAGCAAAACCCTGCCTAAATCTGTACTCCCCATTAAAACCCAACTACCGTTCAAGGTATGGGCTCTGGACATTGTGGGCCCCATGCCAGGAAAGCACAACAACAAAAAGTACATCATCACAGCCATCAATTTTGCAACAAGGTGGCCAGTAGCCCAAGCGGTGAAAACACACACCAGTAACAATGTCCAGCAATTCATTGGCAAAGAAATAATCAGTAAGTTTGGAAAGCCAGAACTCCTGATAACCAATGGGGGCAAAGAATTGACCTCCAAAAACACCAATGTGTACCTTGCCAAAAATGGGGTCAAACACATTGTCACAACACCATACCATCCACAGGCCAATGGACGCGTAGAGCGGCTTAATGGTAGCCTCTTGCAAGCCTTAGCCAAACTCACTGTTGGGAGACCTGAAGACTGGTATAAGCAGCTACCAACTGCATTACTTGTGTGCCAAACCCAAGTGAACAGATCCACCGGGAAAAGCCCATTTGAACTGATATACGGCACACAGCCTAATATTATTCAAGCATTGACAGGACCCAAGCTGGAAATTCCAAGTCAAGTCCCCCTCGCTCTGATCCTCAAGTAATAGAGGCCAACAGCAAACAAGCAGCCAAAGAAAAGGAACACTTACAAAAAACCTTTGTACCCATTTACCAGATACATGAAGTTGGGGACAAAGTCTGGGTCATGAATATTGACAAAAGCAAACTACAACCTGAAAAAGTAGTGCCAGCAATCATTCTAAAGGTAAACAACAATAACAATTACCTTGTGCAAGGGCTTAGAAAACGCAAGCAAGACAAGACCTTACACCACGACCGCCTACAACCCTGCAAAGCAAGACAGAAACAACAAGAAACTGCCCTGCCCGCCACCAAGCAACAACTGGTTCAATATGGCGCCTGGGCTCCTGACAACCTCCCTGACAACCTGCCTGCTGAGGAGGCCAACTTTCAGTCGGGGGGTGTTAAAACCACAGGCTTGACCCACCAGCAAGGTTCTAACCAAGCAGGTTTGTGACCCGCAATCTGATTACCCGGTCACTTGAAGCCAGACCAGGAAGTCAACTTGGATTACCAAATCAATCAACATGAACAAATGATGATCCCTCACAGTGGATACCTTGATTTGGCGCTTGACTCATTAGCAGGATCAAGCCACCCCCTCTTCCATCCAGCTGTGTGATCACAAATCATGTTCCTGCTATCCATTGATTCACAATAGCTATGTAATCACTATCTCACAATAAAGATTATTATCTATCCTCTAAATATTTTTCCCCTTGTAACTCTGCTAAAACAGCACAGTTACAATAATTAGGTGTTTATATAAGAAGGCAATTGAAGAGTCTCCAAGCTGAGTTCTAGAAAACCTGATATCTGTATAAATATGGCTAAATTTCCCCAGAATCAATTAGGCTGTACTATCTGAGGGATTATGACAAATCCAATTAAATCCAATTCAACGGCTGGGTATCTCAGAAAAGATTAATTAACTGGGAAGGTTAATGGATGCATAGGAATAGAGTTGATAGGAAGTCAATTATAGGGATCAAAAGAGCTTAACAGTATAAAGATAGTACTTAAAGCTAATCATATTAAGCCCCATATAAGATGAAAATGTTGTTCATCATAGAGTTATAATAAATTAGACTTGTTGAAATGGAGATAATGATATACTTATTAATGACCAGCTTATTCCCAGTTGGAATTTCAGAAAACTTAAATCATTTGATTAATAATAGGTTATTATAACAAGGAATTAGGCGGTACTTCAAGCTATAAAAAAATGTCCAGGTAATAAATCAAGGTGATTCAGGACAACGACCAATAATGTTTTATCAGGATCAATAATAAATACTTTCCAAAAAATAATATCAAATGCTTTAATAGGGTTATTGGCAGTGTTTATGGGGAGATTCAGGTGATATTTCAAAGCATGTAGTGCTTTAAGCTGAATGTACCCCCAAAAATGGTATAAAAATGAAAAATAATATAAAAAATAAAAAAAATTATTCAACAATTGTTATTTACCTCAATATATTTCAGTTCATTTTTGTGCTTGTCACTTTTACTTGAAAAAAGAAAAGTTTAGAGCTTTCAAAGGAGAATGTAATACCTCAGAAAGATATGGCTAAGGGCTCATTGGGGAACTCTTGGGGTGATATTTGTCATAGATAAAGGGTAGGACATGCCATTTCAAAAACAGCATTCCAAAAAACACTATCTCAAATTACGCTATCTCAATTTATTAGTAAAAACGCCATTTCAATTTAGGCATTTTGACTAAGAAAAACAAGTTTTAAAATTTTAGATTTTTTCAACTCCAAAAAATTCTAGAAAAATCAAAATCAAAAAACATTTCTAGGCTTAAAAAGCCTCAGGATTTTAAATCTGCAATAAAAAATGGGGTCAACTAGTAGCAACATAGTTGCATAAAGCCCAAAATTTAAAATAATTTCAAAAACAACTATTTTCATCTATTAAAACTATAAACTATGCTTTAAAATAAGCATATAATTGTACCAAATACCAAAAAAGTCAAAGAATCATAAAATCAAAGGAAATAAGAGAGAAGATAAAGAATACTTTATTGGGAAAGGACTTAAACATTGGTAGAAAGAGCAACTGAGATAGCTTGGAGATGCTCAAGCTTTCTATCATTAGCATAATAGACAAGGACCACCTTGCTGATTTCAGTATACTTTTTCAATGCCTTGGTGATCTTGGGGGGATCACCCTTGGTCTTCATGCCAGTCTTAAAGAGGTGGGCAGAGATGGACTGCTGGGTTTTCAAATGGACCATGATCTTGTTGAATTTGGGCTTATGAACCCTGACCCTTGTAGCAAACTGGCTATGCCACCCTTCAAGGGAAGAGGTGGTATTGCTTAAACCATCTTTTACCTGCTTAAAGCAGTTCCAGGTGATTGAGTCACTGCCCTTTCTGATGTGGCGTGCTCCTTGAAAGATACTAACACAATTAGTTTCAAAATACTCAATAAAGGGCGCAAAGGCTGCCTGGTTGGCTATAATATATGGGTGACAGAGTAGGGCGTCGTAGAAGACATTTGTCTCCTCCTTTCTCACAAGGACAAGGGCAGCAAAGAAATTGAAAACGTCCTTGGCTTCTTTAGGGCCTTCAGAGTTGAACAGCTCATGAAGATCAGAGCACTTTTGGAGGCAGCGGCAGAGTGCCTGCCGGAAGTGGAAGTAGCATCCCTGAGGGGAGCTCTTGAAGACTCTAATAAAATCATTTGCCTGAGCCTGTTCAAAATCCACTGCCAGATATTTGTGGTAGGGAAGGCTTTCAGGCTTTTTCTTGGTTGGGTTGGGAGGGTCTTCTTCTTGGGAGATGGATTTTTCTTGTGCCCTCTAGTCTCCTTGGGCTTCTCTTCAATTGTTGGGGGGATTTCATCCAGTTTGGCCTTTAAAATTGTAAGTGCACAGACATAGGTTTCCTGCTTCTTATCTGGGAGGAAAAAGAAGTCCAGGGGAGGAACCAGATTTCCAACCTGCCCATGGATATTCCAAAGCTGGCTAAAGAGCTTTGGGCAGGTGGAGAAAGTGCCATCTGCAAGCCAGGTCTTGCACTTGAAGAGGTTTCACAGATCCTGGCTTGTTGCAAAGCTGATGATATGCTCTGGGGCATGTTGACCATCATGGAGGAGGAATCTCTTTTCATGGCAAGATAGTTTTTGCTCCTCAGTAATGATCAATTGGTCAATGGATCTTGCACTGACGCCTTCAGTGCTCAGAGCATATCTCTGATCAGTAAAATATCTCTGTAGTTTTGAGGCGCCACCAACATTGCTAGTTGGGTATCATTTAAATCAAGGAGCACATTGTTGACAACCTCAGTTGCAGTTTGATCCTTTGTGATTGGGATCACCTGGCAAAGAAACCAGCAGATAAGTTGATAGAGAGGATCAAAAGGCTTGGCACAGTTGTGGTTAACAGTAAGGACCTTAAATCCGGTGAACCCATAAGTTGTGAGCCTTGCTGGGCAGCCAATGTTATCACATTTTAAGTGATGTTGGCGGATGGGCTTCTTCTTGTCATTACAGATGAAGCTGTAGCCCTTATAGACAAAACCAACACCTCCTTTATTTGTCATAATTGGATAGCTAATAGAGTACGTTGTTGGCACAGCAAAGGTGCCATTTTGGTTGCATACATTGTGGATTGAGTTAATATCCCAGAGCTCAATTGGCTCATCTGCAGGAGCACCAGTCTCAGGCTCCTGCTCATCTTCATCCTCAGGCTCTGAAGTGGGGTCAGAATGGCAATTGAATGTGAATAACTTCTCTTGTGAACCAGAAGGGGAGTAAATAAAAGAAGAGTGGGGAGGGGTTGGGCTTGTTTCCTCAGGCTCTGGTGAGGGTGTAGGTGTCTTGGGAGGAGCTTTACCCTTAGCAGGCTTCTTTTTAGGGATAGTTTTGACCTTCTTGGCCTTGGGAGGAGTGGTCTTGCCTTTGGAGGCCTTGGAGGCCTTGAACGCAGCTTTGTTGATGGACTTGGGAGGCATCTAAAAGTGAATTAGTATCAAAATATGAGCAATTTGGGGGTTGTTTTTAAAGAGAAAAATGAGATTATTTTCAATATAAAAAGTAGTACTTTTTAATATAGAATTGTAGAAAAGATTTAAAAATATATAATATCAAAAATTCAATGTTTTTTTTGTAAAAATAAAATTTTTATTAGTAAACAAGTAGGCAAAACTTTGAGTTTTGACTGAAAACTTGCTTTCAAAATGGCGTTTTTGAAGTGACACAATCAAGGTGCCATAGCTCAAAAACATAGTGTTTTTGACCAATTTTTATATTAAATTAACAAATCTATGGTGGAGCTACCTCAACTGAGCAAAAAGAGTAAAACTTTAATTTCTCAAAAACTAGCTTATACAGCTGGGGGTAAAAATTACCCAGTTGTTTAGAGGAGGCCAAAAAATATATATCCACAAAGTTTCATATGTTTTCTTACATTCTTTATTATAATGATTTTTGACGTGAAACTATACTTTTGAAAAGTGGAAAGCAAGAATTATGGTGGGGGAGTTGATATAGCGTAGCCTGGCATCTTAGGTAATTTCCCCTCATTTTCCCCTATCTATTGTGCGCCTTGAATCAATTGGGTGATATGAAACTTGGTGGAATTTGAAGTGATGTAAATCAAAATGGCATAATCATCCCCTTCCATATTAAAATCACTATTGAAATATTTTATTAAGAGAACCCTTATCAACATATCCATGTATAATAAAGTTATAAATTACATATAACAAAACTGGCTTTTTTCAACCAGCAATGACAATTGCTAGAAGGACTATCATGGTGGTGTCTATTTAGGTTGTTCTTAGTATAAGTGTCTTGGATTAATAATATAGGAACATCTTCTGGCTCTATACCACAGGCTTTATTTTAGTTCAGGTATAAGCTTATTTTAGTTAAAGTAAATAGTGTGATTCAAAATGAGGTAAAGTTGAGATGGCGTAAACACGCCCCACACTAAGTGATTTCATATGTAAATAAAGTTAGCAAAATAAGATTTAATTAATCTGACTTGAAGTGACAGAATCAAGATGGTGTAAATTTGAGATACCACATTGTAAAGGTATATATAAATTTTAACTATTCTATTGTTTATTTTAATATTTTGTGATTCAAAATCACTAACAAAAAACGCCATCTCAAATTAAATTTGAGATGGCATAAATAGAAGTGGCATTTTTGAGATGGTAAGTTGTACCGGATAAAGACATCTTGGTCAACATTGTTTGCCCCAAGAAACCCCAACAAAAAGGAGCCACCAGCAAGAAAGTGTCAATAAAGACTTACTCTGACCTGAATCCAGCAATTAACAGGAAGTGGGTGGTGACCAAGCAGGTGCACCTTCAAACAGAATCCATAAATATGCCGTTTAGGGCCTGAAAACCCAAAAACTAGGTAAAATGGTGTTTTTCAGTCAAAAATTTATTTGACATCAGAAAGATTTTGGTCACCTCTGAAGAGCTACTTGTCAGAATTCACCCTGCTCATATTAGCATTCCCATCCTACCTATATGAGCTGGGTTATAGCTCAAAACTACCTTATTAGTTGAATAAAACTCACATTATCTCCAAAGTTATCAATCTTATTTATTTATGGTAAGTAAAACTCATGGAAATTGTTGCAACTGAACCAATGAGGATTCAGTACTTGGAATTGAGGAATACAACAATCCAATTGAAAGGACAGAATAGTAAGAATAAGGTATTGTTTATTGTAGAATATTGTGATTAATATACTATATGGGGAAAGCCACAAGGCCACAAGGGGGTGGCATAGTGGAAAGTTCCATGTAAGGTTTGAAGCCAAGGAATAACTCATGCAGGGATCAGCAAGTAGAATTGGTAGTGCTCCTAATTAGGATGAAGTGCCCGCTATTTGATATTGCCATCAGATTAATCCATAATGTTAGATACAACAAGGGGTGGCTCATCAAGCGCCCCCTGTGTATTGTAAGATACATTAGCAGGCAAGTCTGGAAACTTGGTTGCAACACCCCTCTTGCCCCCTGCTTGTCGTCAGACACCAAGACTGGAGTCTGCAAAAGTCTGGGAAGGTCCGCACAAACAACTTTTGTGTGAGGATGGCATGGCAGGGGCGCAAGCAATCATGGTGAAGCTTCTTGGTGTTACCTTGGGCATCTTCAAGTTGATAGCTGTGATTTTCATAGACTGTAGCTATCTTGAAGGGCCCTAGGTGGTTGGGTTCCAACTTGGCAGAATTGAGGTTTAGGGTATAGACGGGATCATCTACGGTGTATCTAGCTTTGAGGTGCTTTGTCCCTCCTGCAATCCGCTTGTGTTCAATTTCCTGGGCTTTGTCACGCCATTGGTCTAGGGATGGAGTTGTTACTAAGGGAGGCTTGTCGAGAACCTTGAACCATAGCTTTCCCTGTTCAACTCCGGTCAGACTATCAGGTGTCACAAAGGCCAGGGTACTGGGGCTGAACCCTGTGCCCCTGTTGATTCATGCTTGCAGGATAAGTAGAGCGGTGGGCAGGTGTTCAGTCCATGCAGTGTTAGGTGTGACAAAAATCACTGGATAATATGAAGCCATTTCTAAATGATGGGGAATTACCACCCAAATCCACATAGAATTGATGATTAACCACCAACACGGCTTCAGATATTTTTTTGTGAAATTTCCAATTGTAACTCCAGGATTAAGTAGAACAATTATTCCTAACCAGAGTAAACCAAGATAAATGACCTGGGAAAGCATCAATGCATCTTCAGCGTAGAATTCTGGGCATTGGGAAGTGACACAATTTTCAGTTTCAAGAATGGGGGGAGAAGCTACAAAATTGGCTGGCATGAAATTGACATTTGGCGGCACTGACAACAAAGTTCCAGATACTGGGCCCCATCTTCCTGAAATAATTCAGTTCAGAATAAGATTGTACAGGATATACCACAACAACCCAATCACAGGATGCATTTTTAAAATTTAAAATTAGAACTTGGGATAATTGATTTCTATTGAGTAAATTTAGGAGGACTCAACTCTTAGAGTTAAACAGGGAAAATTATTCAATATATATCAGAATAATAGACTAAGCAATACCACCTGAGTCTTGACCTCCTATTCCTTCTAAATCTTCAAGTAAGTATCTAGTCCAGGTTGCAAAGAACCCTTGCATGACCAGTTTCTGACAACAATGCTGATTAATAAGCTTATATTGGGTGATCCTCATATTACGACAATCTATCAACATCAGTTTGAAAGGGGGAGCTGGTTTCAGCTGGCAGACTGGAGCAGCTGTGACCCATTTTCAATTGACTGTTTGGTTTAAATCCATTAACTCAGTCAATTTTGATACAGGTTTCCTGGCCTTCCAAGCCTTCTTAATTGGACAGACAATATCCAACATTATGGAACCTACCATGACATTAGGGTGCTCTTGTGAGAGCTTGGCAATCAATTAAACCAGTGAGCTATTTAACTGTTCCACATGTCTATTGTCTTGAGGATGATATGGGGTCATAACTATACGTTGGAGCGTGTTCTTAGCACTGTATACCTTCATGACATGCCCAACAAGTTTGGGGCCACCATCTGTGATGAGGTGTTTGGGTCACCCAAAGCGGGCCACAATTTTCTTGCCAATAAAGTGGGTAATGGTGGTGGCAGTGTGTTGGTTGTTGCCCAGGCCACTGGCCAGCAAGTAAGTAGTCAATGGCAGTGATAATGTACTTCTTTCCTAGTCTGTCTTTAGGGAGTGGTCCCACAATGTTGAGAGCCCACTGCTTGAAGGGTTCCATGGCCTTGATGGACAGGAAAGACTTGTAGGTGCAGGTTTTGATGTGTTCTTTTTGCACAACACACACGTTTTGAGGAGGTCCAAGATGTCTTGACGCATGCGCGGCCACCAAACCTTCCGTTTCATGATCTCAAAGAGGCTACACCCTCTGATGTGACCCAGGGTTTGGTGGTAGTGTCAGGATTGTCAATTCTCCTCCTCTGGAACCCCATGCTCAAGAACGGGAATCAAACCCGGAACCTGGATCCCCCCAGGCCGCTGGGCCTATGGACTGCGGGACTGCCCACATTTTTCTGGGGTTGAGCCCCCGCAAGCTGACGCTGAAGATGATGGCCCATCCAGTGAAACAGATCAATTCAAGGAAATTATTGCACCAAGTGGAGTGCCAATCACAACACCTAATGGAGGCGCCAAAGCAACAACTATTAGCTTCATGAGTTTGAAGTCTACACCAGCAACCAATCAAGAGCCAACCCAAGGGAGAGGCACCGGCCCACAACCTGGCCCCATGACCATGACGCTAGAGCAAGATAAACAGGTAGCTAAATTGGGAGTCTCAACCAATGAAAGAACTCCCGGGCCAAGTACCATTTTGCTGCCTTTAGACCCAAGTACCCATTTCCCCCGGCCCTGCCTTTTCCAATGCCCTGATGATCCCCTCATGGAAAATTTTAAGTTGGAGGTGGGGTGCTATATAGACCCAAGGACCCCGCGCTCCAAACTTATTGCCATTTTTGAATAAAGGTTATGTTACTTTGGCTTATACAGCTATTGACGTATTTTTTATTTGCTGTCTAATAATTCAGTTTGAGATCTCCCAGCCCTCCTGTCCCACTGTCTGCAGTTTTCTGTCCACCTGGTGTACCCTTTGGGCCCATTCACTTCACTGATTATCCCTTGAAGCCCAAATACAAGGACTATACAACAGAGAAAATCCTTGAACTTGACCCGTTAGCCCGCATCCAATCCTCTATTAGAACTACTGCCAAGGCCTATGGATATTCTCTACACCCAAACTATTTAGAGGAAAATTTAATTATCTCCTGGCTTATAATATCTACATGGAACCGCCTGTAACACCAAAACCAATGCCAGCCTCTTCACCCAGCCTTCCAATTAATCATACCAGCAAGCTTTTTGGTATAGTGTACATCACCCTCACAGGGGTGGTGGACACCATTGTACCGGCTGCCGGCCCGTGGTCTTGGGTGGGGAAGTCTGCTTCCTACCTTCTAAATTTAGCTACTCTCTTGTGGTGGACCCTGCCCGCAAAAACCCCGGCCCAAGTTACCCCCAAAAACAGCAGGCCAGCCACCCTAGACTGGATCCCTGACAGGTAGTGCAATATTGTGTTCCCTCGTTGTGTGGTGGGAATGTAAGGCGTCTTCTCACCTGTCTCTGCCTGGTGGCAGACGTTACCAGCATCAGTGGTGAACTGACTTTTGTTGTCCTTCAATTTGGAGATGGTGACCAAGTTAAGGCCCTTGTAGCAAGTTGTCTCAGGGTGGAGGTAGAGCATGGGCCAATCTGGGTCCAAGCCATTGTCCCCAGTGATGGACGCTACATAGAGTTGCAAAAGAGCGTCAGCTGTGATAAGTTCCTTTCCAGGCTTGTACTCAATGCACAACTGGTAGGGGATAGACGCTCAACCCATCCTGCTTGGCGACATGTCAAGTGGGACTGTGTGTTGAAGTACTGCAGTGACTTGTGGTCTGTCAGGATGCGGGGTGGAAAGGTGGCCCCTTCCAGGTAACAGCGCCATTTCTCAATGCAGTGCACAATTGCTGCCAACTCTTTATAATGTATAGGGTAACATTGAACTGAGTCAGTAAGCTTCCTGGACTTGTATACCATGGGGAGTAAGGCGCCTTTGTCAGTTTCTACCTGTATCACACCCCCTATGGCTCTTTCAGAGGCGTCTGTCTTGAGTTTGTACTGGAGGTTCCAATTGTGGAACTGTAATACGGGTGAAGTTGTAAGTCTTTGCTTCAACATCTCAAAGGCTTGATCTCTGGCAGGGGTCCAATGGAAGCGCTGTTTAGTGTTTAGGAGCTCAGTAAGGGGTGCAATTAGTTCCCCGCAATTGGGAATGAACTTGTGCACATAGGCAACCATGCCTAAGAAGGTACACACCTGGCCCACATCAGTGGGAGGCAGCATGCTGGTGATTGCCTTGATTTTGGCAGGGTCAGGCTTTATCCCTTGGGCAGAGATGGTGTGCCCAAGGAATAGCAGCTCTGACTTGAGAGACTCACATTTGGAGGGTTTATCTTTTAGCTGGTTTTTCTGAAGTGTATTGAGGACAGCACAGAGGTGTTGGAGGTGCATGGTTTGATCTTGACTAAAGACAATAATGTTGTCAAGGTACACAACCACACATTTCCCAATCAGTTCCTCAAATGCTTTGTTCATCAACATGGCAAAGGTGGAGGGAGTGTTGGTCATTCCAAAGTTCATGACACAACACTCAAACAACCCATAGCGCGTGCAGAAGGCAGTTTTTGCCTCATCCCCTGGTGCAATGCGGACCTGGTTGTACCCCGCAGTGAGATCAATCTTGCTGAAGACCTTTGCACCTGCAAGTGTATCAAACAGGTTGTCAATCAGCAGCAGAGGGTACTTGTTCTTAACCGTCACCTCATTTAGGTTGTGGTAGTCTGTGACCAGGCAAAGGGACCCGTCCTTCTTAGCTACAAAGAAGACAGCCGCCCTGTATGGAGAGAGCAAGGGTCAAATGAAGCCCTTATCAAGCGCGTCCACAAGGTGCTGGCAGAGGGTTTCATCTTCCTTTGGTGTGAGACGGTATAATGGTTATGCTTTAGGTAACAACCCTTGAAGTTTTACAGTGTGCTGGATCACCCAGGGAGGAGTTAGTTGTTCAAGTGTTCACTGAATACATCCTTGTACTCCTTGAGGAGTGCAGCAAGCGCTGGTGGTGGTTAGGAGGTCAAGGGAGGGACCGTGGATGGTTCAGCACGGATAACTTTGACTGAGCATTGGTTAAAGTCTAGTTTCCCCCTTGAAATTGTACAAGCCTGTCTCCATTATTCTGACAAAGACAGTATCATGGAGTAACTTGCTCATTTCCATAGGGTAAATCTGGAACCCCACCCCATTTCTGTTGAGGGTGATGACAGAGGTATCCCAATTGATGTAGGGACGGTTGTGCCAAAGCCAGTCAAGCCCAGCAATCACGTTGTGGCTGAGCCCTACCATGATTGGCCCAGAGAGCTTAACCTGGATGTTCCCCTTTCTCACAGAGAAGGGTACCGTCTCTTGGGTGATGGCAACTCTGTGGGAGTCAGCTACTTGTACTGCTTTGAACCTGCTGGGCACTCAGTCTAATTGCTGAGAGTTGGCAAACGCCTGGTCCACCATAGCGTGGTTGGCCCTGGTATCTACTAGTAATTTGTGGGTGTTCCCACAGAAACAGAAGGGATAGGACAAGTGTGTTACTTTATTTGAGGAGTGACTCACTTGCAATACGGGGTTGTCACTGTGGATTTGAAAGACGTCCAGGGTTTTGACTTTGTGAATGTTGTAGTTGTAGGTATTATTTGTGAGCAGTGATTGAGAGGATGGGTCAGGTGGGGTTGCAAGGTCTCTTGTTGCTACAACCCCCAGGCTTTTCCCTGATCCTCAATCTGCGCTAGCTGAAGCTCCCCCTCGTGGGGTGTTTAGTCCCATTATCCTGCTGACAGGGCTGGCGGCGGCCTACTTGATTGGGGCCACTGCCAGGTGTGGTACATGGTTGAGATGGAGCGTCACTGGTACAGTGGAAGCCCATTGAGGCCTGGTTGTTAGCCTCCACAATAGCCTTATAGCTGCTATCAATGGAAGTACAATGACCTACAAGGACCCACTTACAGATATGGGGTTTAACCCATTGATGATGAGAGTGAGTAGCATTGCATTTCTGTCAGTCACAGCTTTGGGGGTGGCAGCAAGAGCTTGTTGCCAGGCGGCAAGGTACTCAGGAACGGAACCAGTTTGTTTGATTGCTAGAAGAAGAGTTCCCACAATAATGGGGGAGAAGGTTTTGCTGTAGCGAGACTTGGCGGCGTCTCAGAATGCCGCCCAGGTAACGTCAAGTTCCTGGATGGCCTTGTTGGTGAACCACACAGTGGCAGGCCCCGTGAGGCGACCAGATGCAGTGGCAACCCACATGGGCTCAGGGACCTGACAGATGCAAAGGCGGGTTTCAGTAGATTGGAGCCAACTGACGATGTCAGCCCCCTTGACACCACCAGCAAAGGATTCTAGCTGAAGGTTGAGCATGCGCTGGGACAGATCTGACTGGGGCGGGGTGACGCTGGCGTCACGCTGCCCAAGGCGGAGTCAATTGTACACGCTGATGAGAACTAGCTGGTCTTGATAGATGACGTACCCGTTGGGGATGTCCCCCTTGGGGATTGGCAGGAAGGCCTCTTGTTGGGGAGTAGCCATACGACCTGTACTCCGTCCTTTCTTGGGGGATTTTGTTTTAGGTAGGCCGTAAACCTACTGCTGCTACCCCTGTTGCAACTGAACCAATGAGGATTCAGTACTTGGAATTGGGGAAGACAACAGTCCAATAGAAAAGACAGAACAGTAAGAATAAGGTATTGTTTATTGTAGAATATTGTTATTAATATACTATATGGGGAAAGCCACAAGGCCACAAGGGGGTTGCATAGTGGGAAGTTCCATGTAAGGTTTGAAGCCAAGGAATAACTTGTTCAGGGATCAGCAAGTAGAATTAGTAGTGCTCCTAATTAGGATGAAGTACCCACCATTTGATATTGCCATCAGATTAATCCAAAACGTTAGATACGTCAAGGGGCGGCTCATTGAGCGCCCCCTGTGTATCGTAAGATACGTTAGCAGGTGAGTCTGGAAACTCAGTTGCAACAAAATCAAACTCCTGTTTGTGTACGTTCCGTGTGCACCATCACAACACATGAAATTGATTTGGCACTATCTGCGGCCCCTGCACTGCTTTTTCTGTTTCCCCACCCAAAATTGAGGAATATGTTAAGCCTATTTGTCCATTTGTAAAACATTGTTTACATTTCTCAATCATTAGCTTTTATAATGTTTGTTCTCATTTTTAAAGCTTGCATTTTGCCTATACCTTTGCTTGGAGGTTATCACTTACAAATTTCAACACTGAAAATTATTTTGCTTCTCGATGTTTTCAGCATTTGGACTTGCATTCCTCATTTTCTCAATCTTTCTGAATTTTGAAGCTCCTCCACCATTGCAAAATTGAGGTGCCAAGAGATCTCTGAAGAGCCTACAAATGATCCAAAGGATTCATATGAAGAATTTTTCTAAGGTAATTTTTCCTACAAGAATACCCACATTCAAGGAAATTGTATTTTTGCTTGGGATACCTATAACCTGTTAGTAGGATTAAATAAGATGTTTTGAAGTGGAAGCTTGATGTAGACATATAACAGCAAGGTTACAAACCTAGAGAGGAATTCTTTTTGACTTTGTGGCAAAGTGGTAAGAAGAAAATAAGAAGATGAGTATCAAGGTAGCTCAGATGGAGACAAACTTGCCAAAGTTTTCCTAAAAGAGGCACTAAATGGTAAGAGTCAATGGGCATTATAAAATTAAGTTGAACCTGGATTTCCTGGATCTCACAAGGTTGCTTATCGATGCAAACCTGGGGCTGAAAACTGAAAATTCTCATATGAAATCTGAGCTTGCAGAGCTCAAATTAAATATTCTCTTTTACTTGAATTCAAACTGGGAATGAAAAAAGTATGAAATCCCCAGTCTCAGCAAATATTCACTTTTTAAGATATCCTAAATTGTTACCAACACTGTAGAATATACCCCCTAGAAAGGTTCTGAGTCAGAAAAGAATACCTGTAACTCAACTTGACCTTCATAAGACCCAAAGCTAGTACAGTCTAGCTGAGCTTACTAATTGAGATATCATGACTAACTAGCTGCATAAATGGAGAACACTGGCATTTGCCAGGAAAAGAGCCCCATATAATAGGAACATCCATCTACCCCAGATGCCGCAATAAACACTATATAATATCTTCTTAAATAAAGGTATTATCCATTCTATATTATTCCCCATTCTTTATTTTACTAAAACACCCTAGGTATGACACTATATATTTTTTCCTCATAGAATACCTTTGATTTAAAGAAGTTAAATAATTTAGGTTAACTTCTTATTTATGAATTAAGCCATTTCTTGGTCCAGATCTCAGCTTAAAATCTAAACAGCCAGCAACGACTCCACATTTTTATTTATCATCTTAGTAAATTTTTTTGATTCAGAATTTATGAACACGCTGCGAAAAAGTATGAGACTTCACAAGCAGAAACTAATTAAACCAGAAGTTCAAGTAGCATACAATTTTATGATTTAGGGATAATTAATTGTTGAGTGCTTACTTACAAATACTTCCACATTACTATTTGATAACGGGCTTCACTCAAAACCAAAACCAAAGGGTCCAGTCAACCAAGGATTGTAGTAGCTCTGCAGTGATGTCTAGACCAGGAACCCGTTTCTGTTGAAACCGCGACACAGACTTGCTTCAAAAAGTAAGCCAATCAATTAATAGCACCATAAAATCAGCCTAAATTTAAAATTTTAATAAATTCTTACTTCATATCCTCACTGACGCCACTTCCCCCAATACCAAGGTTTGGATAACAGCTGAAGCGAAAGCAAAGCTGCAACAATACCCAGTTTCACTAAGTAAACTTGAATCATGGCGGCATTACAGAGGGCCTTGGCCAATAGACGCGTGATCCATTTTAGTTGCAGAAGCACTTGTTTCATAGAGTTTCATGCAAATATGATAGATTTTCTAGGTGCATTTATAACAAATATTCATCAACGCCTTTAATCTCCCAGTAAAATAAAATAGTATTATAAATTCAATTTGTAACCCCACCTATGGAATAAAATATAAAACTTTAAAGTAGACTCTGTAGCTCGAGATCGGTTCTGAAGATATGGAGCATGAAATGTGACTCAATATATTTTTGTCTAAAGATGCATTACTGCAGTATAAAAGGGTGACAGAGAATGTTTGAAAATCATCAACATGTAAGCCTCAAAAATCATCATCGCTTTCTGTGCCCTTCTGGTTCAAGGTGCACCATTGAGCTCTAGCTCTGCTGCAATTATTCGCTGGGGCGGATATTACGGATGAAAGACTGGCTCTCCTGCAGCCGCTGGAGGCTATGAATCTAAAGCAAAGCCCAGCTATGGTGGCCAAGAAAAAACATCTCCCACCTCGACTGGTTCCTCTGGGGCTGACAATGAACCTTCATATGGTGCTGGAGCATCAGAAGCCGAAACTCCTAAAATGGAGGCAGGGGATAGCCCATCAGATGCCAATACACCTGATTCTACCGGAAGTGGAGAAGAGGCCACTGGAGGATATGAAAAAGGTACTGGTGGTGACGCCCCCGAAGCCAAAGAAGAAACGACACCTGGTCCTGAACCAAGTGATGCTGCTGAGCCAAGCACGTCAGCTGGAAGCTCTTCAGGAAAATGCCAATCCCCAAGCATGCCAGAAAATGATGCTGCCCCTAGCTCAAGTGGTTCTGGAGCTGATGGCAAAGATGGTGATTATAATTCAGAAAAAGACGCTTCAGACTCAGTTGCTGAAGGAAGCTCAACGAAGTCGGATGAGACCCCTAAGGATGCTGCTGAAGGAGGCGCAGAGAAACCAGCTGAAACTCCAGCCAATGATGCTGCTGAGGGAGGATCTAGCCCAACCACCCCTGATTCAAAGGATTCCTCAAAGAAGCCATCAGAAAATGCTTATGAAAAGTCAGGAAGCTACGGGACCCCTGATGCTAAGAAGTCTTCAGAAAGCAAAGAAAAAGCTGACAAGAAAGTGTATTAATCAATGCCATTAAACTACTTCATACATGTAACTTTACTATTTTACTTTAACATAAACCAGATTAAAATTGTTTATTTAAGAGGATACAAGAAAAGCAATATATTTATGCATTTTAAAATCCAAAAAATGTCATTCTTTTAAAGATTAATACATTATCTATTAACTGTGCCACTTTGCACTTTGAAATTTTGGTTTAATTTTCCGACTACTAAAGGTAAATAATTTTATCAACTTTACTAAGAAATTATTCACTCTTTACAATATAAAAAACTATGTTGAAATGAGAATTTTATAATTATAGTCAGATTAAATTATGATTTAAAACCTGTAGCTATCTTATTTCAGACACACTATTAAAGAGGCTTATCACAGCAAAATGACATGATTATTTCTGTCAGGATTTTGGAATATTGACTAATTATGGATTCAACCAATTAACACAGGCCAGCAGATAAACGCTCTTTGGATTGGCTTCAACAGAAAAAATGTGGTTGTGCAGGCCGCAAGATCAATGAATCATTAACCAAATCACATCCTGGTATTAACAAAATCCATGTTCCTAATTAATGAATGTAATATGCAGATAGTGTGCAATTAACTAATTCATCTCAATAGGCACATAAAGATGCAGAACATGATAATTACTATTCTAAACTTGAGTATATCCTAGAACAGAGGAGCTGACCTATTGTAATGGTAGAGTAACTTCAAAATTCAGAAAGATTGAGAAAATGAGGATTGCAAATCTAAATGCTGAAAACATTGAGGATCAAAATAATTTTTAGTGTTGAAATTTGTAAGTGATAAACTCCAAGATAAGGTACAGGCAAAATACAAGCTATAAAAATGAGAACAAACATTGTAAAAGATAATGATTAAGAAAATGAAACTAGATTTTGCAAATGGACAACTTGGCAAATTGGCTTGATGTATTCCTCAATTCTGTGTGGGGAAACAGCAAACAGCAGCACGGTGGCTGCAGATAGCGCCAAATTGATTCTGTGTGTTGTGATGGTGCACATGAAAACATACACAAACATGAATTTGATTTTCATGAAGTTTACTTATCAGAATAAATAAAATGGATAACTTTTAAGATAATGTGAGCTTTATTCAACTACTAAGGTAGTTCTGAGCTACAACCCAGATCATGTAGGTGGGATAGGAATGCTGACATGAGCAGGGTGAATTCTGACAAGTAGCCCTTCAGAAGTGACCAAAAACTTTCTAATGTCATAAATCAATTTTTGGCTAAAAACACCATTTTACCTGATTTTTGGAGTTTCAGGCCCTAAACAGCAGATTTATGGGTCCTGTTTGAAGGTGCACCTGCTTGGCCACTACCCACTTCCTGTTAGTTTCTTGATTTAGGTCAGAGTAAGTCTTCATTGGCACTTTATTGTAGGCGGCTCCTTTTTGTTGGGGTTTTTTGGGGCAAACAATGTTGACTAAGATGTCTTTATTGTCACAAGTGTTAAACTCCTATTAGCAATGCATATAGAGGAATCCCAACTACAGGATTTGAACCCTGAAACCCTGCAGGCTGCCAGCCCACAGCCCAGCTACTCAGCTGCCTGCAATTTTTTGGGCTCAAACCAGAAACAAACTCAATTTTGGTGAAACTCTTTAGACCTACCAACTTGGAGCCACCTACACTGATGCCCTGCCTGCAGAAGAATTCTGTTAGCTTTGCCAATGAGAGTGCTGACCTGGGCAATAATCCCAAGATAACTGGGGCCACTGCTGATGGGGAAATGAAGAAACTTCCCTTAGAATGTGGGCCACCAAAGGATGACAAATCCTACAGCTCAAAAGGGAATTCAAGTTTCCCTGCCCCAATCCAATCAATTAGAAATCCCCCATGCAGGATGCTACCAAGGGTTTCCAATCCCTGGTAGATAGTACCATCCAGTCTGAGGGGTTTTCAAAAGTTTTTCCATGGCAGATGGGCATAATTATACCCTGGGTCACCAGGAAGTTGCTCATTGCCATTATTATATTAAATTAATATGAACCTTTGGTTCAACCAGGTCATCCCATATTTGACTTTAGTTCTATTTTATTTGCAGACTAACCTCTGCGGCCTTGTCTCCCACACCCTTTAACCCCAAGAAACTGTGGACCGTCTTCCTGGGCTATATCAATCACCCAGAGCACCCTTTGGCCCAGTACATTTCACAGAATATCCCCTCAACCCGACATATTCAGAGTTCACTCTAGAGGAAATCCTAATCTACAACCCCAAAGCCAGAACCCAAGAGACATATATCATTGGCCAAGAAGGAGCCTGGAACACTGTGCCCCCCTGCTGTTCTGAGACAAATACAATAACTTGCCTGCCTTCCTAATGCCTATGACTCCACCCCCTTACCCTGTGGCTCAACTACCTGCAAGAATCAGTTGCTGCCAGTGAATCTACTTAAATTCAAATGTTTGGGGCAATGTATATCACCTTTACTGGCCTTGTTAATTCCATGGTGCCCTCTAGCAGCCTCTGGGCCGTTCTTGGGAAGTCCTTATCATATATTGTAAAGTTAGTACCCATCCTGTGGTGGGCTTTCCCTTCAGGGCCTGCAGGCCAACTTTCCGCAAGTTCTGAGGAACCCCCTACAGGATGGATCCTTGAAATTTATCCATGACACATATAGGTCATCATCTGAAACATATCTAGAAGATTTCACCATGGATTGGGCCACCATACCAAACACTGTAAGATAAAAAGTAACTAAGCTTATTTTATTAGAGTAGCTCTGATTAAGTGAAACAACCACCTTCACTAACCAGTAGCTGTCCTCTGACTAGCTAGCCCTGGGTAGTGGCCCAGGTAGACAACTGACTCTGCTTGGTTAAAGGACTCAGTTTTACAGTGTGTCTAGAACAAAACTAATGATATGGAAGTTGTCAAGCAAGATTCCATCTAAAAACACCCAAAAGAATGGGGGCCCTGCTGTGTTGCCCTAGTACTACTAGGATGTAAACAGAGACGTGAATAAGGCAGGTGGGTGGGCAGGTCACCTTAAAGCCAGCTTATTAGAATAAAAGACTGATGATTCTGTACTGACTTAATGATTAATCCAAATTCTATTTCCTTAATCTTATCCTCACATAGGCTTTATTAGTAGAGAAACCTCTATACTGTTGTCATACAGTATAAATTTCTATAGAAATATATAGAGTTAAAGCTTTGAACCTCAATCAAAAGTAGCAAGGAATTTCTCATTGACTACAGGCCACAGGCCCTATCAGACTTGTTACATCTTGTGGCAGCAACAAAACCCCAGGATGCAGGTTACACCAAAGCCACAGGCTCTCCTGTACTTTCCTAATGTTAGAAGACTTAGTTTATCATCTTGGTGGATGATAAACTACCACAGTCTGTGAATTTTTGAAACCTCATTTTTTATGAGAATCAAACATTTCAAATCCTAAAAAGAACACTACCTAAACAACCCCCAAGACCTTTATGACATACATGGACACTATGTGGCTTGTCATGATACTATATAATACTCTTCTCCCATATAAAATAAAGTATCATTCTCTTCTTAAATTTTGCTCCTAAAAATTAGTTTTCTAACCTGTACAGATAAACAAACCATCTCAAACTAAATCAAAATCATCTCAGCTGTGAACAAAAACAACTCAGCTTAAAAAATAGAAAGAAATCCAAAGATATTTTAATTTAATAGAATTCCTTAATTTTTCTTATCTGAGATTATTTTTATTTTTATTGTAGAACAACAAATGAAAGAGATAGTACACCCTTGAAAGATAATAAACCATCAAAGAGCTTTAGTCAACCCCTTGAAAATGTTGAACAATTTAAACCCCACCATTGACAAAAAAAACTGAGTTAAAGCTGGAGTTGATCAAACAGCCTGGAAAAATCTGGATCTTCCCTGTTTTGCACCAATTAATTATGCCAAGAAAATTACGCATCATTTACTATTTCATAAATGCAGTGATTGGCCCGCTGGCTGCTTATTTTTATCAAATTAAGACAACACTGAGTCAAATTCTAATGCTGGACCCCCAATTGCTGAAAATATTCTTGTCAGCCAATCAGATACTGTAAAACCCCCATACTCCCCATACTAGACTCCCTTAAAACTTTACACATCCTCCTCTTGAAACTTGTTTCTAGATATCTTATTTATCTAGGAAAATAAATGAGTTTTCATAAAAAATTCTCAGATACTTGGGGTTGATGATCCCTGTGTTTGAGAAGCTAGCTCCCGCAGCAGTGAAAACTGTAGCTAATACCCTTACTGTTCCTTGATTTGCTCTTTACCCATGTTCTACTTTCATTTACCACTCTCATTTTCCCTTACACCTGATTTTCATAACTTTTATTTTGACTGCCCTCTTTTTTATACCACTAGGGTGTTCACAGATTTTGAATTATCTTCTAAATTTGGCTTATTGTTGCTTATAAAACTCATAATTTTCTTGCTTCTCCTCATTTTTTGTTCTTAAACAGTGCTGCTTGCCATCTTATCTTAACATCTAAGTTGAAATGTTTTTTCTTGTCTCAACAGGTTAGAAAACTACTGTATCTTGTTTATATACTTCCAAGAAGTATATACTCAGCACATGAAAAATCATAGGGGATATAAAAGTTTTTAAGCATGTCAGTATCAAGCAATATCAATTGTTCCCCAGTTAAAATCAGGAAAGCTGTGGATATAAAACAGTCACCTCAAATAAAGGTTCTATAAAATCACTAATACCCTTTAATGACCATAGGTTAACCTTTAGTATTTATAAAGATATGTTTTAAAATCTCTCCAATTATTTAAGAAGCCTGAAATGAGCCTGAAAAAGTATTATCCTATATCAAATTAAAGGAATTGTAAGGCCTTGTCCAAAAAAGAACAAGGTTATAAAAAAGCATGTAAAGCTACTATATTTAGGCTTAAAAGTTAGAGGAAATTTAGTACAGTTTGAAAAAGAACTTTAATTGTAGTAGCTATTAATGTATACTTGTTTACATGAGGAGATAAAGTATGTAAACCTCATAGAATAGAACATAAACAAGGTATATGCTAGATTCATAGTGGTGACTAAGTTTATGTCTAAGTTGGGGAAATCAATGTGTGCATAATTTTTAAAGACTAATACACATCAGTTTTAAAGTTAATAAATTGAGAGTAAATCAGCAGTTTGTTGATTTTCTAATGTAAATTCAGAACCTGAAAATAAAAATGCGGGATTGTCAAATCCTTGGTCCTAATTTCAAATCACTTTTGCGGGCAACTCAGCTGAGTGAAAAATAAATAATTAATAAAATCAACCATTTAAATTGACTTTTTTGGTTTATTTAAATTGGCAAATTTTGAATCTCTTTAGCAGATAACTCAACTAACAAAAGACAAAAATCAGCAAGCAAATGCGGGATACATGAATCAGAAATGTGGGATTCTTATGTGCAATCTTAGATTTTCTGTATGTCAAAAAAATCATAGACATCATGTAAACCTTAATAAATCTGAAATTGCGGGATTGTCAAATCCAAGAACCAAGTTTCAAATCATAATTGGGGTGAATTCAAAATAAATATAATCTATGGGTGTCTCAAAAGGATGTTAAAGGATCTAGAGTAGATTTGTGCTGATTCTTTTAGGAATCATAGGAATTTGCAAAAATCATCCTATTCCATTTTAGTGCGGCTAAAATTTAGATCCTACTATTCACAAAATTAACATATTTAACAATAAAATTAACTAAAATATACACTCCTCTTTTTGAGTTTAAGTTTTTTAATAAAAATTAATTATGTCTTCTTCCAATAACAACCAAAAAACGAGCTGTTCCCTGGCCTTGATAAAATCATGCAGGGCTATGCTGGGTCTCCTAACAGTGAAGCCTCTGTCTATGGCCACTCCCAACCCGCAGGCCCCTCTGCAAGCACTACCCAGGAGTGTGTTCTTTCTCTTGCGTCCTCAAACATGGCCCTGTTTGGCCATCATGCACAGGCAGCTGCCAACCCAAATCACATATCAATAATGGCATCTAGAATTGACCAAGTGAGCCATGGGGCCACCAATGGAAGCCAGAATCCATAAATAGCCAATCAGATGACACTGTCTGGTTCTTAAGGCAGACACACCCTGCCTCCAGCTAATCAGCTTGGGAGACATAGAAGAAAATTAATCACTCCAGAGATTGTTCTTGAAATGGTTGAAAAGCAAGGGATGCTTATGTCCCTCTGGGAAATTGTGGCTGCAGTGGGTTTTGCAAAGTCCACTGTGGCTGAAACTCTGCGAGCCCATGTCAACTGTGGCCCTACCAAGAAGACCCCAACTGGTTCCCAACTTTGACCAAAGGTGACACAGCCCATCCCCTTATGATGGCCATTATGAAACGTGACCTGTGGATGCCCCTGGTCCAGGTACGTTGCCAGCTGGGACTCCACAGCATATTCACCAATAAGAGAACAGTGAATTTGTGGATGCACAGAGTTGTGGCTGCTGCAAGAATCCTATCCAATCAGGTTCTTGGTGGCCTCAGCTTGATGGATACCAACCCCTACAATTCAACTACATTAATTTTGTTAAAAGGAGGGTAACAAGGGCCTGTAATGACATTATCTTCCTATCATATGCCAAGATTTTGGCAAGTATTCAAGACTTTGGAGAAAAGCAAATCCAGTCTGACATATACAATTGCGGCCCAATCTTGTATTGTTTTGTCAGGGTTTTATTGGCAGTTTCCCCATTGGGCTTCAATTATTACTTGGCAATATCAAACACTGCAGATAGATATGCCTACCAGATGGTGCTCAAGGCCATGCTGGAGGAGTGGGCCACACAAAATGCCATTCACACAGTTGTACTGAGTGCTGCATGGAGCAGCAGAAGGCAACCCAAGCATTTAGGGCTGCAGGGCATACCTGTTGGTCCTACCCCATCAATCACGCCAACATGCATCTTGCAGATGTATGTCTCTACAATTTTGGTTCTGCCCTCAGGCGCTTAAAGCCTGCCACATAAAACAAACTATGCACCCAAATTGATAAGGGTTATGAGCTTTTCCCTTCCATGTTTGTCCAGGACCTATCAGATCTTGTCATTTACTATGCAAGTGACAGTGATAAGTTCATAAAGGACTCCTGCCTTCCCCCTTGCCCATCCATCTGTTTTGTCAAGCCCACATATGTGACAGAAGAAGAATTTGAGCAATTGAAGCAATCAGCTCTTGCCGTCCCTTCCCAGTCAATCAACCCTGCCTCTCCAACCCCCCCATCAAGCCACCTGCCTTCCAACCCTGACTCCCAAACCACCACCTATCCCCCCACTATCTCTGTTGTTATGTCCCTTTTACAGGCGCAGATGAAGGTGAAGTTCATTCTGCCCAGTCTCTCCCCTTCTTGTACTTTGATGAGTAAAATAAATCTTTTCTTTGTGACAACTTATTAAAGTTGATATAATTTCTTCCAATTCATAATCAATAATATATTTTTTATATTATTTTCATTCCATATAATTAATAAAATGGTATACATCTGATACAGTAACATATAATAACTTGCATGAATAGTTTTCATCATTATTAATAAATTGAAGACCATAAATGTATAGTTATATTAGTATATTGCAATCAGACATTAACTTTTGATATTTAGACATTGTGTGCATAACTCAATGCAATTTGTTTAATAAAATTTATTGTAAACTTGGCCTTTATATTTTAAATTTATTGAAATGGACTGTATTTATATTTGATAGCCATTAACGCTTAATACAAATATTGATACATAGTGCATTTTACAGCCTGTATATTTATCTATTTGGAATAATTCTGTAAACTTTTCAGTCAGATTTTGCAAGGTAATAATAATGTAATGGATTAATAAATTAACGTTTATTACCATTAATTGGCTGATTTTCCTTGCTGTGGCAATAGTGCATTTTCTGACATTTACACACTGGTTTCCAATTGGTTGGTTTCACATCCAATTGCACAGGAAATAGAAAATCAAGTTGCCACCCCGACCACATCTGGTCTCAGGGTGGCAGCTTGATTTCCTATTGCCTGTGTGATTGGATGTGAAACTAACCGATTGGATGCTAGTGCGTAAATATCAGAAAATGTGCAATTGCCATAGCAAAGAAAATTAGCCAATTAATGACAATAAACAGTAATTTACTAACACATTACATTATTATTACAGTAGTTTTAAAAGCTATGGCAACAAGCAAAAACAATTCAGATTTAAACAAAATGAACTCAGCTTTAAATAAAATTGAAATAAATCTAAATCTATTGTAAATCAATATAAATTCATTTAAAATTAATTTTGGTTAAATCTGAGTTCATTTTGTTTAAATCTGAATTGTTTTTGCTTGTTGCCATAGCTTTTAAAACTACTGTACCTTGCAAAATCCAACTAAAAAGTTTATACAATTATTACCAATAGGTAAATATACAGGCTGTAAAATGCACTATGTATCAATATTTGTACTAAGAGTTAATGGCTCTCTAATATAAACACAGTCCATTTCATTAAATTATAATGGAAAAGGCTAAGTTTACAATGGATTTTATTAATCAAAATGCATTGAGTTATGCACATTTTATCAAAATATCAAGAGTTGACGTCTGATTGCAATATACTAAAATAATTTACATTTATGGTCTTCAATTTATTAATAATGATAAAAAATATTCATGCAAGTTATTATATGTTACTGTATCAGATGTATGCCATTTTTTAATTATATGGAATGAAAATAATATAGAAAATATATTATTGATTATGAATTGAAAGAAATAATATCAACTTTAATGAGTTGTCACAAAGAAAAGATTTATTTTACTCATCAAAGTACGAGAAGGGGAGGGACTGGGCGAGATGAACTTCACCTTCAGTTGCGCCTGTAAAAGGGACATAACAACAGAGATAGTGGGGGGATAGGTGGTGGTTTGGGAGTCAGGGTTGGAAGGCGGGTGGCTTGATGGGGGGGTTGGAGAGGCAGGGTTGGTTGACTGGGAAGGGACGGCAAGAGCTGATTGCTTCAATTGCTCAAATTCTTCTTCTGTCACATATGTGGGCTTGACAAAACAGATGGATGGGCAAGGGGGAAGGCAGGAGTCCTTTATGAACTTATCACTGTCACTTGCATAGTAAATGACAAGATCTGATAGGTCCTGGACAAACATGGAAGGGAAAAGCTCATAACCCTTATCAATTTGAGTGCATAGTTTGTTTTATGTGGCAGGCTTTAAGCGCCTGAGGGCAAAACCTAAATTGTAGAGACATACATCTGCAAGATGCATGTTGGCATGATTGATGGAGTAGGATCAACAGGTATGCCCCAAAGCCCTAAATCCTTAGGTTGCCTTCTGCTGCTCCATCTCAGCACTCAGTAAAACTGTGTGCATGGCATTTTGTGTGGCCCACTCCTCCAGCATGGCCTTGAGCTCCGTCTAGCAGGCATACCCATCTGCAGTGTTTGATATTGACAAGTAATAATTGAAGCCCAATGGGGAAACTGCCAATAAAACTCTGACAAAACAAGACAAGATTGGGCCGTGCTTGTACACGTCAGACTGGATACACTTCTCCCCATAGTCTTATATACTTGCAGAAATCTTAGTGTATGATAGGAAGATGACGTCATTACAGGCCCTCATTGCCCTCCCTTTAATAAAGTTGATGATGGTTGAATTGTATGGGTCAGTATCAACCAAACTGAGGCCACCAAGAACCTGATTGGATAGGATTCTGGCAGCAATCACAACTCTGTGCATCCACAAATCCACTGTCCTTTTGTTGGTGAAGATGCCGTGGAGTCCCAGCTGGAGACGTACCTGGACCAGGGGCATCCACAGATCACGTTTTATAATGGTCATCATAAGGGGATGGGCTGTGTCACCTTTGGTCAAAGTAAGGGCAATAGTTGGGGTCTTCTTGGTAGGGGGCCACAGATGGGGTGGGTTTAAAGGGTTGCAGCCACAGTGGACTTTGCAAACCCCATTGAGGCCCCAATTTCCCTGTTGGACATAAGCATCCCTTGCTTTTCAATCATTTCAAGAACAATCTCCAGCGTGATTAATTTTCTTCTGCGTCTCACAGGCTGATTGGCAGAAGGCAGGGTGTGTCTGCCTTATGAACCAGACAGTGCCATCTGATTGGCTGTTTCTGGATTCTGGCTTCCATTGGTGGCCCCATGGCTCACTTGGTCAATTCTGGATATCATTGTTGATATGTGATTTGGGTTGGCGGCTGACTGTGTGTGATGGGCAAACAGGGCCATGTTTGAGAACGCGGGAGAAAGAACACATTCCTGGGTGGTGCTTTAGGGGGCCTGCGGGTTGGGAGTGGCCATAGACAGAGGCTTCATTGTTAGGAGACCCAGCATAGCCCTGCATGATTTTATCAAGGCCAGGGAACAGCTCGTTTTTTTGGTTATTATTGGAAGAAGACATAATAAATTTTTATTAAAAAACTTAAACACAAAAAGAGGAGTGTATATTTTAGTTAATTTTATTGTTAAATATGTTAATTTTGTGAATAGTAGGATCTAAATTTTAGCCAAACTAAAATGGAATAGGATGATTTTTGCAAATGCCTATGATTCCTAAAAGAATCAGCACAAATCTACTCTAGATCCTTTAACATCCTTTTTGAGACACCCATAAATTATGTTTATTTTGAATTCATTGCAATTATGATTTGAAACTTGGTTCTTGGATTTGACAATCCTGCTTTCAGATTTGTTAAGTTTTACATGATGTCTATGATTTGTTTGACATACAGGAAATCTCATATTGTACATAAGAATCTCACATTTCTGATTCATGTATCCCGCATTTGCTTGCTGAATTTTGTCTTTTGTTAGTTGAGTTATCTGCTAAAGAGATTCAAAATTTGCCAATTTAAATAAACCAAAAAAGTCAAATTAAATGGTTGATTTTATTAATTATTTATTTTTCACTCAGCTGAGTTGCCTGCTGTGACGGATCCAGGCCTAACCAGTCCATCCTGCCATTATCCTGCCCTTGACTCTTATTGCTGTTACCTTCCTGGGATGAAGCTTTGAGGAGCTTTGCCTCCAGGGAGGCAATCTTTTGGATAACATTTTATTGTCATCCCGCCAACAAGCCATGATTTCAACGCTTTTTTCCTCTCGTGCTCTCAATGCCTCAATTTCACAATTCACCATCTCTTTTACTTGTTGCAAGATTTCATCCCATCCTACCAACAAGTTCCAAGCATCCCAATCATAAATTTGGTTCCCTTGGACGGGAGTCCCTTCCTTTGCAAAGTAATCAGAATACAGCTCTTTGAACACAGCCTTTACTTCTACTAAAGATTCAGCAGGAACAGTCTTAGTGACCTCCAGGCTGGTCCAAGCTTCTTCCAATGTACTTGTAGGAACCTCCTTTCTTGCAGCAGTGGTTTCCACACAAAGGACCCCAAACTTGGCTCTCTCAAATTTTAACAAAGAAGGCATGACAATTGAAAAATAGGTGAGGGGAAAGTGTCAAAACCAACAATGAATATGAAAATCTTTATTAATGTTTAACTGTTTTTGCTTATATACCATTTGGGGCATACATGGCTGAAAACCCCTCTGGTTCCTGAATAAACCAATGATTTGTTCACATGGCCTATGGCATTCAAGTCATCCAACATAGATCTTTACCTGAAAGATCATCAACAATTCTCAACCTATGAGAATTGACCTACAATGGGCAGAAGTCACCTGACTCCATTCAACCCAATGTACCATTTGGCATGGAGCTTCCCCAGCTTCCAGCGCCAAAACCCTGTGGATTGCACATCCTAAACTCAGCTATCAGTGTTCCAACTGGGAACCAGCTGATCAAACCTGAATTCCTAGGCATCCTTGCCTTTATTTAGTTATTTTTGCATTTAATGGTTTTTTGCCTTTAAAACCCATTAAACTGCTTTGAAACTCAAACCAGGCGCCACCGCGGCGCCCAGCAATTTTCCCAGGCGGCGCCCCAGCGCCTGAGAAAATTTGATAGCAGCACCTCGGCACATCTCAAATTCATTAGGCGGCGCGGCGGCACCTCTAACCCAATAAATTTGCCAACACAGCGCTTTTAACCCAAATTCTGGGGGTTTTTCATGGTTAACCTTAACCAAACTTCTTGACAAAGTCAAGGCCATTTTAATATAATTAAATCCTCATTAATTATATTCTATATTTATTAGTTAATCTTCCTGATTAACTAACCCATTTTGAGACGCCTAGTCTCCAAGATTGATCCGGCCAATCTTACCTAAATTCTTTTAGTTAGCCTAAACTAACTAATCATCCATATTTTGTTCTTTTATTAAACATAGATATCCAGTTTCTAGGAACCTTTCCCTCAAGAATACCAAACAAACCTATCTATATGTAATAAACAGCAAAAACAGAACATCTTTATATTTTGGAGCATTTATTTGGCTAAACGCTCAGCAGTGACTGTTTACAGTCACAAGGCCCCTTCCTTCCCTTTGGGGGAATCAGCCTCATCTTCTTGGATCTTTATAAGTTCCAATTCCCCATGGAATAGCTTAAGGAATTGAGGATGAACACGGGACCATTCTTCTCCCAAGGCAGCTCCAACCCCCCAAATTAGGTAGTTTGGCCCTGGACTAACCAAAATAATCTTCATAGGCCCTAACCATTGTTGAAGACCTCTTCTTGGGTGCTTTTTTGGCGCCTTTGATCAAACCACACCAGATCTCCCACCTGGAAATGATCACAAGGAAGTACTCCAGGCTTTGAGTTCTACTTGGCAGCACGCTTTTCTCAAACCTGCTCACCTTTACTCCTTGCCTCGGCAAATAACTTCTGCATCTTGGCTGCATGTTCCTCTACAGCGGCTTCATAGGAATTCTTTTCCACAAACTCCCATTAGCCCACTTCAGTGCTGGTTGTAGTCTCCTGGCCATACAACATCCAAAATGGTGAAAACCCAGTAGAATCATGGGGCATTGTTTGGTATGCCATGACACTCATTGCTAGGTGATCATTCCAACAGGTTGTAGCTCAATCAGCCAATTTTCCCATAATGCATTTTAAAGTTCCAATGGTTCTCTCAGCTAACCCATTGGTCTTAGGATGATAGGGAGCTGTGGAAAACTTAGAAATACCCCATTTTAAGCATTCCTTAGTCAAGGCTGGTCCTACGTAGGGTGGTCCATTGCCAGTGAGAACCTTCTCAGGACAACCATGTCGTGCTATGATTTCTTCTCAGAGAAACTTAGCAAGTGCAACACTTGTTTCTTTAGCCATTGCTCAAACCTCTACCCATTTTGTGAAAGAATCAACGGCAATCACAAAGTATTCTCTCCAACCACTTGGTAATGTGATATGACCCGTATCCATTGAGACCAACTCAAAAGGATAATGTGACATCACTGACTTGAGCTGTACCTTAGATTTTGTTGCTGAGAACTTAGAGCACACTTCACATTCTCATAAAATCTGGAGGACATTAGCTCTCATCTCTGATCACCAGTACCAGGCTTTTACTGCTTGCCAGAGCTTCTCGTATCTGAGGTGACCCCCCATTGAACATGAAGATCTCTCACCACTTGAAGACGTTTGGATTTTTCTACATAAATCCTATTCCTCAATAAAGCTTCCCGGGCTTCCTGCGTCTCAACTTCACTGGCCAGCAGCACTTGGGATAATAAGTTGGGAATCTGATTTTCCAAACCAGGTTGGTAAATAATATCATAGTCATATCCAGAGAGTTTTTCAGCATACAACTGCATACAGCCTTGTAAGTCTTCCTTAGTCTGAAGCGCTCTCAATGCTGCGTGATCAGTGACTATAATGAATGGCATTCCTAGGATATACGTCCTAAAATGCTCCACCACCCATACTATTGCCAATCCCTCACGTTCAGTAGCAGAGTATTTCCTTTGAGTGGTCCCCAATGTTTTGGAACCATACACCACCAGATGCCGGGACAACTTTGACTCTCCTTCCTGAGTAAGAACGGCACCCAGACCAGTTGAACTTGCATCTGTTTCAATGTAAAACAACTTTGACCAATCAAGGAATCTTAGGATGGGGGCCTTGGAAAGTCTCTTTTTCAGCTCTAAGAAACTTGACTCCTGTTCCTTTCCCCAAAAAACCTGACATTCTTCCTTGTTAAAGCAAACAACAGCTCTCCAAGCGCAGAACAATTAGGAATGAATCTCCAATAGAAATTCACTGATCCCATAAATCCCCGCACCTCTCGGACCAACTGCAGTGATTTCATGCTCAACAACAGAGTAACTCTCTCAGGACTCAGCTTAATCCCCTGAGAATTCACAATATGTCCTAACACCTTGACCTCTCAACAGGCAAGCTTAGTTTTAGATACACTAATCTTTAACTTTGCTTTCTCAATTTGGCAGAATACTTCATCAAGATCCTTCAGGTGTTGTTCCCAGGAGGGGCTATATACAGTTATGTCATCTATATACACCAAGACACACCTAGGCTGCAATCCCGCCATAATCTGGTCCATCACTTGCTGAAACACAGCACCAACTGTTTTCATTCATAATGGCAAGACTTTTCATTGATAAAGACCATCAGGTGTAGAGAATGCTGTAACCTCCTTAGACTTCTCGTCAATCAACAGTTGATGATATCCCTTAGTCAGATCCAAAGTGGTGAACCAAGAAGATCCAACCATGGCATCCAGCTGATCCTCAATTTGGTGCATTGGGTAGGCATCATTTACAATATCCTTGTTTACTAATTGGAAATCAATACAAATACAAATGTTCACATCTGGCTTTGGAACACAAACCATTGGAGCAGAATAAGGACTGATGCTCTCCTCAATCAGGTTGGCTCTTTGCATCTTCTCCACCTCTTCTCTGATTGCAGAAACTGCAGCAGGACTACAACGGGGTACATACCCTTTGTATGGCTTCCCAGTAAGCGTTTTTATGATATAAGGTGGACCAGTTCTCCCTACATCATATTTGTCCAACAAGAAACAACTACTCCATTTCCACACCAGAGTATACAACGGGGTACCTGGTGCTTCACTTGGACATAGTATATGGGTTAAATTGTTGAAGGGCACACAAACATAAGAGACAGTAGGTTTATTTGTTGTGACTTCTCCAGCTATGAGCATCCAAACTCCAATATGTTGACCTTGCTGAATGTCTACAGGAACTGCACAAGTGTTGAATAACTTCCAGGACTTGAGGGACTCACCATTTGAACCATCCTCAAATATTGCAACATTTGAGGATATATAAAGGGCAATTCTGGGATAACCTGTCCTCCTTACGTTCCACAATTGAAAGCTACTGGTTTTAACCAAGCGGTTCCCTTCGGTGGAATTAAGCAATATTCCTTGGTGTAGATGACAACTGACTGGTCTTCTTCTGGTGCTGGCGGAATTGTTAATTGTTGATAAGCATATGCAACTCCTTCATGAACCAAGACATTCTTGACGGCGTCCAGGCTCACCTTGGCCTCAACAATCCAAGTCATACCAAGCAGAACATCAAATCCTGCCCCAGGTAAAACTACAGCAGAAGTCTTGACCTTGGTATTTTTCCATTTTATTACCACCTCATCAAACACGTCTTGTTTGATGGTGGTAACCTCATCTGCGGAAGATAAGGTCAAAGTGACCAATCTTGATGGGTCCATGCCATGTCTACAACCAAAGTTCTTTGATACTGCCACTCCAGCAGACCCTGGATTGTAGACTGCCTTTGCGTAGATACCATCAAGCAAAATATCCAAAAGGATAACCCCTTGTAATGCCCACACAAAAGGTTTTGCAATCAAAAGTACAGGCATACTCTGGGCCAGCTTTTTACGCCATTCAACTTCCTTGATTTGATCCACGCTCAACTGAACTTTCACAGGCTGCCATGTAATCTCCCCTTCTTTCTTCATCCCAAAGCGCACATCCAATATCCACTCATCTGGAGAGGTGTCTGGACTTCCCTCAGGCAGAGTTGGACAAGAGACATTGATTTCCTGTATGGGTGGTTCCACTGGTTGACTGGCGCTTTTCCCTTATTCCTTCAAAGCCTTCCCAGATCAAAGTCTCATTCTCCCATTATTCTCCAAATTACCGGACTCAGGTTGAGAGACACCTAAGCCCGCCTTTCTTTTCCCAAATCTGCAAACATAAAGTCGGGATGCTCCTTGTCAAATTCCGCACAGTTGGGACACTTTCCAGCAAAATGGCCATCTTTCCCACAGATCCAGCATCCCTTGGCCATGGGGAACTTACATGCCCGCTTAAATCTAGACATGTGGTCCTTATCAGAGGGACTTCTTGGACGTCTGGTTCTCTCAGAAGATTCTTCCCCTGCTGCCACATGAGCTCCTGCTCTGGAACAAGGAGCACTGTGTGGAGGGCCTCCAAGATCCCATTCCATCTGGATGACCTTCTGAACGAGTTTTGACCATGATAACTTCTCACGGCGTAACATAGAAGCCTGGGTTTGCAACCTGGGCCACATTCCAGTGAAGAAAGCATCCTCCGCTAGATCCTGATTACGTTCCACGTCAACAAAGGCTAAGAATTCCTCCATTCTGTAAAGGTAGATTGACACCGTCTCATGTCCAGCTTGAGTAACATCTCAAGCTTTTTGAAGAGCATCACCAGGTCTAAGGGTTACAGTGTAACTGGCTCAAAATTCCTCTAACAAGGTGGTCCGTTTGTCGCCTTTACATCTTTCAAACCACTTGAAACAGGCAGGTCCTGCAAGAACTTCCAACCAATGATGTTTCTCATCATCCCCTAGACCAGAGACTTGTATAAGGAAACGCTTTCCTGAAGGGTTTCCTTCCTTGGAATTTCCAGAGAACGGTGACATATTGGCAAGCATAGACTGGACTCCTTTCACCATGGGTTTTTTCTGCCCCCGTGTTGGGCTCTGTGACGGATCCAGGCCTAACCAGTCCATCCTACCATTATCCTGCCCTTGACTCTTATGCTGTTACCTTCCTGGGACAAAGCTTTGAGGAGCTTTTCCTCTAGGGAGGCAATTTTCTTGGATAACACTTTATTGTCATCCCGCCAACAAGCCATGATTTCAACGCTTTTTTCCTCTCGTGCTCTCAATGCCTCAATTTCACAATTCACCATCTCTTTTACTTGTTACAAGATTTCATCCCATCCTACCAACAAGTTCCAAGCATCCCAATAATAAATTTGGTTCCCTTGGACGGGAGTCCCTTCCTTTGCAAAGTAATCAGAATACAGCTCTTTGAACACAGCCTTTACTTCTACTAAAGATTCAGCAGGAACAGTCTTAGTGACCTCCAGGCTGGTCCAAGCTTCTTCCAATGTACTTGTAGGAACCTCCTTTCTTGCAGCAGTGGTTTCCACACAAAGGACCCCAAACTTGGCTCTCTCAAATTTTAACAAAGAAGGCATGACAATTGAAAAATAGGTGAGGGGAAAGTGTCAAAACCAACAATGAATATGAAAATCTTTATTAATGTTTAACTGTTTTTGCTTAAATATCATTTGGGGCATACACAGCTGAAAACCCCTCTGGTTCCTGAATCAACCAATGATTTGTGTCACATGGCCTATGACATTCAAGTCATCCAACATAGATCTTTACCTGAAAGATCATCAACAATTCTCAACATATGAGAATTGACCTACAATGGGCAGAAGTCACCTGACTCCATTCAACCCAATGTACCATTTGGCATGGAGCTTCCCCAGCTTCCAGCGCCAAAACCCTGTGGATTGCACATCCTAAACTCAGCTATCAGTGTTCCAACTGGGAACCAGCTGATCAAACCTGAATTCCTAGGCATCCTTGCCTTTATTTAGTTATTTTTGCATTTAATGGTTTTTTGCCGTTAAAACCCATTAAACTGCTTCAAAACTCAAACCAGGCGCCACTGCAGCGCCCAGCAATTTTCCCAGGCAGCGCCGCAGCGCTCAGCGCCTGAGAAAATTTGATAGCAGTGCATCTTGAATTCATTAGGCGGCGCCTCTAACCCAATAAATTTGCCAACACGGCGCTTTTAACCCAAATTCCGGGGGTTTCCCATAGTTAACCTTAACCAAACTTCTTGACAAAGTCAAGGCCATTTTAATATAATTAAATCCTCATTAATTATATCCTATATTCATTAGTTAATCTTCCTGATTAACTAACTTATTTTGAGATGCCTAGTCTCCAAGATTGATCCGGCCAATCTTGCCTAAATTCTTTTAGTTAGCCTAACCTAACTAAACATCCATATTCTGTTCTTTTATTAAACATAGATATCCAGTTTCTAGGAACCTTTCCCTCAAGAATACCAAACAAACCTATCTATATGTAATAAACAGCAAAAACAGAACATCTTTATATTTTGGAGCATTTATTTGGCTAAACGCTCAGCAGTGACTGTAGTACGGTCAAACCCGCAAAAGTGATTTGAAATTAGGACCAAGGATTTGACAATCCCGCATTTTTACGTTTATGCTCTGAATTTACAGTAAATTTATGGTCTTTAATTTTTAATAATGATAAAAAATATTTATGCATTGAAGATAGTACTTAAAAGCCAGTTTTTGATGTAATTCAAACAAAATGTCAAATATCTATAGCCTAATCAACAAATTAGAATCAGCTCTCTTAAAGGTGGTTGAGCTTGAACATAACATAAGGGAAATTGTGGTAAATCAACTGGGAAATGAGGGAAGGGCCTTGGTCCAGCAAAACAAAACTGCAAAAAATAGTCTGTGATAAGGAGCGCCTTTTGGGGAAGCTTCAAATATGGAATTAGAAAAGAAGAGAATTTTATTTTATTGGATAATACTTTAGACTTATATAGACTTGGCTGTGGCAGGGATTTAGTTGGATCGAACCTAGGGGTTGGTCATGTGCTAGATGGGTTTGAGCCACTGGATACTTGGACAGTCAGGTGATATTGCTTGGTTACCATTCTCAGTATGTCAATTGGTATATTGGAAGGGGACTAAATAGGTGATGGCTGGATGTTTGTCATTGATGATTTGGTATACTGTGCCAATTGATACATGGAAATACTTTTTATTTCTTACTAATGTATTTTGGGTCAGTTTATGTGTTAAGGGGTCTTTCCCTTTGGTTTTATACTCAGTGTTGTACAGGTTTGGCCATTCAGGGTCTAGGTGGTCAGGGTGATCCTCTCTAGGCTGACATAGTCTAGAGAGAGCATCAGCTATGACCAGCTCTGCCCCCTTTTTGTACTGGATGTCCAGGTTAAGCTGTTCTAGCAAGGACATCCATTTGGCTTGTTGCCGTGCAAGTGTGTTCTGAGTTTTGAAATAGATTAAGGATTTATGGTCAGTTAGTACTCAGACATTTAAATGTCATTTCAGATAACATCTCCATTTCTTGCATGCATGATATATTGCTAGTAATTCATTATTGTGTATTGGGTATCTCTGCTCAGTATTAGTTAGTTTTCTGCTTTTTTAACATACTGGCAGGAAGTCTTGCTGCCCTGGTTGGAGGATGCGCAGGACTGCGCCAATGGCGGTGTCACTGGCATCTGACTCAAGCTTGTAGCACCCATTGTTATTAAGGTATTGCAAAATTGATGCTTTGATCATAGCTTGTTTTAATAAATGTAAATTCTTGTCACATTCTGGAGTCCAGATGAATTTCTTTTTGGCATTACCCTTGGTTAAGTAATTGATTGGTGTGGTTAGTTTTCCGCAGTCTTTGATGTATTTCCTTAGGTAAGCTACCATACCAAGAAAGCATCTAACTTGTTTAACAGAGGTGGGGCGTTGCATGTTATTTATGGCTTTAATTTTGTCTGGATCTGCTTTGATTTACTGTCAGAGAGAATGTAGCCCAAGAACAGGAGTTCCTTTTCTATAAAGTTTGTGCTTTGCGAGTCAATCAGGTGTCTCACGGACATGTGTGAGGTGTTCCTCTTTTGTTTTTGATAATATGATGATATTGTAAAGGTAGCATAATGTATTTGAGAGACTGTTTAGTGCTTAATTCATCCTGGTGACAAACGTTGCAGGAGCGTTAGTCATCCCAAAGTTCATTTATCTACATTTGAAGGATCCAAATTGCGTACGGAACACAGTTTTTGGTATTTCCTTTTCCTTTACTTCAACTTGGTTGTAACCTGAGGTGAGGTCAATTTTGGAGAAAAATTTGGCACCTGAGAGTCTTTCAAACAGATCCTCTATAAGTAGAAGAGGATATTTATTCTTTACTGTGCTTGCATTTAGTGCTCTGTAGTCATTTACTAGACGTAGAGTGCCTTCCTTTTTCTTCATGAAGAATACTGCTGCCCCCCATGGGGATTCAGACAGGCGGATGAAGCCTTTAGCTAGGTTGTCCTTGATGTGTGTTATGAGGGTTTGGGTCTCCATGGGGGAGAGTCTGTAGAGGGTGCAGGTTTATGCATGGTCTTGCATAAGTCAATGCCATGCTTTACCTCCTGTTTGGGGGGTAACTCTGTGAGTTCCTCCTTGAATATGTGAGCGTATTCATTTAGGAGTGCCGCAAGTTCTGGGCATTGGATCTTTTGTGTTTGTATTTTATTGAATTCAGTGTACCTCATTATGTGGAGGGTGCTATCTTTGGTTAGATGTTCTGAGTCATCTTGGTTTTTGACTCGGACAAATACTGTGTCTCTTAGAATGAGGTCATTTGGTTCTTTAAGGATGTTGAAGTTGACTCTGTTGCATTTGATGATCATGGTTTTTGTTTTCCAACATACTGTAGATTCAGAACCTAAAGGTAAAAATGTGGGATTTTCAAATTCTTTTGCGTGAATTCACCAACTTACTGGAATATTTTTCATCCTTTTATATAAAAAAGTAAGTTGTTCTGGGATGAAAATTACTCCATTAAGTTGGTGAGTTCACACAAAAGAATTTGACAATCCCGCATTTTTACCTTTAGGTTCTGAATTTACAGTAAGCTGGGGTTCACTTGGGTAAACCAGTCCATGCCTGCTACAATGTTGTAGTTTATGTTGTTCATGAAAATTTTTTATGGACGCTTGTATGCCTTGGAAGTCAATTCTGAAGGGAGTTGTTTTGCCTTTGAGTAGAGCCTTTGATTTGTCTGTCATTCTGGCATATTTGAAGTTGGATTTGACAACTGGTATTTTGTACTTGGTTACAAAAGCTTTGCTAACCATATTATTTTGTGCACCAGAGTCAAATAAAATTTTTATGTGTATGTGATTTGTAAGTGCATGGGTAGACAAGAGGTTTTGGGTAATCTTTAATTTTTATGTTCATAAAAATGGAGGATTGCAGGACATGTGGGATGCGAGCAGCAAAGTTTGTGCCTTGGTACAATTTCTTGTCAATTTGGGAGAAGACAGGGGCACTTAAGCCTGTTCCCCTTTTCTTTTCTCTGTTCCTCTGTTTTGAGACCTTTGAGGTCAGAGAATGTGGGGTCAGATTCATAGTGGGTTGCTACTTCAGCATTGTTAACTTTGGTGGTGTCCTCTTTCTTGGGACAGGAGAAGTTTGCGCTTTGACTGTGATTGCCATTTTTGCAATTGGAGTTGTTGTTGTCATGGTTGGTATTTTGGCATTTATTACCATTGGATTTTTCTCTGCCATTGCCATTTGCAGAGAAATTGCTGTTGCGTGCAGCATATTCCATGTTTGCGCGTTTTTCAGCACGCTTGGCTTCTGCAATGAGCGCAGGCATGGAGGTATTAGCCTCTGGGCGGATAAGGGCAGCAACAGAGGGTTTTATTCTGTTGATGAATGATGCTCTGGTATGTACGTTGTCAGCTTGTTCTGGGTTTTGGATTTTGCAGTCTATTTCCTCAAATTCATTGGTGTAGCCTGTGATAGCGGTCTTCTGAGGAAGATTGCTGAGCTGTATTGCAATGTCTTAGAGGGATTTGGTGACACAAAAATTGTGTGTGATGTCTGCTTTGAACTTTTTTCAGTTATCAAGCTGGTTGTCAGTTTGTGAGCTGACCCAGGTGACAAACCAGTTAGCTGTGGCCTTGTACAGGCGTTTGCTGGCTTCCTAGACCCATTTCTCATGAGGGATGCAGCTGGCACGGAGTTTAGCAGCTGTGTGGTCTAGCCAGTTGATGATGTTTTCTTTGTTTTTACCAAAGAACTTGTCAATACCAATGTATTTGTTGTTGGTAACTTCACCTGTGATATGTGGTTATGTGTTTATTTGTGGTTGAAGAGAGCAACTGTATTGAATTATCTTGGCGCATGCTTTGGGAATAATCAGACCTTTGAATATGGTGCATCCACTAGGTATATCTTCATCAATGTTGTGGGCGCAGAAGTACGTCTTCCAGGTATCTTGGGATGTGGCCTGGTTAAGTATGTGAGCAAAGTTGGGCAGATTTTGGTCAGTCATTTTCTCTCTCATGGGTGTGGTCAAAAAAACCGTAGCTGCTACCAGTGATAAGGAGCGCCTTTTGGGGAAGCTTCAAATATGGAATTAAGAAAGAAGAGAAGTATATTTTATTGGATAATACTTTAGACTTATATAGACTTGACTGTGGCGGGGATTTAGTTGGATTGAACCTAGGGGTTGGTCATGTGCTAGATGGGTTTGAGCCACTGGATACTTGGACAGTCATGTGATATTGCTTGATTACCATTCTTGGTATGTAGAACGGTATATTGGATTGGCACCAAACTGGGCAATGACTGGATGTTAAGTGGGTTGGCAGTAGCCAGAATACGTGTACATCCAGATCCTTGACAGTAGTTAGATATTTTTACTCAAATAAAATATCTTGCCTCATGATTAACTTATTCCAATATTTCCTAATCAGATTTTTAATAACCAGATTTCTAGATTCTGACTTCTCACCTCTGCAATTTCCTGGGAATCTTCCTTCCCCTGACAAAATGATTTCTGAACCCTGCAAAATTGAATGCAAACCTATCTATGCTGCTGATTCCTTGACTATGAGTCAAATTAAGTTCTTCCTGTTGTATCTGTACATAATCTTCTACTACACCTTTGCTTATTCAATCTTCAAGGGTTACCATTTTTTAGCAAATACACACTGTTTCCTCCTCATTGGTAATGTCATCCTAATTTGATATATGTTCTCCATTTGATTGATTACAACAAGCTGTCAAAACCGCAGGCTTGACCCGCCAGCAAGGTTCCAACCAAGCGGGTTTGTGACCCGCAATCTGATTACCCGGTCACTCAAAGCCAGACTAGGAAGTCAACTCAAATTACCAAATCCATCAACATGAACAGATGATGATCCTTCACGGTGGATACCTTGATTTGGCGCTTGACTCATTATCAGGATCAAGCCACCCCCTTCTTCCATCCAGCTGTGTGATCACCAATCATGTTCCTGCTATCCATTGATTCATATGAACTATATAATCATTATCTCTCAATAAAGATTATTATCTATCTTCTAAATATTTTTCCCAGTGTAACTCTGCTAAAACAGCACAGTTACAACATTGGTAGCACAGGTAGGCTCTCCATCCTACCTTATCTTGAAAAATTCCGCCTGTTGCCCGCACACGCCGCGGCCAACAAATCCTTGACAGAATTATGTCTGGCCTCCCGCCCAACTGGACTCCGTATACTCCTGGTACCAAGATACTTGATGGTTTTGTCCTCTACCAAAACACAGTGATCCCACTACCTGCCTTCAACACCCTGTCTGTCCAAGGGTTCTTTCAGGCACCTTCCTTAATGCCGCAACCAGCTGATGAAACCACCATGCCCGCCTATGTTGTACAAAGACTTTGCAGTGCCGCCTTAGAGCCCTTTGCTGGGGCCAACAACGACAACACTGCCACATGGATCCAGTCCGCCCAAAGCAAGCTGGCTCAAATGGAATGCCCACAGCAATTCTGGATCACAGAGATTTCCATTTGCCTGACCCACGGCGCTGGCACCTGGTGTGACAAGTGGCACAAAGACCACACTGATAAGAACTGGGACACCTTCAAAAAGGACTTCTTGGCAAGGTTTGTGCTTAAGGATACAGTGCTCATGATCATACGTCAAGTAAAGAACCTGACCCAGACAGGCACTGTTATTGAACTCACCCGCACCTACAAGGAACTCTGTCTCTGTGCCCCATCCAACATGGCCTTTGACACCCCAGTGACACACCTCATGTACTACAACTCCCTCAAGTTGCACGTGTTGAGACATGTGAACCTGGATCAAGTGACCAACCTGCAAAGCCTGTACTGTGAAGCAGAAAAAGCAGAACAAACATCCAACGCTCTACACAAGGCACAGAATGAAAAACAAGAAAGGCCCAAGGACTCCCATCCAAGCAGTTGCTCCTCTTGACCACCTCCTGGAGGCAACAGCAACAACAACAACAACAACAACAACAACCACAAACTTACGGGTTCAAATGGGAATGGAAATGGGAATGGAAATAACGGCCAGTCAAATTGTACCCATTTCTGTGTCACTGCCACCCAAGGCAACCAATATGAGGGAAAAGCCCGGGGAGAGCATTAAGCAAGCCAAGCTCTCCCCACGCAACTCCTGACTCACCCAACAATGAATACCTACCCGAGGACGTGGACCAATGTCCAATGATCAAAGTACCCTCAGAAGACCTGGTACTATACACCATTGCCAGACATCCTAATAAATTGATGTCTTACCCTTTCTGCTTTTGCAGTTACACAGGCTCAGCACTCCTGGACTTGGGCGCAGATCAAACTTTAGTCAACAGCAGCTTTGTGGATAAATTCAAGCTGGCCACTAGTCCTTTGCGGATTAAAAACGTGGTCCTGGCTGATGAACACCACATTGCTGTGACAAAGGAAACTGCCCCCTTCTCTGTTATGCTTGAGAACCTCCACTCCACCATCCAAGGTCCCGTCATTGACTTCCTTAAGTTTGAAATTGTACTGGGACTAGACTGGTTACGGAAAAACAACCCCCACATGGAATGGGCAACCTCAGTGTTGCCCATCAAGCGTGAAGGTGTCAACCACCAGATCTACCTGGACTCTGTAGGCCAACTCCTACGCAACCACGTCTTTGTACGCATCACGGAGACTTTGGACAAGAAGGAAACCCTGAAAGCAATTGACTGGGATTCCTGCCAGTATGAAATCATACACTTCAAGGACCACCAGGACACCCTTACGCCTCAAGATTGCAACATTGTGGCCTGTCACCCAGAAATCTTTAAGGAAGCGTTACCTGGGCTATCCCCTGAGAAACACATCCAACACTCTATCCAACTCAAGGGGGCTGTACCCAAGGCATGCCCCATCTATTGACTGACCCCAAACGAGGACAACGCCCTGCATGCCTATCTCAAGGAGCACTGGAAAAAGGACTTATCCGCCCCTCACAGTCTCCCTTTGGGGCCGCCATATTCTTTGTGGCTAAAAAGGACGGTACCTTAAGCCTGGTCACAGACTACCGCGCCTTGAAAGAAGTCACCATTAAGAATTGTTACCCATTGTCACCAATTGACAATCTCTTTGACACCTTGGGAGGAGCCACAGTCTTCTCCAAGATTGACCTAACTTCAGGCTACAATCAGATTTGTATCAAGGAGGAAGACATCCCCAAGACAGCCTTCTGCACTAAGTGCAGCTCCTACAAATGTGTGGTACTCAACTTTGGCATGACCAATGCCCCGTCCACCTTTGTAACCTTCATGAACAAAGTATTTGTGCCACACATAGGCAGACACGCCCTTGTGTTCCTGGACAATATCATTGTCTACAGCCCCTTGGTAGAACAGCATCACAAGGACCTGGAGGAAGTCTTTGCGACCCTGGCATAACACAAACGGCTGGCCAAGCCCTCTAAATGCCAGTTCTTCCGGGAGCAACTACCCTTCTTGGGACACATAGTCTCAAAGGACGGCATCAAACCCGACAGTCAGAAGATACAAGCCATCTGCAAAATGCTACCCCCCAAGGACAAGTCAGAACTACGCACTTTTTTGGGAATGGTGGCCTATGTACAACGCTTTATACCCAACTGTGGCGTCTTGACCGCCCCCTTGTCTGCCATAACAGGCGCCAAGTCCAAGTTTTTATGGACCCCCCAATGTGACCTCTTTTTTAGACGTCTCAAGGAAAAGCTCACAACAGCGCCCATCTTACAATAACCCAAACAAGACAGAGAGTATCATATGGAAACCAATGCTTCAGATGCATCCATTGAGGGAGTACTACAAATTAAGAATAGTGATGGTAACTTCCTGCCTGTAGCCTACTAGTTGCGCAAACTGACGGATGGCAAGTGTCAATACCCAATCCACAACAAAGAACTGCTGGCTATTGTACACTGCCTAATCAAATGGCACTGTTACCTAGAGCAGCAGGAAGAATTCACAGCACTAACCAATCATAAGTTGCTCATCTACTTCAAGACACAAGCAAACCTGATACGCTACCAAGCGCAGTGGATGGAAATCTTAGAAAGGTTTAACATGCTCATCCAATATAAGCCCAGGGCCAAGCTCGCCATGGAGAACGCCCTGTCCCATCTGTATGTCTGCGCTTCTAGGGGAGAGAATGGGCTCAACCCAGACTGGCCTCTCCTAGTGCTACGTACAAAAGACAAAGGGTTCCCTGCAGGCACAACCAACATCACCAAAGAAACAGTCATCAGTAATGAACACCTCTTTGCTGACGTATACCAGACTCTTCACAGAAAAATGATGGATGGCAAAATCATTCCCTACATTCCCACACATCAGAGAGTTGATACCATTCTTTGCTATTACAGAGATCTCGGACATACTAAGAGCTGAAATCTATATGAATTCCTAAAACATAAAGCCTGGTGGCCAACCTTATACTGCAATGTCCAGGAAGTGCTAGAACAGTGCAAGGTCTGCAAAAAGTTTTCCAGAAGCAAAACCCCGCCTAAATCTGTACTCCCCATTAAAACCCAACTACCGTTCAAGGTATGGGCTCTGGACATCGTGGGCCCCATGCCAGGAAAGCACAACAACAAAAAGTACATCACAGCCATCAATTTTGCGACAAGGTGGCCAGTAGCCCAAGCGGTGAAAACACACACCGGTAACAATGTCCAGCAATTCATTGGCAAAGAAATAATCAGTAAGTTTGGAAAGCCAGAACTCCTGATAACCAATGGGGGAAAAGAATTGACCTCCAAAAACACCAATGTGTACCTTGGCAAAAATGGGGTCAAACACATTGTCACAACACCATACCATCCACAGGCCAATGGACGCGTAGAGCGGCTTAATGGTAGCCTCATGCAAGCCTTAGCCAAACTCACTGTTGGGAGACCTGAAGACTGGTATAAGCAGCTACCAACTGCATTACTTGTGTGCCAAACCCAAGTGAACAGATCCACCGGGAAAAGCCCATTTGAACTGGTATACGGCACACAGCCTAATATTATTCAAGCATTGACAGGACCCAAACTGGAAATTCCAAGTCAAGTCCCCCCTTGCTCAGATCCTCAAGTAGTAGAGGCCAACAGCAAACAAGAAGCCAAAGAAAAGGAACACTTACAAAAAACCTTTGTACCCATTTACCAGATACATGAAGTTGGGGACAAAGTCTGGGTCATGAATGTTGACAAAAGCAAACTACAACCTGAAAAAGTAGTGCCAGCAATCATTCTAAAGGTAAACAACAATAACACTTACCTTGTGCAAGGGCTTAGAAAACGCAAGCAAGACAAGACCTTACACCACAACCGCCTACAACCCTGCAAAGCAAGACAGAAACAACAAGAAACTGCCCTGCCAGCCACCAAACAACAACTGATTCAATATGGCGCCCGGGCTCCTGATGACCTCCCTGACAACCTGCCCCCAGAGGAGGCTGACCTTCAGCCAGGGGGGTGTCAAAACCGCAGGCTTGACCTTCCAGCAAGGTTCCGATCAAGCAGGTTTGTGACCTGCAATCCAATTATCTGGTCACCCAAAGCCAGACTAGGAAGTCAACTCAAATTACCAAATCCATTGACATGAACAGATGATGATCCTTCACGGTGGATACCTCAATTTGGCGCTTGAATTATTATCAGGATCAAACACCCCCTTCTTCCATCCAGCTGTGTGATCACCAATCATGTTCCTGCTATCCATTGATTCACATGAACTATATAATCATTATCTCTCAATAAAGATTATTATCTATCTTCTAAATATTTTTCCCGTGTAACTCTGCTAAAACAGCACAGTTACAACACTTTCTTTACCTTATTTTTGATCCACTCAAAGACCTCCTCAATTGGTTTAAGGAATGAAGAATATGGGGGAGGAAGAGGAGTCTCATTGGACAGTCAGCCAGGAAGTGGCTGGCCAAATGGCTATTTTTATTGATGGGCAGGAGCTCAGACCAACCAGATTCACTTTGTGGAGCCCAACATTATACATCAACAATGTTGGTTGTTCCCCAGTAATTAATCCAAAGGTACTCCTTGAAGGCTTGGAGAAAATCAAGAAAAGTCCCGCTATTGTGGGAACCCTTGATCATCTGGTATTGGTCCAACCAGCAAGGACCAAGAAGCGCAACCATGGAATAGGTCTGGGAACAGACAGCTGCACAATGGGCTACACCGTCCTTGAACCCCTTCTTGACCCACCCATGCCTAGACCTGAGTGAGGAGGAAAACAACAATTTTATGATGTAGAAGAACTGTACGTTGCCAGTCTCCTTAAGGGCCAGATAAGTCTTGACATAAATGTGTTGATCTTTGATTGTTTTCTTGATGTTTCTATTGTACGGAGAAACTCTAAGACCTTCCAAGAGAAGCCCAATTTGACCATTGCTTTATATACAAGGACTTTGGAGACAGAAAGCCCAAACTTTGTGGCAATAATTGATTGGACAGCAAGTGAGTTCAGGTGGAAATCCTTGGTAACTCACTGCTTTATTGAATTGATATGAACGGGCTGAAGGAGTTTGGGCTGCTGCTTAGCCTTGGTGGGTTTGGCAATTTTCCTGGTATTTCATACTTTTTGTTGATGTCACCAATATATCTGGCTGTGACCCCAAATCAGGACGCAATATCCCAAACTGCCATCCCCTCGTTCAAGAAGTTGAGGAGAGCTTCACACTCACTATCCGTCAACTGATGCCAGCCCTTGACAGGTATTGCGGCATTCTGGCTGACAAGCTTAACATGGGATGGGAACCTTTGTGTAGAAGGTGGGATCACGCTTGGTTGCACTAGCTCTGTCAATGGTGGCATATGATACAGGCGCAGATGGCTCTTTAGTGGTGGCCAATGACTCATAGGACGTGTCAAAAACGCGGGGGCCGGAAGTGGCAACTCTTGGATCCAGAGTGCGGGGCTGGAGACAACTGGGTACACAGTGGAGGTGTAAGTAACCTCAGTGTTCCTGGTGACCCTGGTGTAGGGAAATTTGATGACAGGCCTTGAGAGCGGCTTTTGTCTGGGATTAAGGCTGTGTGATCTGGCTTGGGATGCATGAGGTAGTTGACTGGCAATGACACCTTGGGAGGCCTGTGTGCCAACATGACTCCCCTTGAGTTGGGTTCTGGGTCTGTACTTAACCCTCTGGGAGGCCTTGTAAACGGGCTTCCCTGCAGGCTGGTGCAGGAGCAGGTTGGGAATGTGATTGACGGTCCATAAAAATAAATTTATTTTAGATTAAATATGTACTTATTTGGATTTATTGGTTTAGTTGTGGGTAGTTGTTTTCTCTTGATTTAGCCTTGAATAGTAGCAGATTTTCTATATCCATGATTTGAAGTGTATAATATTGTATCCTTTCCAGTTTTGGATGATTTTAAAGTTTAATCACTTTTTATGTCTAAACATGGTTGTTGAGATTGAATTTTTCAATTGATTTTATCCATAGTGGAGCTTCTTGATTTGGGCTGATTTGTCCTAGTTTCTTACTGTACATTTAATTTGGATTCCAGTTCCTGCAATTATTATTTGAGTTTACTAGTGGCATTCAAAAGTGATTTGAAATTTGGTTCCTGGATTTGATAATCCCGCAATTTCAAAAAACATAGTTGACTTAATGAAAATGGCTGATGAATTTGAACGCTTCAAATCTGATTCCAGTTAATTCATTTTGTCCATTGGAAATATGCAGTCCAACTTGAACTTTGCAAAGTGTCTATGAGCTCCGGCATTTTTAAAAATTCAAATATATATACAAAGAATTCAATTTTATTAAAAAAGGCCATCCCGTAAAAGTGATTTGAAATTTGGACCAAGGATTTGAAAATCCCGCATTTTTACGTTCAGGTTCTGTATTTATAGTACTTCCATTTAATAAACCTTTAAGGGAATAAAAAAACTTGTAAATATAACCCTAAGAAAAATAAAAGAACTAAATTCTAAAGAGAAAAAGTCTTCAACATGGTAAAACTAAGTAGTAAAATTTTAAAAGTTAAGCTAATTTGTATGAATATAGGAGCTCTGATTTCAAAGGAAAAAGATAAATTCAAAGTTAATATGTAAAATATTTAAGAGATAATTGGGTTATAAAATAAATCTGAAAGAAAATTGAATCTAAAAAAGTTAGGCAAGTAACTAGAACTTTGGCTAGACTGCCTACTCTTCAGGGATCTTTTTTTACTGGCAACATTAACTGATGACCTCAAGTGCTACATAACTGCAGATGGGGAATATAGGAGTACAGTAGTTTTCAAAGCTCTGGCACCAAGCAAAAAAACTCACCTGTAAGCAAAAAACAACTGAGATTAAAGTAAAAACATTTGGGATCTTAACAAGGTCAATAGCATGAAACAAAATTAAAATCACATAATTTATATTTATTTTCAATAGATTTGGGTTCACTTCTATTATTTTTCTTCTGAGTTGATTTTGTTTAAATTTCAAAGGCTTTAACTTTAATCTCAGTTGTTTTTGCTTACATATAAGTTTTTTAGCGCCAGGGCTTTGAACCCTACTGTATAGTTACTATTTAAACCAGTTTGAGATTATAGTATGGTTGTTTGAGAGCAAACAGTGCTTAAATAACTGTTTTGAAAACAAACAGCTAAAAATAGTGAGCAGGATATATATGGATAAAAAATCAAAATTACTTTTGAGAAATAAGACAAAGGTGAAGGCAAAACCAAAGCAAAAAGTAAAGTCTGGCTTCAACATCAATAACTTCAACTTTAGAATCATTGAAAAGTCTAAAATCAAAATAAATCATTTTAAATAATGACAGGCATGCAAAATTGCAATTGCACGCTTGCATAATTGCCAGATTGGGCCATCAAACAAGGGTTCCACAATTGATGCCACTATTGCTCAAAAATGTAATTGATGCCATGAAGACGCCTGCAGCAGTAGGCACCCATATATACAATAATACCCACCATTATCAATTCTAATTGACCAAAACTATCAGAAGTTAGGGATCTGGACCCATAAAAGTTACCAAGGAGTCCACAATGTTTGGGCTAAGCCTTGGAGCCTAAAATTAGTGTGCTGCACCCCCTAAGCAATCAACCAGATGATGCTAGTACCAGAAAAACTGCAGCAGCTGATCAGCTGGCCAACAAGGAGTTAGCATCAAGCCAAAAATCTATTTCCCAGAAGTATATAGCCGGAGAAGTTAGAAATTCCCTCCCTGTTGACATCTATAAATAAACACCTGTTAGCAATGCAAATTGAGCATTTTGTATTTTGGGGGTAGTCACATTGCTATAAATCTTATACTTTTGGTACTATCTAACAGATAGTGCTAACAGCTCCAACACCAGCGCTGGGAAGCTGAGTGTTGCAGTAGAAAATCAGATGGAAGGGATAGTACAACCTTGCAAAACCAGAAACCAGCAAAGAACTGCCGCCAAACCCTTGAGAGAAATAGACGTCTTAAATGCCGTTATTGACAAAAAAATGGGTCAAAGCTGGAGTTGATCAAACAGCCTGGAAAAATCTGGATCTTCCCTTTTTTGCGCCAATTAATTGTGCCAAGAAAATTACGCATCATTCATTATTTCATAAATGCAGTGATTGGCCCGCTGGCTGCTAATTTTTATCAAATTATGACGTCATTGACGTAAATTTCAATGCAGGACCTCCCACTGCTGAAATATTCTTGCCAACCAATCAGATGTCAACAAACCCCACCACCCCCATCCTGAAGCACCTTAAGACTTCCCCCATCCCACTCTAGAAACTTGTTTCTAGATAGCTTATTATCACTGAGAAAATATAATCATCCAATTTTCCAAACCCCTATTATGCTTGACCACTTGGGCCTTCTGGTCCCGGTTGTTGATAGTCTAATAGCCTCTGTTTGACGTTGGCTACAGAGTCTCTCACTGTGCAGTGGCCTGCCCTGTACCTGGCTTTGCAACTGTTTTACTTTTCTGATTTACCTCTCAAAATGCTGGTCCTCACTTCTGTGCTCATGTTGGCGTTCCGCTATACTGATTTTGGTGCAAAATTAATCAGCCCCTCCTACAAATTTGGCTTGGTACTTTTAAAGCAGTTGCTGATTTATTAGATTTATCCTCATTGTCCATCTTTAAACAGCTCTTCTTGCCACTTTATTGTTTCACTGAGCAGGTCTTTATTGCTCTATTCAAACCAAAGCTTGCACCAATTTCTCTCTTAGAAGCCTAGACCAGGGGATAGATCCTGCCTCTGTGCCTACCTTCTATTTTCACAGTTTTGCCCAGTTAACCCAAATTGCCCTTCTGAGCAAGCTAATGAGTTCAACTACTGGAGAGCTCCCCCTGGTCTCCATCATTTTACCATATGACTACACCAGTCTTAGAGTTGGTTATCTCACTATACTGAGGCTCACTAAACAAGTGATCTCACTATGGAAGCATGGCATCCTTGGGCTACTGCTGTCAAATATGCAATGAGAATTGCCCCATCATTTACTGAGCCTTTACATAAGGCACTTCCCCTCAGCCAAATGATTATTTGCAAATAACCTGAGCTGTGATAGATTAGGGGACCAGGGTGAAGCTAGGTATCTATATAAATAAGGTGGGGGCCAAGAATCAAATAGGCTGGAATAAAATGACAGAATGGAGGCAAGAGTAGCCAATCCAGTCTCTGAGACTCAGTTCTCAGAAAGGCATCAATTGACCTGGGCAGTTAATCTGAACCACCAGAAAAGGGCTAACAGGAAGCCGGTTCCAGGGATCAAAATATCTTTATGGCTTCAGGATGTGGCAGAGTTCAAGGTTGTTGGACCCCAACTATGATGAAACTGTTGCTCAATATAGGGTTCAATAAATTAGGCTTGGTAGATAGAGGTCATGCTACCTCTAGGTTTGATCTGCTTGCTCCAGGTAGGTACCTTGGGAGGCTTAGATCATTAGACTATTAATCAGTCATTGTAGCAGTGACAGCAAGAAATGCTTGAAGATATAATAAGGATGTCCAGGTGATGAATCAAGGAAATTAGTAGAAGGATCAACTATTTTATTTTAAATCAAAAAATAAATATCTCTCATCAAAGGGGGATCAGGATGCAGTATCAGGGGTATTGGCAGTGTTTATGGGGAGGTTAAGGTAGAATATCAGACCAGGAGGGGTTTTAGCCAGATATGCTTCATATGGTAGATAAATGAAAATTATTTAATGAATAAGATGACTATCTTGACACTAGTTCTTTCTCCTCACTATTTTTTTTGGTTTTATTAAGCCTGCCTTGATAATTATTTAAAAATACAGTGTTTGGGATATCAAGGGTTAAAGTCTGGTGCTACAGAAAGAATTTCCTGAGAGCCCCCTGGAGTAGTCCTAGGAGAATATCAAGGTGATTAAGACTTTTCAAGTGACCCACCAGCATAGGTAAAAGCTTCTTTTCAGAAGCTTCATTATGGCTATTCTCCAAGGAGGGAACACCAGCCTTGGGAAATAAGGTTTTTATCTGGAACTTGCTTAATCCTCTTCTGGGGGTTAAATAGATTTTATCCAGGTAAAAGCCACTTCTTATAGCAAGACAGATGGGCTAAAATCAAGTGAATCAAAAATTGAGATAATAACCAAGAGATAAAAACTAAGGAAATGAGGCAAAAAGTAGCCAATTTAGAACCAAAGCTCACCAAAGTTTTGCAACACAGATGTCTAGTGATAAGAGTCCACACAGGAATAAAGATAGTAAGCAAAACTGGACCATCCTGGTTCTAAGCATAAATTGGTTGGAAAACTCTCTCATTTGTGGTTTAAAATTTGGTTTTTTGGGTTGACAATCTGCAATTCCATACATGCTATTTATTTGGTGCTGTCTACAGTTTTTTAGCCCAGCAATAACCTTCAAACTGTATGATACAAGTTGACATATATGATTAGTGTATCTGAGATTATCTTGCCAAGTTTTGCCTCAAGTTAGTCCAACAACCTGCATCCAAGGTCTGAAGTTCTCAAATTTAGATGAACTAAAAGTGCCAAATTAAACATCTGTGTTTGTTTAATTTTTATTCTTATATCCACAAAGGTTCTCCCAATCAGGGTTAAAAACTTTGGACATAGGGGTTAAAATCCAGTATCTTTGCCACTAGGTTCTGAATCTATACTATAGCTATAAAAATTTATAGATAGGCGAGGCATCCAGGAGCAGGTATGGTTTATTACAGAGAATCTGTAACGGTTAACCTATGCCAGCATTTGGGGAGTCATCATTGAATCTGGCCCAAGATTAAAAAGATATCCCACCGCGGTTTAGCAGTGTACCGCTCCTTACTTCATAGCAAGTTAGGCCTTCTCTCAATCAGCGTCAAATCTAGCTTTTCCCATGGGTCTTCAAATCCTGACTATGCATCACAGTTGGGAATTCTGAATATTCCTTTATTGGTTAGCAGGCTCTAGCCCAAGGGTAAAATCCTGTTCAACTGTCTGTATATAAACCTTTATAACATACATACCGTTGACATGCAGACAGTAAAATCTGCTGGTTGCCCCTTGAAGGGTGGAGTAGCCTATCTTGCACCAGGGTATAATTCAAAGGACAAATAAAGCCAAGGTTCCAATAAACCTAAGGTACATTAGCCTATATACTGCTTGCCGTTCAAACCAGGCATGAATAATCAACCTGTCCCTAAACACCAAGACACCTATCAAGGTTACGGATGGGATTGAGCCAGCCCTGGCGTGATACCCTAAACCAAGACCTGTGTAAACCCTTTGAGATCTTTTTGGCACTTATCTCTAAGCCCTGGGCAACCCTACACCTTCAATAAAATTTCTTGATGTGGCAGATGTATTTTAAACAGTTTAACCTCTGGAGGCCCCTTTAGTTTGGATGCTTACTTTGGGGGGCTTGGGCTTTGCTAGCTGCTTGGAAGAAACCCTACTGTAACTGGTTTATTCTTTGCTGTATGAGGTTATGGCTCAGTATGGGCTTTCTTTTATCTGCCAAGCCTGTATTCCAGGGCTTTATTTATTGGGCCTTACTTAGTCTAGCCGTGATATTTTGACTTTTTTGGGGTTATATCAACAGATCTATCCATTGATGTGCTATACAGTTGAGATGGTGGGCTTAATAGAACACTTGTGATAATAAAAATCTGATACATGTTTTTTTATGGCTTAGTATAGTAATGCTTTGGTCCAGATCCAACCAGTTTGTGGTGTTAAGTTATTCAAACAAAATTGTGTTTGTGGGTTTTAAATAGTGTAGAATCAATATTTTGATTGTTAAAGCTCAGAGCTGGACCAAAGGATTATAGATGTACCTTCTCAAATTAAACCTATAACATGCAGAATCATGGGGCTGTATAAAGTTGAGCTGCTATAAGCAGTGGAGATCTCTTCACATGTTTGTCAATTATGGAGGTTGATTATAAAGATTTAATTGGTTAGTTTCCCTTGGGATTAGCTTGATGGAGTCCTAATATATGAGAATGTGGGATTAGATTGAAAAGTCCATGTGTTGAGCAACTTGTGATATTGCTGGTATGTTCAAAGCTACAGATAGATGTTAGCCTTGCCAATGTACTCTACCTAATCCTATGCAAGAGCACTACAGACTGTAATAGAGTAGAACTTTTAAAATAATTATATTTATTGAAACTGGAGTACAATCTAGCCAGCGGCTGCAATCTATCCAGGTGTAACTAAGAACTTTCTTATCCTTTCAGGTGTCTATATCAATATATACTGCACAACCCTTCTTATTGTCCTTTCAGACAGTTCTCCGTGGCTACCTTTGCAATAGGCCTATCTTTGCTGGCTACACCCATCCTGATTGGCTGTCCTTGGCACATGATATGCTACTGGCCTTAGCAGGCGTTCATGGCACTTCAGCTACAGCCTACGCTCTTCTTGAGCTAGCCTACTGTCATTTATTGATTGGCTGTATCTTACACGCCTATTATTGCACTGGGAAACTACACCGTATTTAGTTGGTGCTTAGAAATTGTCCCTGTTCAGCCCTTCTACATTGGAAGGTAGAATTCCAGTATTCTATTTGCAGGGTTTAATCAGTGATCCTTTTCTGGTTGGCAAATCTTCTGCTTATTAATGCAACAAGTCAAATAGGGAATTATACGCCATGTAATAGCAGACTCAATCCATTAGTGACTTGAAGGATTATCCGCCGTGTAATACTGACCCAAACCAATAAGGAACCTGATTATACGCCGTGTAATACTGATCTGAACTCGGTATTTCTTAGCCATTTGTATATCACTTGTTTGATATGAACATATACGTCCATCAGGCTGTTTGAGGCTGTGTTGATACAACATCCAGTAGGGTAGAATAGATGATATACAATTGATGATTTAGTGATTACACACCGTGTAATCAGTGATATTCACTATATTGGCTAATGTTTATACGGCGTATAATAGTTACATCAATTATAATAAAGCAAGCAATATACGGTGTATAATCACATCACATTGGGACAATCAGTGATAATACGGCGTATAATTGTTACATCTATCATAATAAACTAACAATTACACAGCGTATAATAACTACACTTGATTAAGTGATAACCAAATAATAATATGGTGTATAACTGTTACATCTATTATAATAAACTAGCAATTACACGGCGTATAACTGCCATATCTATTAATATAATGATGACCAGTAAATATACAGTGTGTAACTGATTAAGATCTGTGTGCAATGATTAACCTGATCATTTGTGGTCAATCAGCCTAATCTCACATTTCCCCCTCTTGACCATAAATAGGGAGGGTAAGAGGAGAATCAGGCATATGGCTTTCTCAACAGCATCTTCTCATCTTAGCACCAAGGAGGAGTACCAGGAGTTCCTGGCAACCATGTCTGGTGTTGGGAGCGTGCTTCCCCATCAAGTGTGGGCTGGGTTGTCTTGCAGAGGGGGAGCTGGCCTTGAGTGCACCCATTATGCACTGGGAACGGCTGTCCCCTGAGGCACAACATATGTGGTTACAAAACGTTGTTGTTCTCTACCAGGTGGTGGCCACCCACGCTTTTGGTGACTATGTGGAGGCCACCACCCATGATGTCCCTGAGGAGCCTGAGGAGGATGCTCACCAATAAACATTCATAAGACTAAGTCCTCTTTCTATATAGTGCACTTTTTATATTTTATTTTTATATTTTATATCTTTTTTTATATTTTAATATCTTTTTATATTTTTTATATTTTTATATCTTTTTATATTTTTATATCTCTTTGTATATTCCCTATCATGAATCATATTATGTGCCTATATTACTTATGTTATTTTTTATGGTGAGTTCAGATAGTGTTTAATTAGGCCCTTCCTTTGGGGTGCAGAATGGGCAAAGGAACTTTACATGTACGCGGTTTAATATGTGTCCACTATCCTTATCCTTGATGGTGTAGGCATCAGGTGAGGTCTTCTCTATGATCTTGAAAGGACCTACCCATAGTTTGTCTAGTTTGTGGGATCTACCCGCTCCTCTAGTGTTGCAGTATGCAACCCCCTCCCCTACCTCAAAAGAGGACAATGGGGCCCTACTAGCAGAGTCTCTTTCAAATTTGGTTTGGGTCTTGATAGCTGTGCTGCTAAAAGCAGATGCCTGCAATTTGATGAGGGTGTTGGCCAGTTGTCCTAGGTACTGATCGTAGGAAAGCTGTACATGATTGCCTGTGGCCAAGTATAGGACAGGCAGAATGGCAGGATTTCAACTATACATCAGCTGAAAAGGGAAGCACCTGTGGTGGAATGCAACAAAATGTTGTACACAGACACTGCAGCTCCTGAGTATGTTTCCCAAAAGGATGTATGTGATGAAGCCAATTTCCAGAGGATCTGGGTTAGGTTACCATTGACACGTTCCACCATCCCATTGGTTTCAGGGTGATAGGGAGTGGAGAGTACTCCACGGACTCCCATGAGATTGTTCACTCTTGATATTACAGAGGCTGTAAAATTGATCCTGTTATCTGAGAGTAGAAACTGGGGGCAGCCATGGCAAAGTATAATGGCATCCAAGACAAATTTTGCAGTGGAAGGGGTGTCTACTTTCCTTAGAGGCCGGGCTTTCACCCACTTAGTTAGGTGATCTATAGCCACTATCACATAACAAAAGCCAGGGCCGCTACGTGGGAGTGGTCCCACTATGTTCATTGATACAATATGCCAGGAAAAATGGGGTTGCACCATTTGGTAGGTTGTGTTTTTGCGTAGTGGCTTATTCCCTTGGCACTTTATGCAGCAGTCAATTGTCTCATGAATGTCAAAATTCATTGTCTCCCAAAAGTAGGTGCAAGACGGGATATCTTTGGTCTTCCAAAAGGCGCCATGAGCCGTTGCCTTATGAGCGGCTGTGACAATGCTAGTCCTTTTGGAGGGAGGAGGGAATATGTGTTCCTTACCATCCACTAGCTTGTACAGTACGCCATTTGTAGTGCTGTGTTCTTTCAAAGGTCCTGTAGAATATGCTGTACTTTCTCAGGTTTGTCACTAAACTTCCCAGTCATCATCTTCTGGTACAGCTGATCCGCTAATGAGCTCACCAGGGTCACGGTGGGTAGGCGGGAAAGGCAGTCTGCATTCTGGTGCTTGCTGCCAGGGCAGTGAAGAATCTCGTAGTTCAGGGCCTGTAGTTTCAATGCCCATCAAGCCAGTTGGCCTTCTGGTTCCATGAGGCTCTGGAGCCAAGCTAGGGATGCGTGATCTGTGACCACTGTGAATTTTATGCCATGGATGTAGACCCAAAACTGTTTGCATACGTAGATGACTGCCAGGCATTTGCGCTCTGTCACTGTATAGTTGCGTTTGTGGACGTTTAGTGTCCTACTGGCATAGGCTACAGGGTGTTCAAGTCCTTTGTTGTCAAGTTGGGATAGTACAGCCCCAACTGCGGTAAGCAAGGCGTTGGTATGGATCACAAATGGTCTGTCAAAGTCTGGGTACATCAGAACAGGGTCACTTGATAAGGCCAAGCGTAGCTTGTCAAAGGCTCCTTGGCATTCTTTACTCCATACAAAGTCAACTCCTGATTTCAGCATGTGGAAGAGAGGTTCTCCAATGGCTGCAAAGCGGGGGATGAACCGTCAATAATAACCAACCATACCCAAGAATACCTGTATGTCACGCTTTGACTCAGGGCGCTTCATCTTGTATATGGCTTTGGTTTTCACAGGCTGGGGCTGTAGACCGTGACTGTTTATAACAAAGCCCAGGTATTCCAGCTGATCTTTGAAGAACTGGAATTTGCGCGGCTTTATCTTAAGATTGGCAGCAGCTAGCCTCTTGAAGACCTTTTCCAAATGAGCTAGATGTTCTGTGAAAGTCCTAGAGAAGACATTGATGTCGTCCAAGTACACTAGGACACAGGAGAGTTTAAGGTCACCTAGGATGGTGTTTGTAACTTGCTGGAAGGTTGCAGGGGCATTGCACAGCCCTTGCGGCATCCTTGTTGGTTGAAATAATCCCTGTGAGGTTATGATGGTGCATTTTTCTTGTTCTTTGGGAGGTAGCTCAATCTGCCAATAGCCTGATATGAGGTCCATAGCAGAGAAGTACTTGGCACCCCTGAGGCAGTCCAATGTGTTGTCTATGCAAGGTAAAGAATATGAGTCCTTCTTGGTGACCTTGTTGAGGTGTTGATAATTGATGACAACTCAGTTGGAGCCATCTTTCTTCTTGACAATCAGAATAGGAGATGCCCAAAGACTTTTGTACAGGATCAGCATGCCCCGTTTCAGCAGTTCACTGACCTCTTCTGAGACAACTTCTTTGTTTTCTTTGGATTGTTGTATAGGGTGCATGCGGATTGGAGGAGTGGTTCCTGTATCAATGTGGTGGGTTACTCCTTCAGCACAACCCAGATTGTGATTGCTTTCTGCAAAGATTGAGCGGTACTTCTCAAACAGCAAAGATGCCTGAGCTTGCTCCTCAGAGCCAAGGGAGGAAAGGTCAGCTAGGGGGTAGTCAGGTGAACTGCTGGTCCAGGTTCATCTGTTATACCCATTTCCTCAAATGTATCAAATCCCTTAACCTCAGATAGTTCCTCCGCAGGGTAGAAGTGTAAGAAGCCTACTACTTGGTCTTTCTTGATAGAAAGCGTCTTCTTTGTGAGGTTGGCCAAGAGGACATGTATATTTTGTTGGCCAGGGATAACAATGCCTGGTGCAATGCACGGTTTAAAGCGAGAACAGCCCCAGGGTTCAACAACTTCTCCATATAGCCCTTCAGAAACAATCACAGACAACCTAGTCTCTTCAATCTTCTGGTGTCCATGCTCCAGGGAAAAGGCGGACCTGGTCCTCAGCAAAACACCCTTATATTTCAGAATCTGTGTAGAAGGTTTACGCCTATGTTTCCCGACAAGTTTGTATTCTAAAGAGATAATTCCGTCAGCGTAGGCCAGGTTGACAAATTTACAGGGTTTGGGTGTGGTGTCTTGACCTTCCTTACTGAAGAACAAGGATAGGGTCTGCCCAAGGATGTTGAAGGTGGCAAGACCCCAGTGTGCCATGGCTCCATATTTTACCAGGAAGGAGGTGCCTATGAGGAAATCATAGGTGTTGTTTGGCAGTACAACTGCTGGAGCAGATACCGCAATAGAGCCAAATCACATAGGTAGTGCACTGTATGCTCCCACAGAGTACGTGGGTTCCTTGCCAGCTGTACCAAAGGGTGATCTGTAGTCAACATCTGTGGCTATACCCAATTTTTTCACCATCTTAGTGGAGATGATGTTAAACGGAGCATCACTATTCACTATGGCTTGAATGCAATGTTTGTTAACCAATATGTCAATGTAGGTACAATCAATATAAGAGTCATTGAGGCTTTTTAATGTGTGTATCCCATTCTCCTTGTCATTTTCCAAGGTTTGAAGCAAACTCTTGCAAACATTGGGGTATGCAGACTTAAGCTCCTCCAGCGGAAAAGCTACTTGGATTGACTTTAGGTTTGGGATGTCATTGGAACATGGTGAGCAACAATTTTCCCTGGCATCCTGTAGCTGGGCTGCATATGGCTTTGAGACTTCAGCCAGGGCGGCCTCATCTTGCTTGACTTTACTTTAGGACTGTGTTGTCACAGCATAGAGGTTGTTGGCTACAACCATGTGGATTTTGTCTTCATGCAGCCCTTTGGGATATTGGTCTTTGGGGCCAGGTTTGATGGAGTTGTTGAGGGGTTTAGTGGAGGTAGAATTTCCCTCTTCTACTCCGCCTTTGCTTTTCCCTCAGTTGTGCCAGTGGGGTGGGCTTGTACCACGTGCACCTTCTTGGCGTTGGATGGGCACTTCAATTTTCAGTGCCCGGCAGTGTTGCAGGCAATGCAGTAGGGGCCCTTTACGTCAGGAGGATGTGCGGAGGGCTTAGCAGAGTCCTCCTTCTGAAAGCGTGGTTTCTCATAGGCTGGCTTAGGCTGTTTGGACTTGGGGTGGTTGGGAGGACCAAACATCTTGGCATGACTTTGAAGGCAGCCTAGAATTTCCAACATGTCTTTGCCTTTGGCGTAAGTGTGGGCCATTGCTCTGTGGAGCTCTTTGTACGGGTGGGTGGCATGCTTCATTGCAGTGCGGATATCAAAGGTGGAGACTGTACCAGAGCCAAGGAGCACCAGCGCATCATGATAAAATTGTTCCACAAATTTCTGCAGAGTTTTGCCAGGAGAGAACTTTATTGCGCCAAACTCAGACTTCCTGGTGAAGAGGATGTCCTCACCACCAAACTTTTCCAACACTGCCTGCCTAGCCTCCTGATACGTCCAGTTGGTTACAGGTAGGCATGGCATTACTAGATTGACGCTGGTTGCATCCAGTGTGATGATGAGTGTGGTTGCCTTTTGGTGGTTGGTGGCGCCTTTCATGACCATCTCAAACAGTCTCAGGAAGAAATGCACGCTCTCTTGTTTGTTGAATTTAGGAAGGTTCAAGGGTTTGAACCATTTGTTCACGGCTGTAGGTTCAGTGGGCTGGCAAGAGAAGGCGGTAGACTGTCTATCCGCCGTATAGCTACGCCTAGCCCTAGGCGTTGCCTTTGGCGTGAAGGGTTCTCTTGAATGAAGGGTTGTGAAAACCTCAGGAATCCCCCTGTTTGGTGATTCCCCTTCCTCCTCAGAGGTATTGCAGCGTCTTCATAGTAATCTGTACATGTTGAAAATAAAGTCTGATGGCTGCTCAAGATGCAGTTGCAGCCTTTTGTTGACAGTAGCTGCATCTGGGCTTCTATTCTAGCCAGGCAATTAAGGACATTGTTGTTTATCATCTTCCGGCTTTTCTGATGGAGCTCAGACTCTACGGTTGTGGTTGTTTTAGAAAGGCGTGAAATGATGTCTCTCAGTGTCAGCTGTTCCGTTTGTAGTGCCATGATAGTCTCATGTGCTATGGCAAACTCCTCTTCATATCCTTGGATTGTGCTCTCTAATGTTGCTATTCTGGTCTCAAGTGTACAAATCTTTGCACTGTATGGGCAGGGTAGCAGCTTTGGTGTAGATGATTAGGATGCCTTAACTTGGTTGTCAACTTTAGCTTTTAGTCTCTGGAAGTCATCCAGAATGTACTTTTCAAATTGGTGAAGACGTGAGCCCAACTGCTCTACTTTTCTGTCTAGGACAATAACGTTTTGATCCAAAGTGGTTATGTTGTCTGCCATTCTTACGCTGAATTTGTCCAACTCAGCACAGAACTTGTGGACGTCCTGCAGTCATGCTAGAGAGGCTTCATGTGCATTCATTGCTTCATAGACCATGATTCTGAACTTTGTGTTCAATATGTCAATCAGTTCATCAATCCAAGCATGTGCATTCCCCCCATGGACTGATTAGCCAGGACCACGTCACGCATCTCCAAAAAGGAGGCATTGGCCGTGGCCCATTGCTCAGCCCAGTTGCGGTGGCAGAAGAGGAGGGCGTCACCAAGGGATGAAAGTTTGAGGTTTTGTTGGGCAGCAACAAGTTAGATTTGTTTTACTGAAGGATGGACAAAGCCAGCAAGGTACTCTACAGCGTGATCCCCACTAGCAAGGCGTTCCTGGAGAGCCTGGAACGTTGCATTACGGTAAAGCCAGTAGAGTTGCCAGCAAGATTCCTGGTCCCGGTAGTGGAAAAATATGCTCAGATTCTGGTCTGGGCAATCTGAGGGATAGAGGTGAAATCCATAAAGTAAGGTCTTGGCCAGCTCAACAATCTGCGTGTAATTTTATGAGCCAACCAAGGCGGGACTCTCGGAAACAGAGGACAACGGGGCCACAACCAAAGGGACAGTTGCGGGGGGTGAAAAACCACAGAGTTGCTCACAAAAAAGACAGGAGCACACTCACTGTCTGACAATTCCATCTCATACCCATGCTTGTCAATAAAGCTAGGCGGAGGCGGTGCCAGGGACAATCCTTGGCGAGCGGGGGCAGCTTCCTGGGGCATTGGCAGAGACTTGATTTTGAGTGAGCACCAATGTTGAGCAACTTGTGATATTGCTGGTATGTTCAAAGCTACAGATAGATGTTAGCCTTGCCAATGTACTTTACCTAATCCTATGCAAGAGCACTACAGACTGCAATAGAGTAGAACTTTGAAAATAATTATATTTATTGAAACTGGAGTACAATCTAGCCAGCGGCTGCAATCTATCCAGGTGTAACTAAGAACTTTCTTATCCTTTCAGGTGTCTATATCAATATATACTGCACAACCCTTCTTCTTGTCCTTTCAGACAGTTCTCCGTGGCTACCTTTGCAATAGGCCTATCTTTGCTGGCTACACCCATCCTGATTGGCTGTCCTTGGCACATGATATGCTACTGACCTTAGCAGGCGTTCATGGCACTTCAGCTACAGCCTATGCTCTTCTTGAGCTAGCCTACTGTCATTTATTGATTGGCTGTATCTTACACGTCTATTATTGCGCTGGGAAACTACGCTGTATTTAGTTGGTGCTTAGAAATTGTCCCTGTTCAGCCCTCCTACATTGGAAGGTAGAATTCCAGTATTTCATTTGCAGGGTTTAATCAGTGATCCTTTTCTGGTTGGTAACCATTCTGCTTATTAATGCAACAAGTCAAATAAGGAATTATACGCCATGTAATAGCAGACTCAATCCATTAGTGACTCAAAGGATTATCCGCTGTGTAATACTGACCCAAACCAATAAGGAACCTGATTATACGCTGTGTAATACTGATCCAAACTCAGTATTTCTTAGCCATTTTTATAGCACTTGTTTGATATGAACATATACGTCCATCAGGCTGTTTGAGGCTGTGTTGATACAACATCCAGTAGGGTAGAATAGATGATATACAATTGATGATTTAGTGATTACACGCCGTGTAATCAGTGATATTCACTATATTGGCTAACATTTATACGGCGTATAATAGTTACATCAATTATAATAAAGCAAGCAATATACGGCATATAATCATATTGGGATGATGGTCAGTGATAATACAGTGTATAACTGTTACATCTATTATAATAAACTAGCAATTACACGGCGTATAACTGCCATATCTATTAATATAATGATGACCAGTGATAATACGACGTGTAACTGATTAAGATCTGCGTGCAATGATTAACCTGATCATTTTTGGTCAATCAGCCTAATCTCACACCATGATCTTTAAAAGTTAAGGTTTCAGGTGTTATTCAGGTTGCTGGGCCTGTGATTCCTGGATTATTGGGATAGCGTGGTTTGGATAGGTTTAATGGGTTGGTTTATCATTGCTTGAATGCAGATGTTCTTGGGGATAGATCTGGTAAGTTTTTTGGAGATATCTTAGCAGCGACAAGAGAAAGTTGAGTTCAGGTTGAGAAGGCCCAGTTGCGCAGGAAAGCAATGGCAATGATGGCGGCGATGCCAGGGATGAGCCACCAGAACGCGGAGTAGTCATTCTTTGGCGGGGTAGGTTGAAATTGTTTGGATCTAGGGAACGTAAATGTTTGATTGGAGCTGGCGAGGTTGGGATTGTCGGAAATCAAGTAGGTCAAGCTGGGGGTATCAATCAAGTAGGGGAAGCTGGTACGAATCAGTTCTAGGTTGTTTGTCACGTAGAAACCTTTGCCGACGGTATCGATGTTGAGGAAGATGTGTTTTGTCCTGGTGTTGACGATGGAGAAGTTGGTGTGGACTTGGATGATGAGCGGGAACATGTCGGTGATGTTGGACAGGGCAAGGTTATCCTTGATGTGGATGTGATTGGCGGATTCGAGGTTTGGGAAGGTGAGTGAGGTTAGGTTGGGGTTGTTGACCAGTTGGATATCTTGTATGGTCTGGGAGCTTATGGCAGAGATGGAATGGAGAGTTGTGTTGTGGAGAATGAAGTTTCCAGTGATTTCTAGGCTCTCAAAGGCCAAAGTTTCCAGCGAAGTGGTGTTTACTATTTCCAGGTTGGTCAATGAAAGTGCAGGCAAATCATTCAGGCGAGGGTTTGAAGTGCCTTTGATTTTAAATGTGCCGTGTATACTCTTCAAGCGGGGAAGGGAAATGCTGCTGCTTACGTCTTGCAAGGTCAAGTTGCCCCAGATCTCGATCAAATTGCTACTGGTCAAGTCAGGAGAGTAGCGGTTGATGAGGACGTTGCCGTAAATGACAGTACATTGTTGAAATGCTGCAAGTGACAAATATGTGATACGCAGCTCACCGACACAGCCTGGTTTGCAACGCGCGTCCGAATAAATTTGATCTCCCATGCATGCTTGGTTTTTGTTGGGGTAGATGCGTGGTTTTGGAGAAGTGATTGTAACCCCTTGAACATTAAACAGATGTCTGTTGATTGTTTGGATCTCCTTGAGGTTGGGGTTCTTGTGGATGGTGAGTTTACCCTTGACCTCTTGAAGGTTTCTAACATCCAATGTAGTCATGGAGTTGTTTATTAAAACAAGATCCTTGGCGACAGAAACCAGGGGAAGAGCGAGATAATCCAAGGTCGTGTCTGATATGGAGATTGACTCTGCTTTGGTTAGTTTGGCAAGAGTTGTAGTGATGTTGAGAGTTGGAGTTTGATTGATTTCAATGTGTCCAGTAACTTCAGTCAACGAGGCAAAGGGAAAATGTTTCAAGTTGTAATTGTTTTTCAGAGTGAGATGGCTTAGCTTGCTAGTTTCGATGCCGGTAATAGCAATCATGTTGGAGTTGGAGACGGTGACGGAGGAAAGCGTTAGATTGAAGAATTGGAGGGTGACCTTTGGTGCAAAGTTATCGATGACAATGTTTTTAGCTACCAGGTCATAGTATGTTTTCGCAGTGTACTCTTTGATGTTGGAAAGGGTTAGCGTGTCCACTTTAAGGAAGCGTAGGGTGTAGGGTAACCGTCCTTCGACGATAAAGTTGCCCTTGACAACTCGGAGTTTGGAAAAGCGAGTTATTTGGAAATCTGCAGAGACTCTAACGGTACCAGTGAAAACCCTGCATTCCCCGAGCTCGGTTGGCCATGCTTTCCGCACGCTAATCTCTCCCTGGCATGTATCTTTTGATTAGCTACCAATAATAAAAACCTTACCTGCCGCAATAAAATTAGCAAAGAGCAATCCAACTGACAGCTTCATAGCCAAAGGACATCCCACCCTTGTCTCTTTAACCCCAAGGTGCCACAGGATACTTTGTTCACCGACAAAATCCTCGAATCCGCTTCGAAAACAATTTCAACCACCCACTCAAATCCAAGAGCTGCAATGGCTTTATAAAGCCATCGCAACAAAGTGGATATCCTGTAGCGATCTGCATTTCTTGGCAAACCAATCTCGCTCAACCTAAGCACACTTGGATCGGCTCTTGTTCTAAACAACCATGGTTCTGATTCGCTGGAGTTACCCCGAACTTTCCGCCATAACTTTATCCCGTGTCGGCTTTAAATCACATCACCCTATCTTCCATATACGATGGATTGTATCGTCTTCCATAGTAAAAACGATGGAATTCACCACATGTGAAGAACAGGGTGGCACTGTAAAAGTGAACCATTATCCGAACTTACCAATATATTTTTCCATGTCCCGAGCTCCATCAAGCAAGTCAATAAATCATCCGACCTGGCTGCTGGTAAAAGTTACCCCAGCTATTTGACATAGCAACCTAGGCTAACCACCCACTTTACCAAGCCTTGCCCATTTGCCATAGCTTGGTGATAGAGGTATGTAATATTAACCCTTAACTCATAGCCAAGACTTATATTGTTTTTAAAGTCTAAGGCAGGACACTAGAGTCAACTACTTAGTAATGATATAGTAAATTGTATATAAATACATGAAAATTGATCTTTATTATAACATTCAAGGGAAGAGCTTTATAGGGATATGGGACATTATTTTTCTTGTTATGCCTAGGTGCCAGATTGGTTATTTTATAACTTAATCACATTATTCATATTCAAATTATTCAGAAAGAGTAAAATACAATCAATCCTAAATATTTAATTGATCTTGGGCTTGGGTGATTTTTTAAAAAATAATTCATTGATTTTATAATTGAAAATTGCGACTTATAGTACTACTGAAAATATCTTAAGTGCTACTACAAACCAAAAATATTTATGATGAGTTGCATGGGAGAGTAATAGCAGCCCCAAAGCTATAAATGCTATTACCCTATCTTTGGCTCATCATAAATATTCTTAGTTTGTTTCAGAAAAAAAGGTTGTTGTTTTTGAAAGACTGATAACTCTATTTAAAATACACCCTCTAGTAAGCTGCCCTACTTCATGAACTTGCCCCAATACACTACTAGCATCTTCTGATATTTTTGTTTCTCTGGTATCATCACGTAATTTCAAATGATAATTTATCTCAGAATATTCTGAGAAGCTTTCAAATGTTAAAGGTGAAGTATATAACTTCCCATCTTTCATCAAATATGAAAGATTAATGCGCATATTTTTAACTTCAAGCTCTCTTTTTATAGGCCTAAATTTCCTTTCATAAATATAAAAAATGCTTTTTGGGAAAAAATTGAACCAGTTAAAGCTGAATTGTATAATTCTTTTCTTCTTTCTTCTTTCTCACAAATATTTTTTAGATCATTAATGTTGTTAATATAAAGTACATTTTCTTTTTTCTTTAAAATTTTTGATATTACACCAAAGTGATCATCAACAATGCTTTTTCCATGGCATTCAACAAAATGGTTATATTTTATAGAACCCTTAATATATTTAGGTGCCTCTTTAAATAAGTAATATAAAAATTCATATGATCTAAAATGATTTCCATTATCCGTCCATACTTTTATATTTTTTATTTTTTTAAATCTATCTAATTTAAGAAGACTTATTAGACATTCACCTGAAAATAAAGAATCATGTGATAATATTTGAGATAAAAAATCATGATATTCATATTTAATTTTATTGTTTTTCTTAAAAACTAATGCAAACCCTAATAATGAGATTGGTTTTTTTGAATAAAAACAATTATTGGTCTCAATTAGACCACCTCCAACCTTTAAGTTTTCTTTACAATCTATAACTACAACACAAGACTCATCATCTAGTTCATTAATATCTTTTTTATATTCACAATTTTGATGAACATAAAAGTCTTGGTGCTGATTAATAGTCTTTAAGTCATTGTCTATAGATTCTGGTAATGGTAAGTTTTTACTTTCATTTTCTTCCTTCTTTTTTTCTAGTGAATTTTTCAATTTCCACTTACTATAAATTAATCCCTAAAAATATAATAAAAAGTAAAAAACAAACCAATATGTGCAATATTTGTAATTTAAACTGAAATTTCATTTTTTATTTTCATATTTTCATATATTTCTTTTTTTGTTTTAAGTAGAGAGTATTTAATTTCAGTTGAGTAATTACTCATCTCTTTTTCTATATCTTTATAAATTTTTCAGGCACTTTTTTTGTAAACTGGCTTGTTTCAAAAGAATTTTCCAGCAATTTTTTAATTATTTTTTTAGTTATTTCTTTTTTTAATGAATAGTTATTATTTTTTGGCTTTTTTTGTTTAAGCTTACATTTTTATTTTTATTTATTTTTCTTGAGTATTCAAACTCACTTTTGGTTATATTAAACCCCATATCATTAAGCTCTTTAAAAGAGTAACAGGAAGTAACCAGAGATCGCAAGGCTGGGAGATGTTTTGGGGAGAAGATTTCATGAGATCCTTTAAGTTTTCAATGAACTCATTGCCTTTTTGATTTTGAATAGTTGGCAGGAACTGAGCTTTCCCAAATTCAGTTTGAGTAAGGAAGTGCTTGATGAAATTATCAAGATCATCACCAGCAATAAAGAGGAATACCTTTTTTAACATTGCAATTCTCTCTCTTTTTGTTGAAGCTCCCAAGGAAAAAAAGGGTAGCATGGAAGAAGTAAATTTAACTGAGGACATGGTAGTATTTTGAATCTGTAATTAGGTCAGATCTCTGATGTGTGCCTTAATGATGGAGTAGTTATGATCAGAATGTGGCCTTTGAACGGGGTCTTTTGGATTAGAAGCTTTGTGGTACTTTAGCTCTTATATACCAAGCTAAATGACACTATTCTGAAAGAAATGGTGTGATAGCGTTTATTATAGTTTGAACTTGAATTTATGTTTGCAGAAATTAATTAAATACCCAGTTTTCATGCACAAGTGATATATGTGAAGCAGCTAAGCATTATTATTACATCATATCCTCTTTGTAATCAATGCAAATCAATTGAATGATGTATTCAGTTAATGGTAACTCTTCTTCATATTTTTAAAATGATAAAATATTAAAGAATTCCATTTAATGAATGCTTAATTTGAGGTCCAAAGCTCACTTGAACCTTAAAATCAATCTAAACAGTGATAAAAACATCCTAACTTCAAACTATCATAAAATCCTAGAGAATTGAGCTTTTTAAATAAAATAAAATGCAAAAATAAAGCTCTCAATCTTATCTTTAATTTTGTCAAATAAAAAACGTCTGTTGTGTATTGAAAAAAGAATATTTATTAGCTTTGAAGTGATCTACTTTATATCACTAGATATAATCATATAATAAAATCTGGATTATGCTCTTTTAAATTACTTTTGCTTTAATATTGAGCATAGTATACATATTAAAAATTTTACACCAATAGAAAGATAAGATTCTTAGCTTCATTTTTATAGTTTACAGTGTGAAAAAATATTAATTTTTCATTGAGTTATTAATGTTTTAAATATAAATTGTGTACTTAGTTACTTTTTCAAAATCGAACTGTGTTATTCTGCGACTTGAGCAGCATGTGCATTAGAAAATGGCCTAATCCCTAAAATAATGACCCATATGTTATATTGTTTGAGCCATGATCCCTCTCAGAATCTACTATAGCTCAGGTGAGACCCCATAATATACCCCTTGCTCCCTCTGAAGACACAGAATGAGGGCCAGCAATCCAGATCCTAGGATTAACTAGCCAATCTCTTGTACCAACTTACATCCGTACAAGGGTGCTACTCAATGTATCAGCCTAAAGCCTACGGGATGAGAAGGTCAACTTTGACAGCAATGACTAGTTTAAACCCCATCCACAACTGAACCCCTTGATCTAACCTGCTGAGATAAGCTAAGCACTAAAGCTTTACCATCGGCCTAAACCCTACTGATGATGCAACACCAATAGATCTTTAAATATCTACCTCTTCTCCTACACTTTTCCTAGCCAACCCACTTTTGGCTACATTTTAAGCTGTATGGCCTGGCTGGTGCTAAAGCTATCCTGGGGGATCTAGTAAAGTACTCTTGGCCACTTTAAGCTACAATCTTTACATGATTAGATGCTGATTAGATGAAAGATATATTGCAATACCTATGCTATTCTTGCCATGTTACCAATAGAGAAAATAAAGTTATCAAATCATATCTTTATTCAAATAAAAAATAGCTATTCAGTGGTTGTTTTACCTTTGAGAAAATACAGTTTTCCTTATGATTGGCCCAGACCCCAAAGCTGAATTAGCTTGACCCTTATTTGTAAATCAGATGCTGTGAGGTCTTGAGTGATGGGCTGAACTTGGATCCAGAGGTCCCGGGTTTGATTGCTGGGACTGACACCTAGTCCTGCCTTTATCTGAATGCTATTCAATTGACTTTAACTGTGATTGGGTCTTTCATCATAGACCAACCAGGCAATCCAATGCCAACAAAAGCTTTTAGCTGTCTCTCACTTTTCCCATCCTCTAAGGCTGTGGTCCTTTTACTGCTGCTCTTAAAAATTTAATCAAGATCTAGTTTATTCTTAAAAAGAATTGAGGGATGGACTAAGCTCTGGGCATATTTATTCCTGACCTGTTGGGGGTTTAAATCAAGCTTGTCATCTGAAACCTATGCTGATCAATTTCAAAATAAGCAGCTGATCCCATCTAGCCCTGGAATCTGGGCCTCTCATGAACAGAAGGTTTACCCTAAAGATCAAGAAACCTCTGAATAGATATCTTCTTCCAAGAGAATATATCATCTTTGCTGTTTGATATTTGATCTTCTTACTGTAACTCTTCCAGGGATAGAGGCTTAAAATAAAGCCAGAGTGGGTGTTTCCCCAACCTACCTTCTGTTCTGTAGAACTCTTGGATTTCTCTGGATACTCTCTTAGAGAAAGATACACAGTATTTTCATACCAGTAATTACCCCACATTTGAGCTTATACACTGCAGGAGCAGCTATTCATGGTGGGTATTTGGTTTACCAAGGAATTTCAATCCCTTTGGCTGGGTATAAATTTACCTGTACCAGGGGTTATCCTTGTATCTGTAGTGATTTTGCAGTACCTTTGTAACCAAAATCATTTTCCCCATCACTAACACATCTCACAATGCACAGGGAGCCCTCAAAGAGTTCCCTCATGGTGTGACTAACGGTATGGCTTAACCTGAACAGGATGTAAAATTGTGGGCACTATCTCCTAATTAGGAGCATTGCCAATTTGACACACAGATCTCCTCACCAAGTTATTTCCAGCCAAGACTTTACATGAAACACACCGCTATGTCCCTCTCTGGTGTAATACAGTAGTTTTAAAAGCTATGATAGCAATCAAAAGCAATTCAGATTTGAAAAAAATTAAAAGTGAACCAATTTATGTTGATTTACAATAGATTTGAAACTCATTTCAGTTTTGTTTAAATCTGAATTGTTTTTGCTTGTTATCATAGCTTTTAAAACTACTGTACCCAGACATTGTAGGTACTACTTGAAGAAGGTATGGCAGAAGAGTGGAGAACTGAAAGTCAGTCAGGGTGGTGACAATCAGGTAGATGGTCATCAATCACCAGAAGAGCTTGGCATGGATGTTGTATCTCCCAAAGCTCCCCGCAAAGTAGGTTGACATGTAGTACATAGAGGTATACACCACAATGAACAGGGTGGAGTATGGAGATATCAGGGGAGGTCAGGAACCAGTGTTGGAAGAGTTGAGCTGTCCAGGATCATAGTGATAGTCATTACCTAGCCCTTATGGTGAAGGGCTAAAGAGTTCTGGTCCCTGTTGATATCCTCCAATCCCAAGGCAAGCTGTGAGCACAGCTGTGAAGATGAAGTGATTAATCTTCCTTTGATTGAAGGTGATTGGCTGGAGAAAACTAATTAAAGTAGACTTAAAGGTGTAAGTAAGATTAGCTTTATTGAGGGTATTAAACTCAACAATAGCACAAGCTATTACTGAGGAGGGATCCTTTATTTATAGTGCTTTCTCCTGTGCAAAGATTTGTAACTGGGAGTGAAAAGCAGGAGATGGGGAATCCCAGAAGCTTTATGGTAGGAATGGTAGTTGGTACTTGGGAAGATGGCCAAACTCCTGTTCTTCTGCTATCTGTGGCTGGTTTAGAAATTCTTGAGGTGGACCAATAATTTTAGCTTGCCCTGGTGCTGGATGAGGGATGGGAGCCAAATTGCTCTCATGGTCTATTTTGGTTCCAGGAACATTGTTTTGGATGAAGTTTGGCTCTGCCCATGTGGCATGGGCCCTAGATTTCCATTGGTTGGTAGTAGACTTTATTTTTAAAATGTGAACTCTTAAGTTCTTCTTTTTCTGAAGGTGTGGTTGTGTTCTGGAATTTGGCCTTGCAGCCAGGTACTTTTCTGATTGGCTGTAGTGGTTGGGGCCTTCTGATTGGTTGAAAAGTAGGGACTGAGCTCCAGGGAGCAAGCAGGTGGGCAGAAGACTGGCAGGTGGCCCACTGGCAGCTGGCTGGGAGGTTGGCGGAGGGTGCTGTTGGGTGCCTGCGTAACTGCGGCGGGCGCGTGCCCAGATGATAAATTGATCTGGCATTGATTAAGTTCCATTTTTTCCTCTGTTATATTTTTATTTTCCTCAATTAAAGGGGAAAATCATCATTAAATTGGGCATTTTTGATAGGGAATTCCTCTATTCTTTTCCAGCATTGTGCCCCAGTAAAGATCTGGTTTATGTCAGGGATATTCCTGACACCTGGTACCTTGTGGCTCACAAATATAAATATCAGCTGTATTAATTTAAAACAAACACATCTTACGCCTATTATTGCCCTTTCTATTGGACTTGTGTCTTCCCCAATTCAAATGCCAAACTATTATGGGTTCAGTTGCAATAATACTTCATGGTTGACTTAACCTAAGCTCAGATTGAATCTGATTTCAAATGTTCAGTACAGTATCAAGCTCTTTGATGAGCTTACATCCTTAACATTGGTACCTTGATGTAATTGATTTACACAACCTTGCTCAAATTAAGTACCTCCAAACGTTCTGGTGGGTGGGGGTGCCCAGGTACCATTCTTAACACCAAAGCATGCTATGATCAAGGGCATCAGAATCCTATCAACTGGTTGTATCTAAACTATACGCAGAGCCCCCTGGACCACCCTTTTAATAAAAGGCACTATTCAGAGTATTTGCATGATTTAATATGGTACCTTTAACTGGGGACTGCAAAGAATCTTTCCAGAGCTAACATAAGGCTCCAAGGGTGTGCCTCCCTGGGTAATATTTGAGCCTGATTGAGTGTTTAAGCTATAATTATATATCAAAGATGAACACCATGTCATAACGTATGCAGCGTGCTGAGAGCTTCAGTGGCGTAGAAAGCCAGGTCATAAGTAAATCTTGCTGGGGGATTTTAAGCCCCTACATTGAAGCAATGTCACAACAGGAAAAGCCCAGCACTAAATCTAGTGTGCTATATTTGCTGCGGGCCCTCAATAGGAATACCTGGGCAGCTACACTGAGCATCAAAAATGCCCATAGGTTGGTGTGATATAGTTTTTTGCTTTTCAAGTCAGGTTTGTGATACTGGGCTTGGAAAGCAGGTATGCCTTTTTAGACCAAAGATTTGTTAATAGCAACCTATAAACACTGATCTTTTACTAGTTTAAAGGGTGATACTAGCCAATGCATTATAAAGTAAGAAAATAAATAAATTACCCACTTCAATAAGCTTATAAACCATAAAGCCTGCAATACAAGGCTTAATGATTAACATTTAATTAATCTTATTGGTTTCAGGCTGACATGGCTTAAAAAATCTCCCCTGTGGAGTAGGTCTGTCTAACCTACCAATATAGAGAAACTTGATACTGTAAATTCTAAACCTAAACGTAAAAACGCGGGATTGTCAAATCCTTGGTCCAAATTTCAAATCACTTTTGCGGGATGGCCTTTTTTAATTAAATTGAATTCTTTGAGTATTTATTTAAATGTTTGAAAATGCGGGAACTCATAGACACTTTTCA